>CAMZMU010000074.1:59022815-59453958 GCA_947311845.1 Poa pratensis | reverse complement strand
TCCGGCAACGGCGCCAGAAAACAGTCTTGATGGCCCTTGAAGAGGTTGATCTACAGCGCCAGAAAACAGCGGTTGCAGAGATGCAGTCTTGATCTCCGGTGCGTAGTTCAGCTGCGCCAAAAGTAAATGGGTTAGGTTGAGACTCCAAGTGCAGAGTGTGTAGTAAGTGGAAGACGTGTTTTCCCCACGAGGCTCACTCGAGGGTTTAATATCGAACTCTCAGGGAATCAGTATTGAAAGATCTATCTTCCTATCCTTCTTTGGTCACCTACAAAACAAGGTTAATTGTTTTGGTCCTCAACCTCACATGTGGTTGTCAAGCACAAGGTGTAGAATGATATCAAGATAAATATGCAATGCAAACAAGAAATAAATATGCAATGGTGGTGGATGAATGTGCAAGGATGATGATAACAATGATAAATGATATTTTTGGGTTTTTTTACGATGAATGCAAGATGGAAAAGTGTTTTTTGTATATTCTGATTTAATAATGGCAGAAAATGAAAAAGTGGTAAAAGTGGTTGGAAAGGTGTTTCTTATGATTAAAAATGGACCGGGGTTCATGGTTTCAGAAATGCACTCTCTCTTTTAATGGTGTGCACACATGGACACATAGAGTTGATATATGAGATTGCAACACAAAGTTTGATATCGAGTTACTAATTATATGGGCATCATGTCCTAACATAGAGATCTTTTGGTTATTAATCTCTCTTATACTCCACCAAGATGCGAACTAAATCATAACACCTTAGCAATTAAGTTAATTCAGAGTATAGCTTTAAGTATCATGACATGAAGTGAAAATAAGAACATGCTAGATCTAGTCATGGAGTAGTGGCAATGGTCACACCCACATCTCCGGTAGCATGGTATTTTTGTTTATCCCTAGTGAGGCAACAAAGTAAGGTAAAGATACCCAAGTGGATCGCAGAACTATCTCTCACGTTCACTGCACTAGCCACCCCCCGTTACTCCAACTAATGCACACATCACCCCACACACGCTCTCATAAACATGCTTGATCATAACAAGTGAATAAGAACGGGGTACATAATATGAATCTATACTCATAACTGAAACAAACATTTGCAATCTCAACATATATTAACTCACAAGAAGATCCACCACATAGGAATTGCATATGACCGTAATCATGTTCAGCAGCTCATATGGTACTAATTAGTGAAGCTCAAAGAGAGAGAGATACATAAGTTACTTCCACAACCCATAATCCGGGTGGACTACTCCCTCTTCATGATGGAGATGGTGGAGATGTCGATGGAGAAGATGGAGACCACGCCGGCAGCGCCCCGCCGGAGTTTTCCCCCTTCAATCTGCAACTCCAGATCTTCGTTTTCGTGTTTATGTGATATGGCGGCGCTTGTTTTCGAGAACGCCGTGGGACTTCTTTTATAGGCGTTTTTAGGTCAAGACGAAGGCGGTGGAAGAAAGATCGACGGCTGCAGAGCTCCGAGGCCTAGGATGGTGGGCCCCACGCAGCCAGGTATAGTGGCCGCGTGGGCCACCCCTTTTGGACTTCCGGGCTCCGTTTGCTTGATTCCTTCGCTCCTACGTCTTCTTCCTTCCAAAATAATAACCTCCGTATTTTTCCATATTTTTCTGACGATGTTTGGGTCCCAGAAACATAAAAGGAAAAATAGGGTTTTCTGCCTGCGCAGGGTTAATTCCATAAAAATAGGAAACAATTATTTTATTTCCTAAAATCATTAAATAACAGTGGTATAACCCTTATATGATGCAAATATGATTGGAATATGAGTGATATAGTGCAAAGTTCATGTATGCATTTTACATGCATCAACGTCATACTCCGAGACCTTTCATGAGTTTTCTAAAGAGCACCCAACTCTCATAGACTGCGACGTTTTACATCCAGACTCATATAGGTGTATTCCTCAAGAGATGCTCTGCAGGGCAACATCTCCGCTTATAAAAGTAAGCCACTTTGAATACATTAAGATAAATATCAACCTGCCATGCAGATTAGGAGAGTATTGCATCTTTACGGAGTGGGATGGTAAAATATAAGGATAGTCTCCTCTCAGTTGACCAACAGCTTGTCACCCACTTCTAATTCACGGGATCTCCGATCACATAGAGTGGTTTACCATTGTGGACAACTCATACCGTGGGTCTCAAACCCATCTCCCTCGATGCACTGTCTATCACATTACGTGATAAACACTTTGTGAAGGGATCTGCCAAATTCTTAGACGTTTGGATATAATCCAACGCAATGACTCCGAAGTTCTTTAATTTTCGGACAGATTTCAATCTCCTCTTCACATGCATTGATGACTTCATATTATCCTTAGAACTTTTAATCTTGTGAATCATAGTTTGATTAGCACATTTCATAAGGATGGGGTATTGGTTTTTCAACCACAGGTAAGTCCATCAAAAGCTCTCGAAGCCACTTGATGTCTACGCATGATCCTATTCTTGTAGACAGTGTTGGGCCTCCAAGAGCAGAGGTTTGTAGAACAACAACAAGTTTCCCTTAAGTGAATCACCCAAGGTTTATCGAACTCAGGGAGGTAGAGGTCAAAGATATCCCTCTCAAGCAACCCTGCAATTAAGATACAAGAAGTCTCTTGTGTCCCCAACACACCTAATACACTTGTCAGATGTATAGGTGCACTAGTTCGGCGAAGAGATAGTGAAATACAAGTAATATGGATGATTATAAGTAGTAATTGCAATCTGAAATAAAAATGGCAGCAAGCAAACATGTAGCAGAACTTGTTGTAAACGGTGTTTCCAATGCATAGAAACAAGGCCTAGGGATCATACTTTCATTAGTGGACACTCTCAACAATGACAACATAATTGAATAAATAAATGCTACTCTCAAACACTCTCTTGTTCGATAACGAACACCATTCATTGCGTAGGGCTGCAAAAGCACACCTCAAGTCGGAGTAAACAAACGCCACAACGTTATAAAGGAGTCACACACGATGTGCACACTGTCACCTTCACACCGTGGAGAGTGACTCCAGAGTTCATATTAAAGTAACCTCTAGAGTGGCATAATAGATGAAGAGTAACATATACTTATTCAATTAGATTACAGAGCTCATGATCACATAAAGATCACACCATGGGAGAGAGAGATAAACCACATAGCTACCAGTAGAGCCCTCAGCCTCGGGGGAGAACTACTCCCTCCTCATCATGGAGTCAGCAGCGGCGATGAAGATGGCGGTGGAGTCGATGGAGATGGCTCCGGGGGCAATTCCCCGTCCCGGCAAGGTACTGGAATAGAGACTTTTGTCCCCCGAAACTTGTCGTCGATGGCGGCGGCGCTGCGGAACCCTTTGTGGAATATGACTGATTATTTTAGGGTTTTCGCGTCTGGGGAATAAATAGGCGAAGGGGCGACGTCGGTGGAGGCGCAGGGCCCGCTCCCCATAGGGTGGCACGGTAGGGGCCCACCCGCGCCGTGGTGTGGGGACGGTGCCCTGCTGCCCCCCTTCGTCTCTCCTTTGGACTTCGTGAACGTGTCGGGAAAATAGGCATCTGGGATTATGTTTCGTCCAATTCCGAGAATATTTCCAGAACAGCTTTTCTGAAACCAAAAACAGCATAAAACAGGAACTAGCACTGTGGCATCTTGTTAATAGGTTAGTTCCAGAAAATGCATAAAAATGATATATAATGCATATAAAACATGTGACATTGATATGTAAAACAAGCATGAAACATTAGAAATTATAGATACGTTTGAGACGTATCAAGCATCCCCAAGCTTAGTTCCTACTCGTCCTCGAGTAGGTAAACGACAAAAACAAATAATTTCTTAAGTGACATGCTAGCAACAGAAACTTGATCAAATAATATTGTAAAGCATGTGAGCTGAGATCAAATCATTCAAAGTAAAAGTCTATAATTGATATTAAACAAGAGATAACAAAACAAGTTAGTTAAACAAGCTAAAAGTTTTCACGAATGATTGCTTTAAAGACATGAAACCGTACAAGGTTCATTAAAGATGTTTTAAGTATCCAATGTAGGAGTTCCATCCTTCAATTCCAGGCATCAAGTAATTTTTCACAACATAGAAGGATTCAGCCAAGTAAATATAAACATGAACGTCATGAATCAACTGTTTCGAAGTCTACTCAACCGGTGAGCGTAAGCATTTGGTTTTGGCACCAGGATGTTATGGCTAAAAGAACATTAATGGGGGTTTGGAAGGCCAACGGAAGAAAGTCTCACAAAGCTATAAGTGATCATTAGACAAGAGGAAGTCTTATAATCGAAGCTATGTGAGTAGTGATAGCCATGCAACGGATGCACATAGAGTTATATGTGTATGAAAGCTCTCCAATGGAACTAGTGGGGGTGCATCCAACTTGGTTGCTCATGAAGACCTAGAGCACTTTTGAGGAAGCTCATCATTGGAATATACAACCCAAGTTCTATAGTGTAAATTCCCCACATAGTTATACTAGTAAAACATGAAAACTCTCTCACATGGAGTATAGGTGCTAAACATGAGCATAAATGATGACTATGAATACTGCAGGTGCTGAAACATGAGCACAAGTGTGGATAAAGGATAGTAATGTTGCCCCATTTTTCTTTATTCTTTTTTCCTTTTTTCTATTTTTTTTCTTTTTCTGTTTCTCTTTTCGATGGCCTCCATGGCTCTTTTCACTTTCAGGGCAACATCCTAATATGACAATATACTTTTTATTACAAATATCTCACAACAAACTAAACATGGTGTATGAAACTGTATGCCTCTGCCAGTGTAGCAGGATATGCAATGATCTAGCGTAACATGGGTAAACCGCACATCAGCTGTATAGAATCATGCAAAGCAAAATATAATGATAAATGACAACAAGTCATGTAATGTAAGATGGAAGTTGCATGGCAATATATCTCGGAACAGCTATGAAAATGTTGTGGTAGGTAGGTATGGTGGCTGTTTTGAGGAAGATGTATGGTCTTGTGTGTAGGAGAACAAGAGAAAGTCCTCCCACGGGTTTGGATGTATTGGCGAAGTATGCACAACTCTCAATGTGAGCAGAAGGCAACGCACAGCACCGAAGAGGCTAGCAAATTTGGATGGTGGAAGTGCCAAAAACCGTAGCTTAACATTAGTCAAAAAGAACTCACAAGCTTATTGCAAACAACTAGCAGGTTCAACATTAAGAGCATGATTAAAATTCACTCCAAGAAGGGCCGTTCACGGCGGTACAAGTACCCCGCTAGATCCCTCGACCTTCAGCACAACTTAGTTATTACTAATCACTTTTAGACATGGAAAGCTATCAAGTCCAACTACACCTTCAACAATTTTCGTAGAGTTTGTAGTACGGTACAAGCTTAAAGACAACAATCCACTAATGATTTTAACTTAACTAACCAGCAAGCTTTACCATCTAAATATCTCAAAATGTTTGCAAAGAATCAAGTTATCAAAGTTCAAAGATCTACAAGATTATGCAAGTTATTACTATACCACTACCACATGCAACATTTTCTGAACCAACACATCAACCAAGCAACTCTCCAAGTAATTTACAAATGAAACAAGAGAGTACTTTCCACAAGAATTAACAACTCTAAAATAGATGCATGAAAAACATGAGCTAAAAAGCATAGCAGTACCTAGATAAGAATACTCAAAAGATATAAGCGAAGAATATGAGTATTCACATGAAAAAGCGGAGCGTGTCTCTCTCCCACACAAGAATGCTAGGATCCAACTTATTCAAAAAATAAAACAACAAAGCAAAAATAAAAGCAAAAAGACGCTCCAAGTAAATTACATAAGATGTGGAAGAATTAAAATATAGTTTCAATAGAGATGACCTGATAAGTTGTTGATGAAGAAGGGGATGTCTTGGGCATCCCCAAGCTTAGACGCTTGAGTCTTCTTGAATATTGCTGCGGTGACCCACGGGGGCATCCCCAAGCTTAGGCTTTTCACTCTTCTTGATCACATCATATCATCCTTCTCTCTTACTCCTTGAAAACTTCCGCCACACCAAACTCAAAGTAACTCATTAGAGGGTTAGTGCATAATAAAAAATTCTCATATTCTACTGTGACACAATCATTACCAAAGCTTCTGGACATTACCTACAGCCACTGATGTTTTATGGAGCAAAGAAATCCAACCAAACATAGTAAAAGAGGTAATGCAAAATAAAAGGCAGAACCTGTCAAAAACAGAACAGTCTGTAAAGACGAATTTTTTCGAGGCACTTAAGTTGCTCAGATGGAGAAAGTCCAAACTAATGAAAGTTGCGTACATATCTGAGGATGATGCGTGGTTGTTTTTAGAATTTTTTAATTTTTCTGCAGTGAATAAAGCTCAAAACCGTGGTCAGCAAAAATCTGTCTCTGCGCAGAAATCCAAATCTAGCATCAACTTTCAACTAGAGACTTTACTTGGCACAACAATGCGATAAAATAAAGATACAAAGGAGTTGTTACAGAAGTAAGCAAGCTCCTTGACTCAAAGAAAACAAGTGTAACTTCAAAATTTTCAACATAAAGAGAGAAGACTTAATATTATTGTGATATATGAAATCGTGTCTCCCTCTCTCATAAGGACCAGTAGGTCTTAAAGTACCCAGCAAATAAAAGCAAATCAAGAGAAAGCTCAAAACATTCATCATAAAGAGAAAAAATTTAGTAACATGAAGATTTCTATAACCATACTTTCCTCTCTCAAAATAATTTTCAGCGGCATCATGAATAAACTCAACAATATAGCTATCACATAGAGCATTCCTATCATGATCCACATGCATAAAAGTACCATTACTCTCCACATAAAACATAATCATTAATAATAGTGGGAGTAAAAGTATCACATCCATCATTGTAATCATCATAAATTGGAGGCATAGAATAATCATAATGAATTTTATCCTCAATAGTAGATGGGCTGAGAATATCATATTCATCATTGTAAACATCATATATAGGAGGCATATCATAATCAACATAAACTATATCCTCAATAGTAGGTGGGCTGAAAATATCACAATCATTATAATCATCATATATTGGAGGCAAAGTATTATCAAAGCAAATTTCCTCCTTAAAGCTTGGGGGACTAAAAATATCATATTCATCACAACTAGCTTCCCCAAGCTTAGACTTTTCCATAGCATTAGCAATAATGGTGTTCAAAGAATTTATAGTAATACCATTGCTACCATCATGCAAACAAGCCTCCATAGGGTTTTTTAATTTTCTCTTCAAAAGCATCATGTCCTAATTCAATATAAAGTTCATAAAGATCTCTAATTTTGTTGTTGTTTTTCATTAAGCCTAACTAGTGAAAATAAAAACAAGAGACAAAAAGAAATAATTGCAGAATCTAAAGGAGATACTTTCCAACACTTACCTCCCTGGCAACGGCGCCAGAAAATAGCTTGATGTCTACGCACGATCCTATTCTTCTAGACAGTGTTGGGCCTCCAAGAGCAGAGGTTTGTATAACAGCAGCAAGTTTCCCTTAAGTGAATCACCCAAGATTTATCGAACTCAGGGAGGTAGAGGTCAAAGATATCCCTCTCAAGCAACCCTGCAATTAAGATACAAGAAGTCTCTTGTGTCCCCAACACACCTAATACACTTGTCAGATGTATAGGTGCACTAGTTCGATGAAGAGATAGTGAAATACAAGTAATATGGATGATTATAAGTAGTAATTGCAATCTGAAATAAAAATGGCAGCAAGCAAACATGTAGCAGAACTTGTTGTAAACGGTGTTTCCAATGCTTAGAAACAAGGCCTAGTGATCATACTTTCACTAGTGGACACTCTCAACAATGACAACATAATTTAATAAATAAATGCTACTCTCAAACACTGTCTTGTTGGATAACGAACACCATTCATTGCGTAGGGCTACAAAAGCACACCTCAAGTCAGAGTAAACAAACGCCACAACGTCATAAAGGAGTCAAACACGATGCGCACACTGTCACCTTCACACCGTGGAGAGTGACTCCGGAGTTCATATTAAAGTAACCTCTAGAGTGGCATAATAGATGAAGAGTAACATATACTTATTCAACTAGATTACAAAGCTCATGATCACATAAAGATCACACCATGGGAGAGAGAGATAAACCACATAGCTACCAGTAGAGCCCTCAGCCTCGGGGGAGAACTACTCCCTCCTCATCATGGGAGTCAGCAGCGGCGATGAAGATGGCGGTGGAGTCGATGGAGATGGCTCTGGGGGCAATTCCCCATCCCAGCAAGGTACCGGAACAGAGACTTCTGTCCCCCGAAACTTGTCGTCGATGGCGGCGGCGCTGCGGAACCCTTCGTGGAATATGACTGATTATTTTAGGGTTTTCGCATCTGGGGGAATAAATAGGCGAAGGGGCGACGTCGGTGGAGGCGCAGGGCCCGCTCCCCATAGGGTGGCGCGGCAGGGGTCCACCCGCGCCGTGGTGTGGGGATGGCGCCCTGCTGCCCCCTTCGTCTCTCCTTCGGGCTTCGTGAACGTGTCGGGAAAATAGGCATCTGGGATTTTGTTTCGTCGAATTCCGAGAGTATTTCCAGAACAGCTTTTCTGAAACCAAAAACAGCAGAAAACAGGAACTGGCACTGTGGCATCTTGTTAATAGGTTAGTTCCATAAAATGCATAAAAATGATATATAATGCATATAAAACATGTGACATTGATATGTAAAACAAGCATGAAACATCAGAAATTATAGATATGTTTGAGACGTATCACCACTCTTTTTCAACAGTGGCTGTGTCTAATGTTGTGAGTTCTGCTTCCATATTTGACCTCATTAAGATGGTCTGCTTGCAAGGCTTCCAGGAAACAGCTCCACCACCGAGTGTAAACGCATAACCACTCGTGGCCTTAATCTCATCAGCATCAGATATCCAATTGGAATCACTATAACCCTCCAGTACCTTGGATACCCGGAGTAGTGAATTCCATAGCTCGGAGTGCCTTTTAAATAACGCATAACTCTCTCGAGCGCATGCCAATGATCATCTCCTGGGTTGGAAACAAACCGGCTCAACTTGCTTACAGCAAAAGAGATGTCAGACCTCGTGGCACAAGCCAAATACATAAGCGAGCCAATAATCTGAGAATACCTGTCGGGGATGTGACCCCGGGTATACCAAAGCTGGTGATTTAGTGGAGCTAGTAGAAGAGGCAGCAGAGAAATAAACAAAGGAATAAAGGAAAAGGCAGAGAGAATCAGCCTGGCTCGATTTTGTACAGCCCAGGCCGGTGTGCCAAGCAAACCGAGATGTTCACCTCGGTTGGGTCAGCTTTGGGCCGAGATATTCATTGCCTCGGTCTGAGCCGAACTTTGCTTGGTTCGGTGGTCCGAGCTTCACTCACTATACTGAATTGTTCGATCGTTGCATCGAGCGAGAGGCCGAGATCGCCACGGGCCAGCTTCCCCTTACCAGGCCAAGGTGGGCTAACCGGGATGTAATTACCCCGGATGGACCACAACGGGGGCGGGCTGAGATTCCGGTATCTCAGCTTGGCCGAGATTGCCTTACCTCGGTGGACCGTGGCCTCCTCACCCCGGAGTGGGCCATCATTTCGGAGCAGGCTGGTTATCTCGGAGCAGGCCGAGGTCGGTAGATCGAGATAGCGCACCAGCGCCTCGGTCGCGTGAGCTCCTTCGTCTCCTCTCCAAACCTCGGTCGTCGTTCCATACTCCGGTTGGGCCGGCCCATCAAGTTAACCGAGCTCTCCAGCAGACAAGCGCTCCAGTCTCGGACCGGGCCAGCGATGCCTCAGCTCGGAAGAGCAGCATCTCCAGCGCCAGATCTCGAACTGTGCCGAGGTAAGATACCTCGGGCAAGCCATCTCCTCCAGGTCGGGATAGAATCGCTGCAATGCCAAGCCTCCTTCGACCGACATCCCCAGCACCTCCTCGACCAGTACAGATACCCTCTGCCATCTTCAGGAGACAAGCACAAGTGGACAAGACAAGGACAGGCCGCGTAGCTACAGTGCCCAGGATGTGACAAGAGTACAACTACAGTGACGCGGCTACAGTGTGACAAGACCCCATTGGTCAAGTCAGCTACAGTGAATAGTGTACAGTGATGTTTGTCCCCTTGTCCCCTGCGTGTCCCCTGGGCTCTCCTTATATAAAGAGCACCAGGGGGAGGAGATGGGGGTGACCGCGCACGGGAGCCCCTTGGGCTCATTCCCCCCGGGAGCTCATTTTCCTCCCTGCTCATTCCCCCCTTGGGCTCATTTCCCCCGGGAGCTCATTCCCCCCGGGAGCACCAGGGGGAGGAGATGGGGGCGACCGCGCACGAGGCATATTTAGACATACAGCTCGAGGAGCGTTTGTACACACTGCATATACAGAGGGAAATACACCAAATAGGATAGTGCTGCAGTAGGGGTTTTACCTCCTCACGAGGGCCCCGAAGCAGGGTAGATCTTTGTGTTTGCAGTGTTCTTCGTGTTCTTCGTGTGTTCTTCGTGTGCGGTTCCATCTGCGCAATCCCTCCCCGAATCCACAAGCACCCGTTCGGCCCCAGAATAAGCCTACCCCTAGGCATCTGCATGATCCCACCACGACAGTTGGCGCCCACCGTGGGCTGATAGTGGCGTTTGCTGGATCAATTCGGATGGGACCTTCGTCATCAACGCGGGGACTCGACTTCGGCCTCGTCCCCGTATGTTGACTCATTTTCGAGTTGGCTGCAGTGCGAATCTGAGCTGTTCTGTAATCCGAGGTGTTCTGTCCGAGGTGTTCTGTCCGAGCTGTTCTGGAATCTGAGCTGTTCTGTAATCTGAGATGTTCTGTAATCCGAGGTGTTCTGTCCGAGGTGTTCTGTCCGAGCTGTTCTGGAATCTGAGCTGTTCTGTAATCCGAGGTGTTCTGTAATCCGAGGTGTTCTGTAATCCGAGGTGTTTTGTCCGGGCTGTTCTGTAATCCGAGGTGTTCTGTCCGAGGTGTTCTGTCCGAGCTGTTCTGGAATCCGAAGTGTTTTGGAATCCGGGGTGTTCTGGAATCCGAAGTGTTCTGGAATCCGAAGTATTTTGGAATCCGAGGTGTTCTGAAGTCTGAGGTGTTCTGAAGTCCGAGGTATTCTGGGAGAATCCGAGTTAAGACTTGGAAATCCGAATTAAGACTTCTCCTACAACCTGGCCATGTAAGTATCATTTATATGTCTGCCCATGCTTCTAGATAGTCTCAAACAGTACTCGGGGACTGGCGCCTCGTTTCTACCTTGCTTTGATTAGTTGTTCTACCCGGGACAAGATGTCTTGACCCGGGGACTGGGTAGCCAGTCTGTTTTGCAACTTCTCCTAGATAAGAAAAGTGGCTCGGGGACTCGGTCGAAACCGAGTCTAGATCTTTGTGCTTAGTAACTGCTGTTAGATTCGTTTTCTATCAAGTGCTATAGCTAGTTTGCCTCGGTTAGTATAATTGTTGTTCCCGTCAAATATTCTTCATGATTTATATGCTGGACTAACGTTGAAAGGGGAATTCGGTTTTGATGAAAATGTTTGCTACCGAGGTATAATAAAAATACGAGGTATTCAAGAAATCCGGGTCATATTGGAAATCCGGGTCATATTGGAGATCCGGATCATATTGGAAATCCGGGTCATATTGGTAATCCGGGTCATTTTGGTAATCCGAGGTATAATGGAAATCCGACGTATCATGGTTATGTTAGTTATCTCAAGTTACCCAAGGTATCATGGCATTATCAGTATTCTCTAGATCGCCGATTATTCCGGTTTGCCACAATATCACGGCATCACTCCACCTCCGGGATCGCCGTTTATTTCGGTTTGCCATAGTATCACGGCATCTTTCTGCATCACATATCGCCGTTTACTTTGGTTTGTCACAATATCCTGACATCAT
The DNA here is from genome assembly GCA_947311845.1 of Poa pratensis. Lineage (NCBI taxonomy): Eukaryota > Viridiplantae > Streptophyta > Magnoliopsida > Poales > Poaceae > Poa > Poa pratensis. The sequence goes on along the minus strand of CAMZMU010000074.1, from coordinate 59,442,059 downwards.
TCCTTGTCCCGAATCATCGTTTATTCTGTTTGCCAATGTATCATGGCATTACCTGTGTATCAGATCAGTGTCTATGTTGGTTAATCAGAGGCAACCTTTGAGATATGTTTCTGCAGGTTATATGTCAAACCAGCAGTGGCTGGGGACATCTATGTCGGTATACGCCCGAAGTGGCTAAAACCGGCATTCGAGATATGCTTATGTCAAACCAGCAGTGGCTGGAGACATCTATGTCGGTATACGCCCGAAGTGGCTAAAACCGGCATTCGAGATATGCTTATGTCAAACCAGCAGTGGCTGGAGATATCTATGTCGGTAAGCGCCCAGAGTGGCTGCCGGACATCCGAGGTACCAAGACATGTGTGATATGCCCAGAGTGGCCGAGGTACCGAGACATGTGTGATATGCCCAGAGAGGCCGAGATACCGAGACATATGAGATACTAACTTGCAGGTTTATGTTGGTCTAGCCTACACTGGCGGCATCTCAATTCGGTAAAAGCCAGGAGGGCTAACCGACGCTGGCGGCATCCCAATTCGGTAAAAGCCAGGAGGGCTAACCGACGCTGGCGAGCCAGGAGGGCTAACCGACGCTAGCGGCATCTCCATTCGGTAAAAGCCAGGAGGGCTAACCGACGCTAGCGGCGTCTCCATTCGGTAAAAGCCAGGAGGGCTAACCGACGCTAGCGGCGTCTCCATTCGGTAAAAGCCAGGAGGGCTAACCGACGCTAGCGGCGTCTCCATTCGGTAAAAGCCAGGAGGGCCAACCGATGCTAGCGGCATCTCCATTCGGTAAAAGCCAGGAGGGCTAACCGATGCTAGCGGCATCTCCATCCGGTAAAAGCCAGGAGGGCTAACCGACGCTAGCGGCGTCTCCATTCGGTAAAAGCCAGGAGGGCTAACCGACGCTGGCGGCATCCCAATTCGGTAAAAGCCAGGAGGGCTAACCGACGCTGGCGAGCCAGGAGGGCTAACCGACGCTAGCGGCATCTCCATTCGGTAAAAGCCAGGAGGGCTAACCGACGCTAGCGGCATCTCCATTCGGTAAAAGCCAGGAGGGCTAACCGACGCTAGCGGCATCTCCATTCGGTAAAAGCCAGGAGGGCTGACCGACGCTAGCGGCATCTCCATTCGGTAAAAGCCAGGAGGGCTAACCGACGCTAGCGGCATCTCCATTCGGTAAAAGCCAGGAGGGCTAACCGACGCTAGCGGCGTCTCCATTCGGTAAAAGCCAGGAGGGCTAACCGACGCCGGCAGCATCTCAGTTCGGTAAAAGCCAGGAGGGTTAGCCGACACTGGCGGCATCCGAGTTCGGTAAAGGCCAGGAGGGCTAAGAACCGACATATGATGGTGACCATTCAGGCAACACATTTCCAGTACAAATTGTCCATCTCGTTGTTGATTCGGGTGAGCTCGGTCAACCGGATGTCGCAATTGGCCTGGAAGGCATGGCAAAGGCGACCGAATTACTATGGCGCCCATACACGCAGGAGGTCATGTACATGGAGGTTTCGATGGTGGCATTTATTTTTGTAAGTCTGCGCGCGACTCTGCGAGTCCCCCGCAGCCTCGGGGACTAATGTCGGGGATGTGACCCTGGGTATAACAAAGCTGGTGATTTAGTGGAGCTAGTAGAAGAGGCAGCAGAGAAATAAACAAAGGAATAAAGGAAAAGGCAGAGAAGAATCAGCCTGGCTCGATTTTGTACAGCCCAGGCCGGTGTGCCAAGCAAACCGAGATGTTCACCTCGGTTGGGTCAGCTTTGGGCCGAGATATTCATTGCCTCGGTCTGAGCCGAACTTTGCTTGGTTCGGTGGTCCGAGCTTCACTCACTATACTGAGTTGTTCGATCGTTGCATCGAGCGAGAGGCCGAGATCGCCACGGGCCAGCTTCCCCTTACCAGGCCAAGGTGGGCTGACCGGGATGTAATTACCCCGGATGGACCACAGCGGGGGCGGGCTGAGATTCTGGCATCTCGGTTTGGGCCAAGATTGCCTTACCTCGGTGGACCGTGGCCTCCTCACCCCGGAGTGGGCCATCATTTCGGAGCAGGCTGGTTATCTCGGAGCAGGACGAGGTCGGTAGATCGAGATAGCGCACCAGCGCCTCGGTCGCGTGAGCTCCTTCGTCTCCTCTCCAAACCTCGGTCGTCGTTCCATACTCCGGTTGGGCCGGCCCATCAAGTTAACCGAGCTCTCCAGCAGACAAGCGCTCCAGTCTCGGACCGGGCCAGCGATGCCTCAGCTCGGAAGAGCAGCGTCTCCAGTGCCAGATCTCGAACTGTGCCGAGGTAAGATACCTTGGGCAAGCCATCTCCTCCAGGTCGGGATAGAATCGCTGCAACGCCAAGCCTCCTTCGACCGACATCCCCAGCACCTCCTCGACCAGTACAGATACCCTCTGCCATCTTCAGGAGACAAGCACAAGTGGACAAGACAAGGACAGGCCGTGTAGCTACAGTGCCCATGATGTGACAAGAGTACAACTACAGTGACGCGGCTACAGTGTGACAAGACCCCATTGGTCAAGTCAGCTACAGTGAACAGTTGAAAGGATCGGTATGACACCTAGAGGGGGGGTGAATATGTGCTACTCCAATTTTAGTCTTTTTCAATTTAGGCTTGACACAAAAGGTAAATTCTCTAGATATGCAACTACGGTGAATTTACCTATATGACAAGCTAGCAACTAAGCACGAAATAAAAAGGCGGTAAACAAGGATAGAGGTAACCGAAGTCAAAGCACGCGGAGACACGGATGTAATCCCGAGTTCCTCCTTTTTAGGGGAGTACGTCTCGTTGGAGAGGTGTGAACCAACACAATGGTTCAACGGCCACAAAGGCCTCACCCTCTTCTCCGGTGAACCGCACCACAAAGGTTTGGTTCACTTCAACTATCGGAAACCTTCGAGGCGGAGTCCGGAGCCTTTACAACAACGACTTGGGGCACAACCCACAAAGGATTGGGGGCTCCCAAACAGCTACAATCTGTCACAAAGACAATCAAGTGAGTACAATAGGGGGCTAGGTTTTCCTAGTGGAAACCCTAGCTAATGGCCCTCAAGTGAATGAGGGGGAAATGAAGAACGGCTTGGTGAAGATGTAGATCGGGGCCTTCTCCTTCAATCCTCCAAAGATCAACGAGTTGGGTGGAGGGATTGGGAGATCTAGTGATTCTTGAGCTTGTAATAATGGTGGACTTCTATTTCAGTCGAGCTAGGCTTCTTGGAGAAGAAGCAGTCTTTATATAGGGGTCCCTGAAAATCCAACCGTTATGTGCAGAAAAACTGCACAGCGGTACTACCGCTGGGACAGCGGTACTACCGCTGCCTGCTTCCCTGCGGTACCTAGTGCACTGCAGAACCCAGCTGCAGCGGTACCTCGCAGAGGTACCGAAGTTGCCAGGCAGAGCGGTAGTACCGCGGCACTGCCCGGTAGTACCGCTGGGATCCTTCGATTAAAAAAGAAGGAACCCAGCGGTAGTACGAGGCAACTACCGCGGGGTACCGTAACCAATACAGAGAGCAAAAACGGCCTAGCGGTACCCCTGGCGGTACCACCAGCGGTAGTACCGCTGGCTGAAGCCAGCGGTACCACACGGTACTACCGCCAGGAGGAGTACCAGCTGTGCTGCAGGAGTCCCGCTCCAGGTGGAGCGGTACTACCGCTGCGACAGCGGTACTACCGCCAGACACAGAAATGCTCACTGTGCTGATTTCCAGGGTAACAAGCTCCACAAGACATAATGTATCAACAAGATATATCTGCAATTGTCAAGCGCACATTAGTCCTGATAATGTGTTGTCATTAGACTCCAAAATAGATTTAAGAGCAAGTATGCTCTTTCAATCTCCCCCTTTTTGGAGTATGATGACAACACATTAAAAAGGTTCACAAAATATAGGCGGGCTCCCCCTAACTATATGCATTAGTAGAATTTTGCGTTTGAATGCAAAATGCATATAGGTTAGGATCAACACTCCCCCTAGATTTTATAAACCGGGCAAGTTTATTGAAACAAACAATAAAGCACAACTTGCACAACGGTAAGACATGAGATAAAGCACATAAAGTCCACATAGTCTTACAATAATTTAAGGTCCACATGTCTTACCCCATGAGTTCAACGAAAGTAAAACGAGATACAAGAGGTGCACAAGCGAACAAACACCAAATCGAGAAAAACAAGCTTGTGCCCTCAACCATGCAACCCCCGGACAACCTAATAGAACCATCTCCCCCTTGGCATCATGACACCAAAAAGGGAGAGGCATAGCTAACGTCCCAAGTGGAAGTCACTCTTCATCGGAGGTGGAGGCTGCAGCAATGTCGTCACTTTTATCGGCTGAAACTGAACCATCCTCACCACTTGCATCACCCTCCTCATCATCCTCAGCATCATCATCCTCAGAAGCTTCAGCATGAGCAGCGGAGCGACCAATCTGAGTGCGAGACCAAGGGATATCTGGCTGAGAAGAGGATGCATCATCCTGAAAATCATAGTCCACCCAAGTGCGACGGGGTTTGAGCCACTCATCTTCTGCAGTAATTCTATCCTCAGATCCGGCCTTAACCGGAACGCCTAAATGCTCAAAACGCTGACGGTTGAGTTGACGCTCTTTCTTGTTCCTCTCATGTTCTTTATAGGCCCTCTTGTCAGCATCATCTATACGGCAAAAGATGGTTTTTACAGCACCAGCCAGCCACTTCTTGAACCCTTTGTCTTGAGCATTTGCCTTGGGGGGAAGTTCAAACAAGGGATCCTCCTCATCATCATCGGAACTTTCTTGTTCAGCGGGAATAAGTGGATGAAGATGTTTCTTTATGCTCAGCTCCTTGACCTTGTGGTCGGTGGGATCCTCCTCATTGTCCAAAAGAGCCAACGGAAGCTTCTTCTTGACCCACGTGGAAATGATCAATTGCATAATGTGAGCACCAAATATAGAAGGTCGCCTTTTCATCACCACAGCATACATTTCATGCCATATGATGTCCATCACATCCAGCTTCTTGCCTTGCCCAACCATGATAGAGGATTCAAACATAAGATCAATGAGTTTGCCATGGATTTGGTCAAAGTTTCCCACACGAGGCATAACGGTGTTGCGATAGATCCGATGCATGATGTCCCAAACCTTTAGCAAATTCTTTTGGAACCCCACCATGGCACGTCCTTGGATGTACAAGTCAAAGAGAACCTCGTGCTTCATCGGATTTGAGTTATAGTTGATGCGAAAGAATTGTTGCTGAGCATCTTCATTCAACACAAACCCATTTTCAGCCAACCCAAGAAGAGCAGCAAAATCAGCCCATGTGGCCTCAAGAACCTCATCTTTTGACATCCATTTAATCCGTCTTGGCTCATCCGCGAAGAAGTGAACGGTGGCAAAGAATTGCATGACAAGGTGATCATTGAAATTCTGCTGCAGCCCAATATAGTCATAGATCCCAAACTCTTTGCAAATCTCAATAGCCTCGCCAAAATACCCAAGGTGCTTCTCCATGTGATCGGTGTCAATGCAAAACTGTTCACAAACCTTGGTCTTGTGCTTGGGAAGGACTTCATAAAAGATCTTCTCTTGAAACAGATTGTGGAACCCCGGAGTGGTGTAAGTACGGAGCTTAGGAGTGGCATAGGGGTTCATCCTTCTTTCTTTGACAAAATCCCTTGATGACATGAGTTTGAGCGACTTGCTCTGAGCAGCTCTGAGCTTTGCAGCATTTGACTTCTGACGGCGAGTGGTCTTTTCAGGCAAAACTTCAGGCTCTTCATCTTCGTCAGCTAGGTCTTTGCCTGAACGAGCACGCTTAGCAGCCCGCTTGGTGTGACTCCCACTAGCCTTCTTACCAGCACCTGTGATAGCATAGGAGGATAGCAGGGAGATAAGTATTGCCAAAAACATCGAGACCAAACGAAAAGAATCCAGATTGCACAGTTCTGGAAAATGCCAGTTCCAGCGGTAGTACCGCTGGTCCACCGGTAGTACCGTGGAGCGGTAGTACCGCGGTAGTACCGCTACCACCAGATCTAGCGGTTGACTTTACGGTACTTGCTCGATCTATGGAATCTTCCAACCAAACTTCGCAAGAAGGATCCTAAACTAAGCACCAACTCGTTCCTACAACTTCTACCACAAGAACTACGGAAAACCTAACTCCATTGCATCTCAACGAATCAACTAGGTTGAGAGATAGGAGAGAGAAATTACCGGAGCTCATCGTGGAGGAGAGGAGGAAGGAGATGGTCCTTGAGCTTCCTCTGGCCGGAGAGGGGCTATCCAGGCCGGAGTAGGGCTCCCCGGCGAAGAATCCTGGCGGCGGCGGCAGCGGGGGGTGGTTTTCGAAGGAGAGGGTCGGGGGTGGAGGGGATAGAAAAGAAACTACCCCTCCACGCCCAACTTAACCTCTGGTGAAAACGCACCCAGCGGTAGTACCGCTGACCCAGCGGTAGTACCGCCCGCACTGGTACTTACGGTAGCCAGCGGTGGTACCGTTCCTGGGAAGGAACGGTAGTACCGCTGAGCTGCCGGTAGTACCGCTACCTGGTACTATTGACTTCCAGCAAAAAAATTCTGGGAATCAACGGTAGTACCGGGTACCTGGTGACTACGATACCGCTCGAGGGACTGCTGTGCCTGGAAACTCCAGGCAACGGTAGTACCGCGAGGGCACCGATAGTACCGGGCACTTTTGCCACGAAACTTCGACGGGTTGGTCACAAAGATTTTTGCAAAAAGAGAGAGATGTTTTTAAGGTGTGCGGCATTGGCTTAGGATAGAGAAAGTAACTGGGGGAAGAGAGACAACCCAAGTTTGCAAGAATCAAAGATAAAGGCCAAACTTGGTGCTCTCCACAAAACGCAAAAGAGGTCTAAAAACCCAAATAAGATCAAATAAGATCAACTCCTCAAAAGGAGGAGGGCGGTGGCCTAGGCCACCATGTATGAGTATATGTGGTGTGACACCGCGAAGATATATCTTGGGTTCACCGCCACTACTCGTCATTTAAGCTCATCATTCATAAAATGAACAAAATAGAGACAAAATGAGTTCTTACTATCGGCATAATGGGGGGAGGGATAGTCCAATGGATTAGGACCGCACTCCCCCTATGTCCATGCCTACACCTAAACCAAACATATAGCTAAGAAATAGGTGTGATGCAAGATATTCAAGCGACGCTCCCCGAATCGATGATATTTAGCTCATGCCTCAAATAAGTGAACCTTGCTTCATCAAGTGGCTTCGTGAACATATCGGCAAGTTGGATCTTCGTGGGAATATAGCCAAGCTCAATGTCACCCCGGTTGATGTGATCACGGATGAAGTGATAGCGAATCTCAATATGCTTCGTTCTTGAGTGCTCCACCGGGTTGTGGCCAATCTTGATAGCACTTTCATTGTCGCATAAAAGAGGCACTTTGTCACAATGGACACCGTATTCCTTTAAAGTTTGCCTCATCCACAACAATTGAGTGCAACAACTAGCGGCCGCCACATACTCGGCTTCGGTGGTGGAGAGAGATATGCAATTTTGCTTCTTAGAAGACCAACTCACCAAGGACCTACCAAGGAATTGGCAAGCCCGGAAGTTGATTTCCTATCATCCTTGCAACCGGCCCAATCCGAATCCGTGTAACCGGCAAGAGAGAAAGTTGAGCCTTTAGGATACCACAAACCAAACCTTGGGGTATGAACTAAATATCGAAAGATTCGAAGAACCGCCGTTTGGTGGCTTTCTTTGGGAGCCGCTTGGTACCTTGCACACACTCCTACACTCAACACAATATCGGGTCTAGATGCACAAAGATAAAGCAAAGAACCAATCATAGAGCGATAGAGTTTTTGATCAACATCCTTATCTTTACCCTTTGGATTAAGTTCAAGATGACACTTGGTGTCCATAGGAAACTTCTTCTCTTTAGCATTTTGCATCTTGAACCTCTTGAGCATGTCTTGGATATATTTGGCTTGAGAGATGAAGGTCCCTCCACTCAATTGCTTGATCTCAAAACCAAGGAAGTACTTCAACTCTCCCATCATGGACATCTCGAACCTATCGGTCATAAGCTTTGAAAATTCATCATTAAAAGCTTTGTTAGAAGAGCCAAATATGATATCATCAACATAAAGTTGGCATATGAAAAGCTCCCCTTTAACCCTCTTGGTAAAAAGAGTGGGATCGATTTGCCCCACTTCAAAGCCACGGTCTACCAATAGCTCTCTTAGGTGCTCATACCAAGCACGAGGTGCTTGTTTGAGACCATAGAGCGCCTTATCAAGTTTGTAGACATGGTTAGGGAAGTGTGGGTCCTCAAATCCCGGAGGTTGCTTAACATATACCAACTCCTTTAAAGGACCATTAAGAAAGCACTTTTCACATCCATTTGTTGCAACTTGAAATTATGATGTGATGCATATGCAAGAAGGATACGGATGGACTCAAGGCGAGCCACGGGAGCATAGGTCTCTCCAAAATCAATGCCTTCAACTTGAGAGTACCCTTGTGCTACCAATCTTGCCTTGTTCCTCACAACCATTCCATGCTCATCTTGCTTGTTCTTGAATATCCACTTGGTGCCTATAACATTGAGGCAATCTTTTGGCTTCTCCACTAGATTCCACACTTTGTTGCGCTTGAAGTTATTGAGCTCTTCATGCATGGCTTCCAACCAATCCGGATCTTCAAGAGCTTCAAAGACTTTCTTTGGTTCCACCATAGAGATGTGGGCTTGATGTTCATTGAAATTTGCCAATTGTTTTCTTGTGGTGACCTTGTTCTTGACATTAACAATGATATTTTCTAGATGAAGACTCTTTCTTCTCCAATCCTTTTTGACTCTTGCTATACGACGGGTTTCGATATCCTCATTGATGCGAGGAATTTCGCTTGATCATCTTGATCATTTGAGTCCCCGTCTTGACCGGAGTGTTGACCTTGATCATCTTGAAGCTCATCTTCAACAAAGGAAGGAGAGGGTTGATCTTGGTCAACTTGAGGAGGGCCTTGAACTTGTTCTTGGGTAGGTGCATCATTTGCTTCCATAGAAGGTGCAACTTCAACTTGTGATGATGGAGTCTCCACTTGAGTGGAGCTAGGACTTGCTTGAGGAGGCTCATGATGGATTTCAATGGGGCGATGGAAACCAACCCCCATTCTTCTTATTGCTTCTTGAGGTTCCTCATTATCTACATCACAAACATGAAATTGCGCCACTTGGGAGCCGTCATTCTCATCGAACCTCACATCACAAGATTCTATGACTTTCCCAACGGTCTTGTCATAGACTCTATAGGTGTGAGATTCGGCACCGTAACCAACAAAAACACCCTCTAAAGCTTTAGATTCAAATTTAGACAAACGAACACTTTTGTTCTTATAGAAACACTTACAACCAAAAACTCGGTAGTAGGAGACATTGGGCTTGTTGCCGGTGAGCATCTCATAAGATGTAAACTTCTTGCCAACACGAAAGAATAACCGGTTAGATGAGTGACACGCCGTGGAGATAGCCTCGGCCCATAAGAATAGCGGAGACTTAAACTCCGCCAACATAGACCTTGCCATATCCATGAGAGTCCGGTTCTTCCTTTCGGCTACACCATTTTGTTGAGGGGTATATGCAGCGGAATATTGATGACGAATCCCCTCTTCACTAAGAAACTCATTTAAGGTGTAGTTCTTGAACTCGGAGCCATTATCACTCCTAATGACCAAAATAGGGACATTGTATTGGCGTTGAACAATATTGGAAAAGTCGATGACGGCTTGTTGGGTCTCATCCTTCGTCTTGAAGAAATAAACCCAAGTAAATCTTGAATAGTCATCAACAATCACCAAACAATATTTCTTCCCACCAAGACTAGGTTGAGGCACGGCACCAAAGAGATCAACATGAAGAAGTTCCAAAATCCTCGTTGATGAAATAATGGTCTTGCCCGGATGGGGAGAATCATGCATCTTTCCTTCAACACAAGCCCTACAAAGACGATCTCTAGAAAAAGAAACATCCTCTTTTAGTCCAAGAATGTGGCCACCCTTGTGAAGACTTTGCAAAGTTCTCATGTTGACATGGGACAAGCGGCGATGCCACAACCACCCCACGTCGGCCTTTCCGAATAGGCATATTGCTTGAGTGTTGGTAGACCCCGAAAAGTCTACCACAAACAACTCATTTTCAACATACCCAACGAACATGACCTTTAGAGTCTTGCTCCTCAAGAGTACCACCATATCAATAGTAAAATGGACATCAAAGTTCATCTTATTAAGAGCACGAACGGACATAAGATTGTAACCTAGAGACTCAACAAGCATGACATTTACAAGGGTGATATCCCTTGCAACTACCACCTTGCCGAGACTCTTTACCTCGGCCTTTGACTTGTCACCATAAGAGACGGATGAGTTATTTAGATTTGGTCTCAACTCCGTCATAATCTCCTTGCTTCCGGTCATATGACTAGTGCATCCACTATCAACCACCCATTTCGATCCACCGGAAGCATAGTCCTACAAGAAATCATTGCTTGGATTTAGGTACCCATTTCTCAATGGGTCCTCTTTGGTTAGCAACAAGGTCTTAGGGACCCAAATAGAGTAATCAATGTAACCATCATATGGACCAACATATTGAGCATAAACATCCCCATAATAATCAACATAAAGAATATAGTTGGGGTTGTTATGCCCCGCAAAGTCACTACGAGTGGTCTTGCCCCTTGTGGCACTACCACCCGCAATGGAAGTCTCGGCTTGTGCGGGCTTGGTCTTGATCTTCTTGTTGTTGCCCACTTTCTTCTTGGGCTCGGCTACATAACCAAGACCCTCCTTCCCTTTGTGTGGTTTTTGCTCAAATAAGTAAGCAATACCCTTATCTTTACCTTTGGGAATAGAGGTCTTGGCACTAACATTTTCTTCAATAACATTTTCATGAACACGAGGAAGAATAGATATGCTAGTTGAGCTAGATTTAGAAAGTTGAGTTTGAAGTTGCTCATGAGACTTGACTAAAGGGAGTGAGTTGTTTCCAAGGCCTTGTGAGCCTTGTCAAGCTTCTCCATATCCTCAAGAAGTCTAGCATTAGCAACCCCAAGTTCAACTTTCTCCTTTTTAAGCACTTTATATTTAGCAACGACATGATCTCTATCCTTAATGATTTTATTAATGATATCATCATTTTTAGCATCAAGAGACTCAAGTCTTTCCTCAAGAGAACATCTTTCTTCACTCTCTTCATCAAGAGAGGCATTCAAGGATGCTACGGAAGCATTCAAAGAGGCAATGGTGAGAGAATCCTCTCTCTCAATCTTACTCTTTTCTTGAAGAAGTTCTTCGGCCGCACATAGTTGTCTCATGAGAGACTCAACATGTTCCTTAGCTTCACCTTGCAAGTTAGTCATGAAAGTATCGAAAGCAACAAGTTCTTTCTTAATCACAAGACTAGATTGATCACTCATTTCATGCATAGTCTTGGGAGAAGGAGATGATACCTCGGTGACATTAGCCATGAGGCAACGAGCATTGTTGGTGGAGAAGTTCTCATTGGGGGATTCAAAGAGAGAAGATGATGAAGTTGATACAATAGCCAATGCGGCTACCTCTTTAGTAGGTGCATCTTCATCTTCGGAATCACTTGTGGCATATTCTTCTTGTGCCACCAACACAATTCTTGGTGCCTTCTTGAAGAAAGGCTTCCTTGGTCTTGCGGGCTTCTTTTGGATCAACTTTGAATGGTCCTTGGGGATGAGCTTCCCACCATTTTGCTCTCGGTTCTCATAAGGACACTCTCTTATGTAGTGGTTCTTGTCATGACAATTGTAGCACGTCTTCCACTTTGAGGCTAGCTCTTTCTTCCCACTTGAGTTGTTCTCTTTATCAACCTTGGCTTTAGCTTTTGCCGGGTCTTGCCAAAACTCTCTTGTGGCAAGAGCTATATGACCATTTAGAGCCGGTTCAAGATCATTTGGAGCAATGTTGCTTGGGCACGCTTCAACCTCATCAAGACATACCACCTTGGCCTTCAAAGCAAGTGAGGGGCCTTGTTTCATCCCCATGGCCCTAGCACGGCTATCTTCGGCATTCTTGGTGGCAACCTTGGAGGCTTGCACTTCTTGCATAACTTCATTGGATGTCATTTCGTTGTAGTTGTGTCTTCCTTGAATGGCCTTCACCTCGATGGGCTCGGAAGGCAAGAGAGCATTCACATACTTCCTCTTGACATAAGCATCATCCACATAGGTTGCCCCCACATCAAAGAAGGCCTTTGCAAGAGTCTTGAGTCTTCCATACATGTCTTCATGAGTCTCATTGTCAAACATGTAGAAGCCTTCGGCATCATTGCTCAAAGACTCATATCGGTTTCTCTTCATGCTTTCATTCCCAAGAAATGCAACCTCAAGACAATTCCAAGCTTCTTTGGCGGTGGTGGCATTGAGAACATAATGCTTGTCACTTTCACCCACTGAAAGTTCAATCATATGGAGTGCGGAGGCATTGAGTTGCTTTTCGGCAAATTCTCTTCTTGTCACATTGCTTGGATCCGCAACCTTGTACCCATCTTCAATGATCCTCCAAAGCTCGATAGAGGCACTGTTAATATGAGATTTCATTGAGCGTTGCCAACTAGCAAAGGCTAATGCATTAAGCTTAGGTGGAGGACCAATGGGGTTTATGCGGGTGGTGATAGGTGGGTCGATAGGGTACCATCCCGGAACGTTATGGTACTCTTCCTTCCCATCTTCATGCTTGGTAGGAGGAGGAGGAGATGGTTTAGATCCGGAGGTGGTTTCCACCCCCTTCTCATTTTTCTTTTTACCCTCCTCGGAATCACCTTCATCGGAGTTAGAGATACCCTCTAGTGGGATGGTTTCCGAAACCTTGGCATTTGTGAGTTTCATGAGCATGTCACGCAACTCATCAAATTTGACATTCATGTCATTCATGGACGATGTCAATGTTGTTTCCAACGATTTGATATCGGCCATGGATGCCATGGTCTCTTTGGCCTTGGCAAGATCGGCCTCATCCTCACTTTGTGTCATACTTCTCTTAGGCGGTTAAGCCCAAAACAAGAGAGCCTAGGCTCTGATACCAATTGAAAGGATCGGTATGACACCTAGAGGGGGGGGTGAATAGGTGCTACTCCAATTTTAGTCTTTTTCAATTTAGGCTTGACACAAAAGGTAAATTCTCTAGATATGCAACTACGGTGAATTTACCTATATGACAAGCTAGCAACTAAGCACGATATAATAAGGCGGTAAACAAGGATAGAGGTAACCGAAGTCAAAGCACGCGGAGACACGGATGTAATCCCGAGTTCCTCCTTTTTAGGGGAGTACGTCTCGTTGGAGAGGTGTGAACCAACACAATGGTTCAACGGCCACAAAGGCCTCACCCTCTTCTCCGGTGAACCGCACCACAAAGGTTTGGTTCACTTCAACTATCGGAAACCTTCGAGGCGGAGTCCGGAGCCTTTACAACAACGACTTGGGGCACAACCCACAAAGGATTGGGGGCTCCCAAACAGCTACAATCTGTCACAAAGACAATCAAGTGAGTACAATAGGGGGCTAGGTTTTCCTAGTGGAAACCCTAGCTAATGGTCCCTCAAGTGAATGAGGGGGAAATGAAGAACGGCTTGGTGAAGATGTAGATCGGGGCCTTCTCCTTCAATCCTCCAAAGATCAACGAGTTTGGGTGGAGGGATTGGGAGATCTAGTGATTCTTGAGCTTGTAAAATGGTGGACTTCTATTTGTCGAGCTAGGCTTCTTGGAGAAGAAGCAGTCTTTATATAGGGGTCCCTGAAAATCCAACCGTTATGTGCAGAAAAACTGCACAGCGGTACTACCGCTGGGACAGCGGTACTACCGCTGCCTGCTTCCCTGCGGTACCTAGTGCACTGCAGAACCCAGCTGCAGCGGTACCTCGCAGAGGTACCGAAGTTGCCAGGCAGAGCGGTAGTACCGCGGCACTGCCCGGTAGTACCGCTGGGATCCTTCGATTAAAAAAGAAGGAACCCAGCGGTAGTACGAGGCAACTACCGCGGGGTACCGTAACCAATACAGAGAGCAAAAACGGCCTAGCGGTACCCCTGGCGGTACCACCAGCGGTAGTACCGCTGGCTGAAGCCAGCGGTACCACACGGTACTACCGCCAGGAGGAGTACCAGCTGTGCTGCAGGAGTCCCGCTCCAGGTGGAGCGGTACTACCGCTGCGACAGCGGTACTACCGCCAGACACAGAAATGCTCACTGTGCTGATTTCCAGGGTAACAAGCTCCACAAGACATAATGTACAACAAGATATATCTGCAATTGTCAAGCGCACATTAGTCCTGATAATGTGTTGTCATTAGACTCCAAAATAGATTTAAGAGCAAGTATGCTCTTTCAATCTCCCCCTTTTTGGAGTATGATGACAACACATTAAAAAGGTTCACAAAATATAGGCGGGCTCCCCCTAACTATATGCATTAGTAGAATTTTGCGTTTGAATGCAAAATGCATATAGGTTAGGATCAAACACCCCCTAGATTTTATAAACCGGGCAAGTTTATTGAAACAAACAATAAAGCACAACTTGCACAACGGTAAGACATGAGATAAAAGCACATAAAGTCCACATAGTCTTACAATAATTTAAGGTCCACATGTCTTACCCCATGAGTTCAACGAAAGTAAAACGAGATACAAGAGGTGCACAAGCGAACAAACACCAAATCGAGAAAAACAAGCTTGTGCCCTCAACCATGCAACTCCCCCGGACAACCTAATAGAACCATCTCCCCCTTGGCATCATGACACCAAAAAGGGAGAGGCATAGCTAACGTCCCAAGTGGAAGTCACTCTTCATCGGAGGTGGAGGCTGCAGCAATGTCGTCACTTTTATCGGCTGAAACTGAACCATCCTCACCACTTGCATCACCCTCCTCATCATCCTCAGCATCATCATCCTCAGAAGCTTCAGCATGAGCAGCGGAGCGACCAATCTGAGTGCGAGACCAAGGGATATCTGGCTGAGAAGAGGATGCATCATCCTGAAAATCATAGTCCACCCAAGTGCGACGGGGTTTGAGCCACTCATCTTCTGCAGTAATTCTATCCTCAGATCCGGCCTTAACCGGAACGCCTAAATGCTCAAAACGCTGACGGTTGAGTTGACGCTCTTTCTTGTTCCTCTCATGTTCTTTATAGGCCCTCTTGTCAGCATCATCTATACGGCAAAAGATGGTTTTTACAGCACCAGCCAGCCACTTCTTGAACCCTTTGTCTTGAGCATTTGCCTTGGGGGGAAGTTCAAACAAGGGATCCTCCTCATCATCATCGGAACTTTCTTGTTCAGCGGGAATAAGTGGATGAAGATGTTTCTTTATGCTCAGCTCCTTGACCTTGTGGTCGGTGGGATCCTCCTCATTGTCCAAAAGAGCCAACGGAAGCTTCTTCTTGACCCACGTGGAAATGATCAATTGCATAATGTGAGCACCAAATATAGAAGGTCGCCTTTTCATCACCACAGCATACATTTCATGCCATATGATGTCCATCACATCCAGCTTCTTGCCTTGCCCAACCATGATAGAGGATTCAAACATAAGATCAATGAGTTTGCCATGGATTTGGTCAAAGTTTCCCACACGAGGCATAACGGTGTTGCGATAGATCCGATGCATGATGTCCCAAACCTTTAGCAAATTCTTTTGGAACCCCACCATGGCACGTCCTTGGATGTACAAGTCAAAGAGAACCTCGTGCTTCATCGGATTTGAGTTATAGTTGATGCGAAAGAATTGTTGCTGAGCATCTTCATTCAACACAAACCCATTTTCAGCCAACCCAAGAAGAGCAGCAAAATCAGCCCATGTGGCCTCAAGAACCTCATCTTTTGACATCCATTTAATCCGTCTTGGCTCATCCGCGAAGAAGTGAACGGTGGCAAAGAATTGCATGACAAGGTGATCATTGAAATTCTGCTGCAGCCCAATATAGTCATAGATCCCAAACTCTTTGCAAATCTCAATAGCCTCGCCAAAATACCCAAGGTGCTTCTCCATGTGATCGGTGTCAATGCAAAACTGTTCACAAACCTTGGTCTTGTGCTTGGGAAGGACTTCATAAAAGATCTTCTCTTGAAACAGATTGTGGAACCCCGGAGTGGTGTAAGTACGGAGCTTAGGAGTGGCATAGGGGTTCATCCTTCTTTCTTTGACAAAATCCCTTGATGACATGAGTTTGAGCGACTTGCTCTGAGCAGCTCTGAGCTTTGCAGCATTTGACTTCTGACGGCGAGTGGTCTTTTCAGGCAAAACTTCAGGCTCTTCATCTTCGTCAGCTAGGTCTTTGCCTGAACGAGCACGCTTAGCAGCCCGCTTGGTGTGACTCCCACTAGCCTTCTTACCAGCACCTGTGATAGCATAGGAGGATAGCAGGGAGATAAGTATTGCCAAAAACATCGAGACCAAACGAAAAGAATCCAGATTGCACAGTTCTGGAAAATGCCAGTTCCAGCGGTAGTACCGCTGGTCCACCGGTAGTACCGTGGAGCGGTAGTACCGCCACGAGGGCGGTAGTACCGCTACCACCAGATCTAGCGGTTGACTTTACGGTACTTGCTCGATCTATGGAATCTTCCAACCAAACTTCGCAAGAAGGATCCTAAACTAAGCACCAACTCGTTCCTACAACTTCTACCACAAGAACTACGGAAAACCTAACTCCATTGCATCTCAACGAATCAACTAGGTTGAGAGATAGGAGAGAGAAATTACCGGAGCTCATCGTGGAGGAGAGGAGGAAGGAGATGGTCCTTGAGCTTCCTCTGGCCGGAGAGGGGCTATCCAGGCCGGAGTAGGGCTCCCCGGCGAAGAATCCTGGCGGCGGCGGCAGCGGGGGGTGGTTTTCGAAGGAGAGGGTCGGGGGTGGAGGGGATAGAAAAGAAACTACCCCTCCACGCCCAACTTAACCTCTGGTGAAAACGCACCCAGCGGTAGTACCGCTGACCCAGCGGTAGTACCGCCCGCACTGGTACTTACGGTAGCCAGCGGTGGTACCGTTCCTGGGAAGGAACGGTAGTACCGCTGAGCTGCCGGTAGTACCGCTACCTGGTACTATTGACTTCCAGCAAAAAAATTCTGGGAATCAACGGTAGTACCGGGTACCTGGTGACTACGATACCACTCGAGGGACTGCTGTGCCTGGAAACTCAGGCAACGGTAGTACCGCGAGGGCACCGATAGTACCGGGCACTTTTGCCACGAAACTTCGACGGGTTGGTCACAAAGATTTTTGCAAAAAGAGAGAGATGTTTTTAAGGTGTGCGGCATTGGCTTAGGATAGAGAAAGTAACTGGGGGAAGAGAGACAACCCAAGTTTGCAAGAATCAAAGATAAAGGCCAAACTTGGTGCTCTCCACAAAACGCAAAAGAGGTCTAAAAACCCAAATAAGATCAAATAAGATCAACTCCTCAAAAGGAGGAGGGCGGTGGCCTAGGCCCCATGTATGAGTATATGTGGTGTGACACCGCGAAGATATATCTTGGGTTCACCGCCACTACTCGTCATTTAAGCTCATCATTCATAAAATGAACAAAATAGAGACAAAATGAGTTCTTACTATCGGCATAATGGGGGGAGGGATAGTCCAATGGATTAGGACCGCACTCCCCCTATGTCCATGCCTACACCTAAACCAAACATATAGCTAAGAAATAGGTGTGATGCAAGATATTCAAGCGACGCTCCCCGAATCGATGATATTTAGCTCATGCCTCAAATAAGTGAACCTTGCTTCATCAAGTGGCTTCGTGAACATATCGGCAAGTTGGATCTTCGTGGGAATATAGCCAAGCTCAATGTCACCCCGGTTGATGTGATCACGGATGAAGTGATAGCGAATCTCAATATGCTTCGTTCTTGAGTGCTCCACCGGGTTGTGGCCAATCTTGATAGCACTTTCATTGTCGCATAAAAGAGGCACTTTGTCACAATGGACACCGTATTCCTTTAAAGTTTGCCTCATCCACAACAATTGAGTGCAACAACTAGCGGCCGCCACATACTCGGCTTCGGTGGTGGAGAGAGATATGCAATTTTGCTTCTTAGAAGACCAACTCACCAAGGACCTACCAAGGAATTGGCAAGCCCGGAAGTTGATTTCCTATCATCCTTGCAACCGGCCCAATCCGAATCCGTGTAACCGGCAAGAGAGAAAGTTGAGCCTTTAGGATACCACAAACCAAACCTTGGGGTATGAACTAAATATCGAAAGATTCGAAGAACCGCCGTTTGGTGGCTTTCTTTGGGAGCCGCTTGGTACCTTGCACACACTCCTACACTCAACACAATATCGGGTCTAGATGCACAAAGATAAAGCAAAGAACCAATCATAGAGCGATAGAGTTTTTGATCAACATCCTTATCTTTACCCTTTGGATTAAGTTCAAGATGACACTTGGTGTCCATAGGAAACTTCTTCTCTTTAGCATTTTGCATCTTGAACCTCTTGAGCATGTCTTGGATATATTTGGCTTGAGAGATGAAGGTCCCTCCACTCAATTGCTTGATCTCAAAACCAAGGAAGTACTTCAACTCTCCCATCATGGACATCTCGAACCTATCGGTCATAAGCTTTGAAAATTCATCATTAAAAGCTTTGTTAGAAGACCAAATATGATATCATCAACATAAAGTTGGCATATGAAAAGCTCCCCTTTAACCCTCTTGGTAAAAAGAGTGGGATCGATTTGCCCCACTTCAAAGCCACGGTCTACCAATAGCTCTCTTAGGTGCTCATACCAAGCACGAGGTGCTTGTTTGAGACCATAGAGCGCCTTATCAAGTTTGTAGACATGGTTAGGGAAGTGTGGGTCCTCAAATCCCGGAGGTTGCTTAACATATACCAACTCCTTTAAAGGACCATTAAGAAAGCACTTTTCACATCCATTTGTTGCAACTTGAAATTATGATGTGATGCATATGCAAGAAGGATACGGATGGACTCAAGGCGAGCCACGGGAGCATAGGTCTCTCCAAAATCAATGCCTTCAACTTGAGAGTACCCTTGTGCTACCAATCTTGCCTTGTTCCTCACAACCATTCCATGCTCATCTTGCTTGTTCTTGAAATCCACTTGGTGCCTATAACATTGAGGCAATCTTTTGGCTTTCCACTAGATTCCACACTTTGTTGCGCTTGAAGTTATTGAGCTCTTCATGCATGGCTTCCAACCAATCCGGATCTTCAAGAGCTTCAAAGACTTTCTTTGGTTCCACCATAGAGATGTGGGCTTGATGTTCATTGAAATTTGCCAATTGTTTTCTTGTGGTGACCTTGTTCTTGACATTAACAATGATATTTTCTAGATGAAGACTCTTTCTTCTCCAATCCTTTTTGACTCTTGCTATACGACGGGTTTCGATATCCTCATTGATGCGAGGAATTTCGCTTGATCATCTTGATCATTTGAGTCCCCGTCTTGACCGGAGTGTTGACCTTGATCATCTTGAAGCTCATCTTCAACAAAGGAAGGAGAGGGTTGATCTTGGTCAACTTGAGGAGGGCCTTGAACTTGTTCTTGGGTAGGTGCATCATTTGCTTCCATAGAAGGTGCAACTTCAACTTGTGATGATGGAGTCTCCACTTGAGTGGAGCTAGGACTTGCTTGAGGAGGCTCATGATGGATTTCAATGGGGCGATGGAAACCAACCCCCATTCTTCTTATTGCTTCTTGAGGTTCCTCATTATCTACATCACAAACATGAAATTGCGCCACTTGGGAGCCGTCATTCTCATCGAACCTCACATCACAAGATTCTATGACTTTCCCAACGGTCTTGTCATAGACTCTATAGGTGTGAGATTCGGCACCGTAACCAACAAAAACACCCTCTAAAGCTTTAGATTCAAATTTAGACAAACGAACACTTTTGTTCTTATAGAAACACTTACAACCAAAAACTCGGTAGTAGGAGACATTGGGCTTGTTGCCGGTGAGCATCTCATAAGATGTAAACTTCTTGCCAACACGAAAGAATAACCGGTTAGATGAGTGACACGCCGTGGAGATAGCCTCGGCCCATAAGAATAGCGGAGACTTAAACTCCGCCAACATAGACCTTGCCATATCCATGAGAGTCCGGTTCTTCCTTTCGGCTACACCATTTTGTTGAGGGGTATATGCAGCGGAATATTGATGACGAATCCCCTCTTCACTAAGAAACTCATTTAAGGTGTAGTTCTTGAACTCGGAGCCATTATCACTCCTAATGACCAAAATAGGGACATTGTATTGGCGTTGAACAATATTGGAAAAGTCGATGACGGCTTGTTGGGTCTCATCCTTCGTCTTGAAGAAATAAACCCAAGTAAATCTTGAATAGTCATCAACAATCACCAAACAATATTTCTTCCCACCAAGACTAGGTTGAGGCACGGCACCAAAGAGATCAACATGAAGAAGTTCCAAAATCCTCGTTGATGAAATAATGGTCTTGCCCGGATGGGGAGAATCATGCATCTTTCCTTCAACACAAGCCCTACAAAGACGATCTCTAGAAAAAGAAACATCCTCTTTTAGTCCAAGAATGTGGCCACCCTTGTGAAGACTTTGCAAAGTTCTCATGTTGACATGGGACAAGCGGCGATGCCACAACCACCCCACGTCGGCCTTTCCGAATAGGCATATTGCTTGAGTGTTGGTAGACCCCGAAAAGTCTACCACAAACAACTCATTTTCAACATACCCAACGAACATGACCTTTAGAGTCTTGCTCCTCAAGAGTACCACCATATCAATAGTAAAATGGACATCAAAGTTCATCTTATTAAGAGCACGAACGGACATAAGATTGTAACCTAGAGACTCAACAAGC
Organism: Poa pratensis; assembly: GCA_947311845.1. Classification (NCBI taxonomy): domain Eukaryota; kingdom Viridiplantae; phylum Streptophyta; class Magnoliopsida; order Poales; family Poaceae; genus Poa; species Poa pratensis. Next base: position 59,421,191 of record CAMZMU010000074.1, on the reverse strand, counting down.
ATGACATTTACAAGGGTGATATCCCTTGCAACTACCACCTTGCCGAGACTCTTTACCTCGGCCTTTGACTTGTCACCATAAGAGACGGATGAGTTATTTAGATTTGGTCTCAACTCCGTCATAATCTCCTTGCTTCCGGTCATATGACTAGTGCATCCACTATCAACCACCCATTTCGATCCACCGGAAGCATAGTCCTACAAGAAATCATTGCTTGGATTTAGGTACCCATTTCTCAATGGGTCCTCTTTGGTTAGCAACAAGAGTCTTAGGGACCCAAATAGAGTAATCAATGTAACCATCATATGGACCAACATATTGAGCATAAACATCCCCATAATAATCAACATAAAGAATATAGTTGGGGTTGTTATGCCCCGCAAAGTCACTACGAGTGGTCTTGCCCCTTGTGGCACTACCACCCGCAATGGAAGTCTCGGCTTGTGCGGGCTTGGTCTTGATCTTCTTGTTGTTGCCCACTTTCTTCTTGGGCTCGGCTACATAACCAAGACCCTCCTTCCCTTTGTGTGGTTTTTGCTCAAATAAGTAAGCAATACCCTTATCTTTACCTTTGGGAATAGAGGTCTTGGCACTAACATTTTCTTCAATAACATTTTCATGAACACGAGGAAGAATAGATATGCTAGTTGAGCTAGATTTAGAAAGTTGAGTTTGAAGTTGCTCATGAGACTTGACTAAGAGGGAGTGAGTTGTTTCCAAGGCCTTGTGAGCCTTGTCAAGCTTCTCCATATCCTCAAGAAGTCTAGCATTAGCAACCCCAAGTTCAACTTTCTCCTTTTTAAGCACTTTATATTTAGCAACGACATGATCTCTATCCTTAATGATTTTATTAATGATATCATCATTTTTAGCATCAAGAGACTCAAGTCTTTCCTCAAGAGAACATCTTTCTTCACTCTCTTCATCAAGAGAGGCATTCAAGGATGCTACGGAAGCATTCAAAGAGGCAATGGTGAGAGAATCCTCTCTCTCAATCTTACTCTTTTCTTGAAGAAGTTCTTCGGCCGCACATAGTTGTCTCATGAGAGACTCAACATGTTCCTTAGCTTCACCTTGCAAGTTAGTCATGAAAGTATCGAAAGCAACAAGTTCTTTCTTAATCACAAGACTAGATTGATCACTCATTTCATGCATAGTCTTGGGAGAAGGAGATGATACCTCGGTGACATTAGCCATGAGGCAACGAGCATTGTTGGTGGAGAAGTTCTCATTGGGGGATTCAAAGAGAGAAGATGATGAAGTTGATACAATAGCCAATGCGGCTACCTCTTTAGTAGGTGCATCTTCATCTTCGGAATCACTTGTGGCATATTCTTCTTGTGCCACCAACACAATTCTTGGTGCCTTCTTGAAGAAAGGCTTCCTTGGTCTTGCGGGCTTCTTTTGGATCAACTTTGAATGGTCCTTGGGGATGAGCTTCCCACCATTTTGCTCTCGGTTCTCATAAGGACACTCTCTTATGTAGTGGTTCTTGTCATGACAATTGTAGCACGTCTTCCACTTTGAGGCTAGCTCTTTCTTCCCACTTGAGTTGTTCTCTTTATCAACCTTGGCTTTAGCTTTTGCCGGGTCTTGCCAAAACTCTCTTGTGGCAAGAGCTATATGACCATTTAGAGCCGGTTCAAGATCATTTGGAGCAATGTTGCTTGGGCACGCTTCAACCTCATCAAGACATACCACCTTGGCCTTCAAAGCAAGTGAGGGGCCTTGTTTCATCCCCATGGCCCTAGCACGGCTATCTTCGGCATTCTTGGTGGCAACCTTGGAGGCTTGCACTTCTTGCATAACTTCATTTGATGTCATTTCGTTGTAGTTGTGTCTTCCTTGAATGGCCTTCACCTCGATGGGCTCGGAAGGCAAGAGAGCATTCACATACTTCCTCTTGACATAAGCATCATCCACATAGGTTGCCCCCACATCAAAGAAGGCCTTTGCAAGAGTCTTGAGTCTTCCATACATGTCTTCATGAGTCTCATTGTCAAACATGTAGAAGCCTTCGGCATCATTGCTCAAAGACTCATATCGGTTTCTCTTCATGCTTTCATTCCCAAGAAATGCAACCTCAAGACAATTCCAAGCTTCTTTGGCGGTGGTGGCATTGAGAACATAATGCTTGTCACTTTCACCCACTGAAAGTTCAATCATATGGAGTGCGGAGGCATTGAGTTGCTTTTCGGCAAATTCTCTTCTTGTCACATTGCTTGGATCCGCAACCTTGTACCCATCTTCAATGATCCTCCAAAGCTCGATAGAGGCACTGTTAATATGAGATTTCATTGAGCGTTGCCAACTAGCAAAGGCTAATGCATTAAGCTTAGGTGGAGGACCAATGGGGTTTATGCGGGTGGTGATAGGTGGGTCGATAGGGTACCATCCCGGAACGTTATGGTACTCTTCCTTCCCATCTTCATGCTTGGTAGGAGGAGGAGGAGATGGTTTAGATCCGGAGGTGGTTTCCACCCCTTCTCATTTTTCTTTTTACCCTCCTCGGAATCACCTTCATCGGAGTTAGAGATACCCTCTAGTGGGATGGTTTCCGAAACCTTGGCATTTGTGAGTTTCATGAGCATGTCACGCAACTCATCAAATTTGACATTCATGTCATTCATGGACGATGTAAATGTTGTTTCCAACGATTTGATATCGGCCATGGATGCCATGGTCTCTTTGGCCTTGGCAAGATCGGCCTCATCCTCACTTTGTGTCATACTTCTCTTAGGCGGTTAAGCCCAAAACAAGAGAGCCTAGGCTCTGATACCAATTGAAAGGATCGGTATGACACCTAGAGGGGGGGTGAATAGGTGCTACTCCAATTTTAGTCTTTTTCAATTTAGGCTTGACACAAAAGGTAAATTCTCTAGATATGCAACTACGGTGAATTTACCTATATGACAAGCTAGCAACTAAGCACGATAATAAGGCGGTAAACAAGGATAGAGGTAACCGAAGTCAAAGCACGCGGAGACACGGATGTAATCCCGAGTTCCTCCTTTTTAGGGGAGTACGTCTCGTTGGAGAGGTGTGAACCAACACAATGGTTCAACGGCCACAAAGGCCTCACCCTCTTCTCCGGTGAACCGCACCACAAAGGTTTGGTTCACTTCAACTATCGGAAACCTTCGAGGCGGAGTCCGGAGCCTTTACAACAACGATTTGGGGCACAACCCACAAAGGATTGGGGGCTCCCAAACAGCTACAATCTGTCACAAAGACAATCAAGTGAGTACAATAGGGGGCTAGGTTTTCCTAGTGGAAACCCTAGCAAATGGTCCCTCAAGTGAATGAGGGGGAAATGAAGAACGGCTTGGTGAAGATGTAGATCGGGGCCTTCTCCTTCAATCCTCCAAAGATCAACGAGTTTGGGTGGAGGGATTGGGAGATCTAGTGATTCTTGAGCTTGTAAGAATGGTGGACTTCTATTTCTGTCGAGCTAGGCTTCTTGGAGAAGAAGCAGTCTTTATATAGGGGTCCCTGAAAATCCAACCGTTATGTGCAGAAAAACTGCACAGCGGTACTACCGCTGGGACAGCGGTACTACCGCTGCCTGCTTCCCTGCGGTACCTAGTACACTGCAGAACCCAGCTGCAGCGGTACCTCGCAGAGGTACCGAAGTTGCCAGGCAGAGCGGTAGTACCGCGGCACTGCCCGGTAGTACCGCTGGGATCCTTCGATTAAAAAAGAAGGAACCCAGCGGTAGTACGAGGCAACTACCGCGGGGTACCGTAACCAATACAGAGAGCAAAAACGGCCTAGCGGTACCCCTGGCGGTACCACCAGCGGTAGTACCGCTGGCTGAAGCCAGCGGTACCACACGGTACTACCGCCAGGAGGAGTACCAGCTGTGCTGCAGGAGTCCCGCTCCAGGTGGAGCGGTACTACCGGCAGACACAGAAATGCTCACTGTGCTGATTTCCAGGGTAACAAGTTCCACAAGACATAATGTAACAACAAGATACATCTGCAATTGTCAAGCGCACATTAGTCCTGATAATGTGTTGTCATTAGACTCCAAAATAGATTTAAGAGCAAGTATGCTCTTTCAACAGTGTACAGTGATGTTTGTCCCCTTGTCCCCTGCGTGTCCCCTGGGCTCTCCCTATATAAAGAGCACCAGGGGGAGGAGATGGGGGCGACCGCGCACGGGAGCCCCCTGGGCTCATTCCCCCGGGAGCTCATTTTCCTCCCTGCTCTCTCTCTCTCTGCTGGTTCTGTGCTGCTTAGCATACGAGGCATATTTAGACATACAGCTCGAGGAGCGTTTGTACACACTGCATATACAGAGGGAAATACACCAAATAGGATAGTGCTGCAGTAGGGGTTTTACCTCCTCACGAGGGCCCCGAAGCAGGTAGATCTTTGTGTTTGCAGTGTTCTTCGTGTTCTTCGTGTGTTCTTCGTGTGCGGTTCCATCTGCGCATTCCCTCCCCGAATCCACAAGCACCCGTTCGGCCCCAGAATAAGCCTACCCCTAGGCATCTGCGTGATCCCACCACGACAATACCTCAGTTGATCTCTAGCAGTATGTTGGTTCTTTCGAAGCAACACACTAGGATCATATGGTGTCGGAGAGGGTTTACAATCGTCGTACCCGAAACGACTTAATACCTTTTCCACATAGTGAGACTGAAGCAGTGTAATCCCACCATCACCATCTCGCAACAGCTTGATATTCAAAATAACATCAGCTACTCCTAGATCCTTCATCTCAAAACAACGAGATAAGAAATCCTTAACCTCCTTGATTAAATCAAGATTGGTTCCAAAGATCAGTATGTCATCGACATACAGACAGAGAATAACTCCCTCGCCCCCACCATAGCGATAGTACACACACTTGTCAGATTCGTTTACAACGAAACCTGCAGCAGTCAAAGTTCTCTCAAATTTTTCATACCATTGCTTAGGAGCTTGCTTTAGGCCATATAAAGACTTCAACAACTTGCACACCTTTCCTTCCTGACCAAGTACTACAAAATCATCAGGCTGATCCATGTAAATTTCCTTGTCTAACTCTCCATTTAGGAAAGTTGTCTTCACGTCCATTTGATGAACGAGAAGCCTATGCGAGGCAGCCAATGAAAGTAGCACTCGAATCGTGGTCAGTCTAGCCACAGGTGAGTAAGTATCAAAGAAGTCTTCTCCATCTTTCTGGGTATAACCCTTGGCCACAAGCCGCGCCTTGTACTTCTCAATAGTACCATCAGGCCTAAGTTTTTTCTTGAACACCCACTTACATCCTATAGGTTTACACCCATAAGGACGATCAGTGACTTCCCAGGTTCCATTAGCCAAGATTGAGTCCATCTCGCTACGGACAGCTTCCTTCCAGTAGTCAGCATCAAGAGATGCATAAGCTGCTGAAATGGTACTGGGTGTGTCATCCACAAGGTACACAATGAAATTGTCACCAAAGGACTTTGCAGTCCTCTGTCTCTTGCTCCTAACAGGAGCTTCATTGTCATCCTCCACAGAATTATCAGTGTGTTCTATCGAAATGGTAGGATCAGAAATATCAACCAATTCCTGACTAGATGTATTAGGTATCTCCTGATTTGATGAGCTAGGAATATCCTTCATAGGAAAGATATCCTCAAAGAAAGTCGCGTCCTTCGACTCCATAATTGTACCAACATTAACGTCAGATAACTCAGATTTTACTACCAAAAATCTATAACCAACGCTATGAAAAGCGTAGCCCAGAAGAACACAATCCACAGTTTTTAGTCCAAGCTTGCGCTTCTTAGGAATTGGTATATTGACTTTTGTCAAACAACCCCAAGTACGAAAGTAAGAGAGTCTCGTAGTTTTCCTTTCCCATTCCTCAAATGGAGAAATGGTTTTCTTCTGTGTGGGAACTCGGTTTAGGACATGACAAGCTGTCAATACCGCCTCCCCCCACCATGCCTTGGAGAGACCCGAAGTGTCTAACATGGCGTTAACCAAATTTGTTAGAGTTCGGTTCTTTCTCTCAGCCACTCCATTTGACTGAGGCGAGTAGGGAGGCTCCCTCTCATGGATTATACCATGTTCCGCACAAAACAAATCAAACTCATTGGAAAAATACTCTCCACCTCGATCAGATCTTAATCTTTTAATCTTTCGATCAAGTTGGTTCTCTGCTTCAGCTTCATAGATTTTGAAATAGTTTAAAGCCTCATCTTTTGTTTTCAGAAGATACACATAACAATATCTATTGGAGTCATCAATAAGCGTCATGAAATATTTATTTCCGCCTTTTGTCAAAACGCCATTCATCTCACAAATATCTGAATGAATAAGTTCCAGTGGTGCCAAATCTCTCTCCTCCGCAGTCTTATGGGACTAGCAAGGTTGCTTAGCTTGTACGCATACCAAACACTTGGAGCCTTTCATAATGGTGAATTTCGGAATTAAATCCAAACTAGCTAGTCGCGTCATGCTACCAAAGTTAATATGACAAAGTCGTGAATGCCAAATATTAGACTCAATTTCATGTCAAACATGATTAATAACTTTAGTGCAAATATCCGACAAAGATAGGCGGAACAAGCCTCCGCACCACTGAAAAAAATAGCACGATATATCCCCGCTAATAGCACGCTATAGCTTAATTTGAGGGGCTACGCTATATTTGGCTAAAAGTTGCCGCTACAGCGCTAATGAAGTTTTTAGCGCGCTAAATCACACTAAACGTCGTAACGTTATAGCACGCTAAAAATAACTGGAAATAGTGTGTCGGCCGCTGAGTAAATCTAGTCAAACCAAGCACCCAGCTCACTCGTCCACCACTCCAGTCCATATCGAACCCAATCTAATCCTCCTCTAGATCGAGGCTGGCGGCGGCGGCAGCGCCCAGCTCATCTTCCTCTGGAGTCTACATCGAGCTCTTCCGTCCAGCTGAGGGCGGCGGCTGCGTCTTCCTCTTCTAGAGTCCACATTTGAATATGGTTACCTGTATAAAGGTTATACATGTATTGATTTTGGACAATTTTTTAGTGTTGAAAAGCTTGAAGTCCTTAATATTTGGGTTATATCTCGCCATTTTTTCATCACGCTATTTTTCACGTAACTTCGCTATATCCCGCTATATCTTCTGTAGCTTCTGGAGAAGGACCACGCTATTTTTGATAGCACGCTATTTTTTTCGTTGCTCCGCACTCATAGCCTTTACCAACAAATTGTCCATACTTGGATATTGCAACTTTATTGGACTCAAACACCAACTTATAACCATCTCGATACAGAACAGATCTGCTAACGAGATTTTTAATTAATGGAGGGCACATGATGAACGTTCTTCAGGCGTACGGTCTTTCCCGAAGTAAACTTCAGATCGATCGTACCAACACCACGAAAAGTAGCATGTGAGTTGTTCCCCATCAGCACGGGAGAAGTCTCTGTGACCTGGTAAGAAGAAAACATGGAGGCATCAGCACAAACATGTACATTGGCACCATTGTCAATCAACCATTATGGAGAATGACAAACTGAAAGGATGGTAGGAATATACCGTACCCAGAATCCTTCATCTCAGTATCGCCAATGACAACATTGGCAGTCTTGCCGCTGTTCTCAGATGTGCGCAGCTCATGGCGGTTGGACAGCGAGGTGCCCAGTGATTCGGATCACCACAAACATGGCATAATCCCTTCCTTGGTTTATTGTTGTTCTTCTTAAAGTTGGTAGACTGTGACGGCTCGTGCCTATCATCAGACTTGCCTTTACCCCCAGATTTACCCTTGTTAAATTTGGACTTGTGGGGCGGCTGGTAATTCTTCTTCTCTACCACATTGGTACTAGAACTAGCCTCGGCAACTCGAGCACGTGTATCCTTCGCTCTCGCCTTCTCTTCCACATCAAGCGACCCAATGAGATCCGAAATGGAAAACTTGTCTCTTGTGTTTTAGAGAAGTAGCAAAGTTGCTCCATGAAGATGGAAGCTTGGCGATAATGCCACCGGCGACGAACTTGTCCGGTAAGTTACACTTGAAGTGCTCAAGTTCCTTAGCGAGCGACTGTATCTCATGAGCTTTTGTACAACAGAACGCTCATCAGTCATCTTGTAGTCATAGAATTGCTCCATGACATACAACTCGCTGCCAGCGTCCGAGGCTCCAAATTTAGCTCGAGCGCATCCCACATGTCCTTGCCGGTAGCAAACGACATATACAAATTCACAATGGAATCGTCAAGGATACTGAGGAGGGCGAGTATCAAGCCTCTCAAAGGCTTCCTATTCAGCAGGATTAAGATCGCCCTCAGGCTTGCCTTTGGTGGCAGCATAGCAGTTACTGTTTTGGAACCAGTAAACCGCTCTCATGCGCCACCGTTTGTAACGCACCCCTTTAAAGGGAAACAGATTCGTTGACGTGAAAAAGCCAGTCGATGCAAATTGCCTATAATCAGATTTTTGGATTGTTGAATATATAAGCAATTTAACATGTGATTTAATCCACGAAAACAGTAAATAAATCATGACTAGAATAATAGGAATTAAACTAATCATGCGATCTACTAAAACAGTAGACAAACAGATCAAATCTAGAGCAACTACTACAAGCATGAACTCTAGCAATATCTTAAGCATGAAGATTAAGAGATCATACGTCGCAGCCGCAGCGGAAGCATTGGCGTTGTCGCCCATGTCGTCGATGAAAAGGCTGCCGATGTCGGGGAAGAAGTCGTCGTTGGGGAAGAACTCGAAGCCAGTAGTCGCGCGAGTGCGCTCCCCAAAAACCTGATCGCCCCTCTCCCGCACAGGATCACAAGAGGCGGAGTTCCGGAGGCCTACTGTCCCTTCAACCGGTGCACGCCGGAAGACGGGATGGAGAAGACTTGGAAGACGGCGGCGCAAGGTTCTGGAACTAGGGCGGCGAGCTACCATGTGTTTCACGTAGTGGCGGTTAGGATTCGCACGGCCAGTATATATAGCGCAGCTCGGGTAGGACGTGGGCGCAGCCGCACGATCGAGTAGGTAACAGCCCCACGATCCAAAGGAATCGGAAACGGCTGAGTAATTAACGTGTCCGTTAATTATTGATTAATGACTCATTAGATTTTTCCGAACAGCAAAAATATAACTCGGCTCGGCGAGATTCCCGCAACCCGCGGCGCGGCGCGACGTGTCGTGACGAGGCGAGGAGGAGGAGCGCGCGTGTGGACTGTCTCCTTTCTCCTCACAACTAACACCTCATGCTAGTAGTGAAACAGCTCACTATATAAACTGGTGCAGCTCATTCCAAATGGGACTAAAGTTTAGTCACGTACACACACAGCCACATGCACATGGCCAAATGAGAATTTCAGAATTTTAGTTGGGCTTTGGACCAAAGGCCTCCTAGCAAAGCTATTGAAAATTCCAACAAGAACAACGGTTAGAACCATCTTTGCACTGTGTTGTACTGCTGGGATGCACGAATATTGAAGAAGCCACCAGACGAGGCCTTTCTGTACTTGCAAGTACAGAAATTAACCATTATAAATGTTATCCTTGTTAGAACTAAAAAATAATCAGTTTTTAAGTTACCTCGTTGTCCTGGTACAGTAGAGGTATGGAGAGATAAGTGAAGAGACATGAGAACATAATTCTCATCTAATTTGGATAGCTCCTAAGTAGCACAATTATCTGGAAACGGCCGAGAACTTGCCTACAAGCAAGATTTGTACCGATATCTTTGCCAAGCTGTAACACACAGAAATAAAGATAAAAGAGACTTGTTGTGTGGCAATTTACCAAGATTGGTAAGCATGTTAGACTGTTAGAGTTGTGTTTAATCATGCTAATCTGAGAAAACTTATGATTTCACTCCCAACTGTCGGCTTTAGAAGGCAGAGTTCCACTCTGAAGCCACACCTGCAATTTTGCTTTAAGTGGGCTCAAAACGCTTCCCTGAGAATACGTTCTGTGCTGGCCAACAAGCTCGCGTACATGGCGTATCTCTCTTGCCTCCTCTGAAGCCTGAAGCAAGAAGCCTCTGGTTTTCATTATCCATTCTGATTTCTGAACATAGTTTTATCATTCAGACGGATACTTGCGCATTCTAATAACAATTGGACAAACATCAGGTTTGGTGCTGCACAGGGAGTAGATCAATACGCAAGTGACCAAAACATACACACCTTTTTTTTGCGGACAAAAGCATGCATTAACTTACCCACTGGACTACCTAATAACCTAGATGCATAGACTAATCTACTGACATTCAACAAACACGGATGACACAGTGACACTTACATAGATTAACTTGTCTACTGGACTACCCAGTTGCACCGATTTTCACATGGCATATCACTGACCAAGAACTGTCAGTGCGTTGGTAAGCAAAATGCTGGGACTAGTGCTTTGCCTGTACAAGATGCGCATGATTAAACATCACTCGATTACAACAAGCCAGACCGTTTTTTCAACGACCTCGAAGGTGCAGAGATCGCCTTCTTCCACCTTGTTGTCTCGGCAAAACCTTTTCCAACCTTCTCCCGCTATGGAGCCGAATGCGTTGAACTTGAAAGATACTGGCCAAGATCTTGCGCTTCTCATGGATATAATAAGTTCGATTGTACATTCTTGTGGAAGGCCAACTGACTTGCAAAAGTTTGCCTCTACAGCCTGCATTGTTACAGAATTTGAAAAGATATTTGTCAGAGCCTGAGAGATATGTATGGTTAGTTTAGTAAATTAGCCGTTCACAAACATAATAAATGAGGGTTCGATGTAAGATATATCATTACAGTGAAGTTTCTGTGTACACTGCAAACTAAGCTTAAATTTTTGTCTAGGTTGAAACAAGTACAAACAGTAGATTTGTTTACAGAGTAGAGGAGGCCTGGCTTGGAATGATCCAAATAGCTAGTTTGTAAGACTCCTTACAAAACAGACATCATGTCAGGTCATTGTCACGATTTGATTGAAGGCATTTCTCAGAAACTTCATACAGTACAGAATTATTGAAGTTGATAGCACAGTTTGTTGTTTGTAATGAAAAAGGTCACAATTGTAGGCTTAACAGTTTAATGTGATGAAATACCTGGTACAACATATAATGCATTGAGATTAATTTCTAATTCTTCAACATTTGTGTCCATACCCGATCAACCAAATTATAGAGAGAATAAATACGGTGCTCACTAAGTTTCTATTAAGGTGAGAATGGGTGATCTCCTTTGTGAATGAGTGCCTAGGCAAAATGCCAGCAGGTTTGCTCTGCTGCTGGACCGTTGCAGGCTTGCTCTTCGGCTGGGCCTTTGCAGCAATAGCATAAACCACTTGTTTATCGTTCTTCCTTTTCTTGCTGGCAGCTGCAGCAGCTACAGGCCGTTTGCGACCTGCACAATTCACATTTCACATGACAAAACAAAATTCATAAATATTGTTCAACTGTGGTTTGGACTACGGATATTCACATGAAAGTAAGCAGGATTTCCACACGAAAACATTTCAAACATGGGCAAGCATCGCCTTACTTTGAGGGAGTGTAGTGGTAGTTCGCCCCATTCCACCATCAGTTGTACACAGAGCAAGTGTTGTATGGTACTCCTTCAGACACCCATTCTGCAGGAACACCTTGATTGAAAAGGACATGTTACCTTGGTATCTGAACAGCAGGATGCTTCCTTCGGAGAGATCGTGCGCGGCCAGGAACCGCGCCCATTCGTCTCCGTGCAGCACGTCCGACTGACCATGATCTAGCTTCACTGGCCACCACTTTCCCAGAGGGCACACGATCAGGACGGTTTGGCTGCTCAGGCAACTTCCAGCCTCAGTCAAGTGTTGCTGAACAAACTGAGCAGGGATCCTCTGAAACAAAATTGGAAGCAAAAAATGAAGCACAGAATCGAAAAAAAACTACGAGACTAGCCTGCTAGGTTGCTTGCTCACCATCTTCTCCATGTCATCCGGTTGCAGCAACTTGAGGAACCGGGGCCAGATCTTGCACGTCACACCTACGCAATCATACACATATTGTCGCAAGAAAATGAAGTGAAAAGTCCAGCTTCCCATAAGAGAAAGGGTAAAATGCACCGTGGTCCGTGGGTAAAAGAATCACCTGCGAGTGGTTTGCAGAGGCGCGCGAGTGGTTCGCAGCGGCCTGCAGGGTCGAGGGCGTGGCCACCCCGCGCCGCTCGCGCCGGAGCACGACGGACCAGCCGGCGCCAATGCCGTGCGCGGCGGCGAACTGCGCCCAGCGGCCGACCAGCCAGCACGCGCCGTCCTGCCAGCGCAGCTCCACGCCGCGCCAGACCTTGCCGAGCGGGCCCACCAAGATCACCTCCCGCTCCTCCTCCGCGACGCCGGGCTGGAGGCGCTTCGCGAACTCCGCCGGGACGCGCTGCAACCACAGAACAGGGGCACTTAGGCGTGTGAAATGGGAGCAGAGCAGGACGGTAATGGCGGCAGTGTCGGGTTTGCTAGCGTTACCTACCAGCTTTTCGAGACAGCTCGGCGACAGCGACACCGCCGCAAACTTGTACCGTGGGAGGCGGACGGAGTGCGCCATACTAGACGAGAGCACGACGGACGGAGGCGGGGTTCGCCGGTCGAAGTCACCGAGGAGGAGGAACACTGTGTTTGCATGTAAATCTCTTCTTTTCTATCAATCCATCAAGATGCGAAAATTCTAGATTTTGGTATAAAAGGAGGACGAACGCTGTGTTGACACAAGGCTCACTGGGCAGTTGGCCACCTGTCCTGTTTCTTGTATGTCCACGCTAGCAACGTCGTGTCAGCGTTTTTTGCAACGCGTCGGGTAAAATGGATGAAACGAGGACACGTAAGTCGGTTCAGAAATGATCGAAGGTGTACGTTCGAGACCGTGTGGACGGCCAGAAATATAACTCTGGGCAAAATAGAGAAGCACTCGCTGGTCAGTGGTCACAACACTGTTATCTTCCAGATCACAGTTTGCAATGCCCTCTTCAGAGAAGGCTACTGCAACAACGTGTACACTTCAACTGCAGCAGATGGCAGCGCGATGCAAAGTCCTACTCCCTCCTGGCAAAATAGGTTGCATATAATTTTTAGTTGAACTGAAACTTGTCCACTCTTGATCAAGTATGTTAAAATGTACAAATATTTACAATACTATATGCACATGGTATGAAATTTTTATTTATGTGTTTTGGCAAACTCGTTAACTCTGTCAAAAAGTTATACGCAACATATTACGGGGAGTAAGAGCATCTTCATTTGCTTTACAGGTTGTGCCAGCTACTTTGGGAGAGCCTACTGCGAGCTTCTTCTCCTCTCTCCCCGTCACTGTTCGAGTGAGGCGAAAAGCGATTTTTGGACGCCCACCGCCGACCCACCGCGTGCTCGCCGCCGCGCCGTGGGATTCCTCTCCTCCGCCGGCCGCTTCGGCGGCGGGAGGGTGGGGGATCCCCGGTGCCGGCTTGTACAGATGGTAGGGTAGGGTGGTGTTCCCGCCGGCGGCACCCTGGAGGAGGTGGTGCTGGTGGTGGGTGTTTTGGCGTCGGCGAGCTCTCCTCCGGCGGTGGTGCTCCTTGGAGCCCGGCGTCTGCGCGCACGTCTTGGTGGAGCTCGAGGCCCGGCGTGGCGCTCGAGTTCCTCTGTTTCCCCTCAGATCCGCGGTGGCGGCGGATCTGGCGGCCGGAAACCAGTGCTGGACGAGCTCCTCAGCTCCTTCCTGCGGCGGATCCGAAGGCGGCCGTGGCAAAGCGGCGTGGTGATGCCGGGGGGACGTCTGCCCTGGCTGTTCATCGACAAGAACTCCGTCGCGGTGCGGCGAGAGGCTCGGCGGCGTCTCTCAAGGGATTAAATGCTCCCAGGCAGTGGCAAGGTGGAGGTCGCTGCTCTTCGTCTTCATCGCCGGCGTAGCTGCGGTGCTCGGTGCCAGCTCTGGCTTCTCCTCTACGTATTTTCCTTTTCGTACTGTATTCCTACTATGTACTGTGTACGTGGTTCTGTGGTGAATATACGTGGAAGTTGGCTGTGTCAAAAAAAAATACTTTGGGAGAGCCTATTCCCAAATTTTTATGTCAAATTAAAAATATATTAGACAATACAAATAAACAATATAATTCCAACACATAAAAGTATACAGTAGTTAAAATAAAGATAAAATGATTCATAGAAGTTTAATTAGTTCTTTTATGTTTAGTGGTACATTATGTTTGTAACATCACCCTGCCATTTAATGGTACGAATATGTTTGGTAATTGACAAAATAGAGTTGATAAGATTTTGAAGGCACAAACTCGTGTGGGACTTGTGCTTTATTGTGGTCCAGTAAAAATGCATAAATGATATCATATTTAACTAAGGTGGCCATCCTAATTTTTTAATTAGCCCTAACAACATCCGCCTATCGACTATGGATGCACCTTGCTGGAGGTCCGTCGCTTAAGGATATTTATTTCGGGGTACCTAGCAGATGTCAAAAAGAATTCAAGACGCTTGACAAGACTACAAGACGCTTAAGAAGTTTCTTTGCTTTTTATTCATACTTTCCTGGGTGTACTTGCTTGATACTTTATTTTGTTTCTTGAGATGTAAACGATGAACCTCAGACGATGTAATAAAAACCGTGTGCATCAATCAATGCAGAGTCTGAGCCTTTTCCCCTTTTCTAAAAGAAAAACTAGTTTGCGGCAGTCATTTCTTTGAGCACCCACAAATACTGCACAAAATCATTTTGAAGTTAATCTTGAACTACTCGAATTGTATGGTTGAACAGCACAGATATCTCCTGGCTCACATGATGCAACAGATATCCTATCATCTTCCTCGAGTTCTCGCGTATGTGTTTGTTTACTCAAGAGTAGCACAGCGGATAGACTACCGTGTCTTGCTGTGAAAAACAAATGCTCAATGGACGGGTGCACAAGAGACAGAAGTTACTTCAGGCATAACAGGTAAAACACATGAGCAGATACCAGGTGCATTTCAAGTGCCCTGAACATCAAAATAATTTGACAAGATGATAAGGCAGCCAACACAACAGGAGGAATGGTAAATACAGCAATAGACTGGGCACCAGAATTTCCAAAGCTTCTCTCATGGTGGTGTCCATCACAATGTTTGATTTACGAGCTGAATGTCTTTAGCATAAGCATAGCAGCAAATTCGACAAGCTTACGAAGCAATCTGAGCTACAGATCAACAACTACCTATATTACAGGTTACTCAAAGAAAGAAGTAGCCGGTATTTCCTGACAGGGAACATCAGGAGCAACCCTCCACCTTAATTGGGTACTTCGGAGACGGCGAGCTCAGCCGATGGCAAGGCTTCGCCGCTGATAGGAATCCTGCAAGTCGCTTTGTTGTGACCATACCCTTTACATCTGCTGCAGCGGACTGCCCTTTTAATCGTGATGCGCGGATCAGCTGGTTTCTCTTTCGGCCTGCCAACCCTCCGACGAGTTCGCAATGGGAACGGGTATGTGGCTGGACTCTGCGACGGATCAGTTAATGCGTTAGAAGGCGGGACAGCATCAGGTATCGGATTTATGGACTCGGCATACGTCAACCGGTAGCATTCCGTCGTGAAATACTTCACACAGTAGTCATAGGCATACTGCCCAGTGCGCTCAAATACTGCCATCGCATGCATGCATGGCAGCCCAGAAACATGCCACTTTCGGCAGGTGCAGTCACCAGTGTTGATGTTGACGACATTAACCGAGTCATCGCACACCTTAAACAAATTGCCATCTCCATCACTTTCTGGGGGCATAACATTTAGTGACTGAGCTTTGCTCACCTCTTCCTGCAATCTCTGGTTAGCTGCAGGTGTTAATACCTCAGCCCATTCATTAGAGGACTCTCTACGTGTGTACATCATCTCCATGAGCTTGCATCTTATTGTGTCAACCAACTGCACAACTGAAAGCTCATATCTTGAGGGCATCCAGTCAACAATAGTGTTAGAAATATTGCACGAGTACTGACCATACCGTGAACCCTTAAAAAGCGCATCTGACCACCGCTCAGGTTTGATCTCCAAAAGCCAATCAGCAAGCTTCTCAGATTCACCTTTAATTTGTTCCAAATGCTGATTGAACTCATCAACTGTGCATGAATAAATGGCCTTCATAAGATGCTCAACCATGGCATCTCTTACTTCTTCAGTCCATGCATCGTCCAATTGCAGCTTAAATTCTTCAATAAGAAAGTCTATGCAGTATCCATGATGACTGTCAGGGAAAACCACAGGTACTTCATCCCATAGTCCATTTTCACCATTAGATATGAATGTTATAGCACGAGATACTGACAGTGAAGATTTTAGTTTCTCAAGAAACCAATGCCAATTTTCACGGTTCTCAGAATCCACTACAGTGAATGCAACTGGGAAGACATCGCCTTCCCCATCAACTGAAGAAGCAGTCAGTAACTTCCACTGCTTATTTGGTTTCGGAGATACTGCATCAAGGAAAAGAAGTGGCCTGCACCCATGCTCAAAACCATGAAGCGATGCATTGAAGGCAACAAAGAAACAGAATTTCGAATCTTCCATAGTCACTACTGTTGCCACACTTCCAGGGTTCGTATCTTTAATCCGCTCACAAAACAAAGGTAGCTGGATGCATGCCTCCTCATGTGAGCTATAAAGCTCTCTCTGAGCAATTGTTCTTCCACGCCAAGCCTGTGAGTAATTTAGGGACAATCCATACTCTTGTTGGAGATCATTTGCGATGTCTCTTGGCCTGTAGTTTGGGCTATCACGTAACTTTTCCTTAATAACACTAGCAACCCATCGCTGTGATGCCAATTTATGACTTTTGACTGTTTCAGACTCACAGGTGTGGCTTTCAGACATTTTCTTGATCATAAAATCTTTCTTGGCACTGGACTTGGAAGCATGTATCCGCCATGGGCAATCTTCACCAGAACATTCCGCGGTAACACGAGATGAGTCATTCTTGATAAATTTGTAATGAAACCTATGCGCAATGGCGTACTTATGCAAGGCATCACGGAAATCCTTAGGACCTTCAAATACTTGGCCAGATCCAGTGATCACATCCTTCCAAGCAGCACACACTTTTTGCCTCTTAGACCCATCCGGAGTCGTTGGGACAACGCCAGGTGCATCAACTACAGGAGTGCCCGAGTCAGCAACAATGCTCAGTGCCCTGCAAAGATTTCTTCTGTCATTTTGGCAATGCAGTGGACAAAAGCAATTTGCTGTCCAGACAGGGTCAGAGAGGTACCTGCTTTCGGCCTTCTCTATGACATAAATGTACGTTGTCTCCGACTCAGCATGGAATTCAACCATGCGATGTAGGTCCTTGTCATTGGAAATAGAAATCAAGGTTCTATTATTCCTTGGAAGGAAATACTTGAACAAGAACTGGTCAACTTTGATATTGTTAAGCGTCGAAGATATCTCGTGCTTAAATGCACTAAAAGTCCAGTCACTTTTGACGAGCATCGCATGCGCCTCTCCACCAGAATATGACATATTCCCATCAGCATCTGTGGTGAATTCTCCACCTATCTCAAGAACAGCCACAATCTGTCCCTTCCCCATGAGTGACTGCTTCCTAACAATATGAAACAGATGCAGAAATTAGGTAACTGCAATAAGTTGAACAGAATTTCAGTAATTAAATAAGTTTATTTAGCCAGAAAGGTAACTTCGCACAGTAGTTGCCTAGTTGGTTGTTCTTGTTTCAGCATTTTCTAGAATACATGAATCTTCAAACGAACAACTAACTAAGGCTTTATAAAATCTCGACATTGCATTTTCTGTGGGAAAATTCATATAAGGACTATATGTGAAAACATTACAGAGTATAAATGGTGCACCTGCAACTGGAACTCGGTCCAGTTAGGTAATAATGTTGAAAGGGTCATTTTAGTTTCCTTTTGCTGTGAGACAAAACGGTGACTTAACTGATCTAATGTGTTCAAGTATGATGATCAAAATGGTGGGTGGTCTGGAAGTAAGGGCGTACAGTAATATAAGGTTCGAGCAAACTAGTTCAGTTCTTCATTCCTAGTAGCTTCATAAAGCAGGAGCTTGTGCAATTCAAGTGACATAAATAACAAGTAGAAATCAGGGCAGAGCAAATCACAAAGTTGTTGCCAGAACCATACTCCTGCCTACTCAAATAGGGGCGACATTCTCTCAGAAACAAATACAGGGGCGGGATCAGGGCAAGGGGAAGCAAGAAAATAGCCATACAGAGATGTCAGGCGAAACCAGAAGGCCTCGAGTTCAATGACAGAGCAGAGAATACCGGATTGTGGGAAACGAAATTATCTGTTTATTGAGCTGAATTTTGCTTTAATCGTGACAACTGGGAGCAGGCAGTATATATCAATAGCAAATTCTGAAGAAGGACTAAATAGTCCATCCTTCAAAGCGGGCAGGTATGATTACCGGGAGACGACGATTCACGGGCGGCGTAGCGCGGCGCCTCGCGCGCGGCGGGCTCGGCGAGGGGAGGAGGATGGCCGGCGGCGGGGCTGGCTGACCGCGCGGCGCGCGCTCCGGGAGTGGACAGATAAGGCGCGGCGTGTGCTCTGGATCTAGGGTTTGGGCGACTGCCAACGTGCTCGCGCGTGTGCGTGCTGTGCGGGCAAAACCTATTTATCGACCAGGTCGATAATAGCCAACCGTCGCACACCCCATGGGTGACTTGGGCTCGGCCCAACTCGAACCGCTTTCAATGGGTCGGCCCAATACGCGGCACATGTTTCTTTTGTTTCGTTTAATTTCCTTTTTTGTTCAACATTTTGAAAACCATTCAAAAATAATTTCCGTTCAAATACCTATTTTGTTCATTTTTTGAAAATCGTTAAAAAATAATTTTCATTCACATACTTTTTCTATTCGCCTTTTAAATCGTTCAAAACTTGTTTCTGTTCAATTGCATTTTTATTCGCTTTTGAAAATCGTTCGAAATAATTTCCGTTCAAATACCTTTTGTTCACTTTTTTGAAAATCGTTCAAAAATAATTTTCGTTCAAATACTTTTTCTTGTTCGTCTTTTAAAATTGCTCAAAAATAGTGTCTATTCAAATACCTTTCTTTCACTTTTGAAAATCGTTCAAAAATAATTTATGTTTATCGCATGAAAATATTTACCATCTGTTAAAACATCTAATATATTTAACAAGTGCGTGTACTAAATAAACATCAAGAGTCCACAAAATTTGTGGCTAGGCCGTATGTTTTGTCCGTGCGCAGGCATCTGGAGGTCTTGAGTTTGATTCGTGTGAACCGCATTTTATGCCCACACGAAAGCGCCGGGTCGTGAGGTATGGCCCTCGTGGCATGAGGTTTGGGCCCATCAAACGCGTGGGCTTAGCAGCGGGCCTTCGGATGGTATGAGTCCCTTTGCAAACTGAACCCAGCAAACCGTGGCTCCCTTCACACGGTGTCCGTGGTTCTTAAATATGTGACAAGTGTCAGCATGAGAGAGTTTTGGTGGATTTCTGCTTCTCCGTGCGGAGGGTTGAGTGTGCATTTATTTTGAGATCCGTTTAAAAAAATGAAATATCTTGAGAACTGTTTATGCAAATTACAAACCGTTTTTACTTTTGAACTCCTCGCGTCGAAATCTTCAAAACTAGATTCCATGTTGGTAGGTTTCAGTTAACTTTTTTTTGTACTTCCAGTTATGTGTAGTGTACAATCTGTGTCATTGTACAACCCGTGGTCTGTACAAGATGTGCCTACGTAGTTGTAAAACTTGTTTCTGTACAACATGTGTCTGTCTAGTTGTACAACATGTGGCTTTATAGTTGTACTATCTGTGTCTATACAACTTATGTCTATACAATCTGTATCTGTGTAGTTGTCCAACTTGATTATCTAGTAGTACAATTGTGCCTTTACAGTTATACATTGTGTGTCTATATAATCTATGTTTATCTAGTTGTAAAATATGTGTCTATTTTATAATTTATACTTTCTTAATATACGTATATGTACAACTACCATACACATGCATAAATTTTGCACTTCTGTCTGAAATCGCATGTAAAAGAACTGCATGCGGTGCGTCTCACAAAGCAGGCGTATAAGACGCCGCAGGTGCTCATTAATGGATCGTGTACAAGACCAATCAGGAAGCTTAAAAAGAATACAAGACCAATCAGGTTTCACACGTACAACACGCTCGCGGGGCCTTCTGGGATCGTTCAGCTTGGTTCGTCGGCTCGCCGCACGAAACAAAATTCGATTTTGCTGCTCCGATCTCAGAACGCATGTGCGCAGCCACCCTTCGTACACGTGTCATACCTACACTCGCTCTCTGGCTACCAATTTTCCATTCGAGAAGGGCTTCCTTTTCTTAATCGTACCCGCCGAGCAGTGGAGAGGGATTTGGGCCCGGCTTAGAGCATCTCCAACAAATGCCCTACGCGCCGGCGTGGTATAAATTTTTTGCAGCGCCGAAATAGCCGTTTCCTGCAATGCATGAGTGTTTTGCTTTAGCAGACACGCTAAAATAGCGCGTCAGAACCCTAAATCTACAAGTCGGTTTGAACTAAAGGAATTGAAACTGGAAATAAAAATTCTATTCATCTCCGACGAACACACGAACACACGCGAAGACGAAAACGAACACACGACCTAAATCTAAACCTAAACAAACTCAGATCTAAAACGCGCGCCAGAAACCTAAATCTAGAACTCCTCGTCAGAGTCGGGGTCGGAGTAGAAGTCGGAGTCGGAGTTCGTGTCGTCGGAGACGTCGTCCTGCAGCGCACGCCACATCTCGTCGCCGACGGGCCACCAGGCGCGGCCTTGCGCCAGTTCCTCCTCGGCCAGAGCCCTCATCGCCCGCCTCTCCTGCCAGTTGTCGCGGCGCTCGGCCCGCCGCTCGGCCCGCTCCGCCGCCCTTGTGTTTCATAGCTTGAGCTCCGCACTCATCTCCTCCGGGTGGTCCCGGTACCACCGCTCCACGGCGAGGCGGTCACGCTCTTCAACGAGGTCGAGCATCGCGCGAAGACGGAGAGCGGCGCGGTCCTGCTTTGCGGGTTCTGCTCCGCCGCGCGGCGTTCAGAAACTGCATATGCAAAAACGCAAAAACAGAAATGAATATCATAAAAATGCAATGATAAATAAATTAGACCTAAATTATAAAGATTCATATTACAATAGTAGGATATCATGAATCCTCACAAATAGTTTATTACAATGAAAGTTTGAATCACACAAATTAAATAATAATTCAATACAAGATGTTGTAGAATAACAATATTGTTTGAATGAAACATGTCTCAAATGAACTAAAAAATAGCTACTCCCCATGCAGCTGCCAGATGTGTTCAACCAGGTCTAGCTGCAGCTGGTTGTGTTCGTCCTTGTCCTCTATCTCACGGTAAGTCTGCAGAAAAGCTTTGACGTGATCGGGGTTTCTTGCTGGCTTCACACGGCTACCTACATTGTCATACGACAACTCCAAGTCCAAGCCCCTTTCATCCTCTATGATCATGTTGTGAAGAATCACACAACAAGTCATGATGTTTTTGAGAGTTTTCTTGTCCCAAAAATGAGCTGGTCCTCGAACTATGGCAAACCTAGATTGCAAGACACCAAATGCCCTCTCTATATCCTTTCGGCATGCCTCTTGAGCCTTTGCAAATTCAGCTTGCTTCTTGCCTCTTGGATTTGAGATGGTCTTCACGAATGTAGTCCAAGGTGGGTAAATACCATCGGCAAGATAGTAACCCTTTGTGTACTCATGCCCATTGACCGTGAAGTTACAAGCCGGAGCATCTCCACTTGCTAGCCTACGAAGGAGATGAGACCTTTGCAACACGTTGATATCATTACATGTGCCCGGCAAACCAAAGAAGCAATGCCAAATCCATAGATCCTCGGACGCAACAGCCTCAAGCGCAATTGTTGCATCGCCTCCCCTGCCACAATACTGTCCATGCCATGCCTTTGGAAGTTCTTCCAAGTCCAGTGCATACAGTCAATACTACCTAGCATGCCCGGCCAACCTCGAGGCTCATTCATCGCCATGAGCCTCACGGTATCTTCTTCGTTTGGTGCCCGAAGATAAATCTTTCCGTAAAGTTTGATAATGGTTTTAGCAAACATACGGACAGACTCGATCGTAGTATCTTCCCAATACAAAGATACTCGTCGGCATAGTCAGCAGGGACGCCATAGGCAATGAATCTCATTGCAGCGGAGATCTTCTGGTACGCACTGAAACCCATCAAACCCGCGGCATTCCTTCGACGGGTAAAGTACCGACACTTTGCCTCGCAAGCTTCTACTATCTTGATGAAAAGAGAGCGGCGCATACGGTACCTTCTTCGGAAGAAGTGAGCCGGGTACGTGGGGATTTCGGCGAAGTAGTCGCGCATGAGAAGCTCGTTGCCGTAGAATCGGTTTCGCAGTATGCAAAGGCGGCCAACCTTGGATCCTTGCCGCTGCTTTGCATACCGGTCCTCGAACTCCTTGACGGCGAGGACGGCGACCACCATTTGCTGCCGCCGGATTTCGAACAGCGTCTCCACATCATCGTCGTCGAGGAGGACGAGTCGGAGAGCACGAACTCTTCCTCCGGGCTCAACTCCATCTGAAACGCGCAAGGAATACTCACTAGATGCTACTCCGGCCGAAATCGAAGAGAAATTGAGCGGAAGAAGACTCACCGGCAGATCGGCGGCGGCGGCGCAGATTCGGGTTCTCCACGGCGCGGCTAGCCGGAAACCGGCGGCAGGGCACCTCCGCGCCCGGGCAGCTCGCGTGCGGCGGGGTGCCTTCAGATGCGGTCGAGAAATGAAGGGAATCGCTGGCGGCGGCGGCGAGATGGGGAAGAAGAGCGATACCGCACGTGGTGAATACTCCCACCCGCCAACCGTTTTGACCAAATGCAGGGCCCCCTAGAATCGGCGCCCAAATCCGCGAAAAAGCCGTTCCGAGGCGGGGATTCTCGGGGCCCTGCAAAAACTTTTGCGGGTTGGGAAAATTTGCAGATTCTGTTCTCTGGCTTTTTGCGGTTTTCAATCCGCAACGGGCGGTTATTTTGCGCGTTTGACCATTTTGCGGGTTCTGCTAGAGATGCTCTAAGATCGTGGGATATCTACTGGACTAAGGAGCCTCCCGGGTCGCCTCGTGCGACTCCAGAGGCCCAGACACCGCCGCCTTACAGGCCCTCCCCTGACGACGCCATTCACCTCGCCGCCGCCTTACAGGCCCTCCCCTGACGATGCCATTGACCTCGCCGCCGCCAGAGGAGGCCATCCGGCGGACGGCGGCGGCGTGGAATCTCGTTAATATTTTTCTCTTTCGCCGAGCAGTTTTTTCTCGTCCAACCTGCCATGCTGCCTTCGTTCTGATCCACGGATCCACCATCGTCTTGCATCTGGTAGCAGGGAGTTGCCTTGTATCTGGCCAACGGCTGCGTACCAGGCATCAAGTTCATGGCATCCTTGCCAGTTGGCGTGAAGTGATCCAAAATTGCTACCATCGCCTGGATCTGGCCAATCGTGGCCACGCAAATAGATCGCCCAAGGGGCCAGGTCCGTGGTTCCTTTGCATTTAAAGCAGTCGCTGCTAGCTGCGTAATCGCTGTTGGTTATGCATCGGGCAGAGGCAAGAGGATCATATGGAGTGATGGCTGTCCAATTTTCCTTTGATGTGGCTACCAATGTCTTTTTCGAGGTTGTAACTACAGAGATGCCTATGACAGAGAACCGCATGGCTGGTTAACAGTTTCAGGATTTCTAATGGGCAGATCATAAGTCAGGATTAACAATGGGCAGATCCAAGGTCATTGCAAGGTTATCGGCGTGCACATGGCAGAGAATTGCATTGCTGATTTAGTTGCATGTTTTCTTATGGGCAGTCCGTGATACTGTTAGTCAAGTGAAGCTGGTGCAAAGGTCAGAGGATCTCCATGCTCATGTTGAGTGAGATCGCTAAGACTGACGATGGCAAGGAGAAAAAAAGGATAGGGAGTTGAAGTTTGCATATCGGAGTTTTAGGAATCGTGGCAGCAGTATGTAAGTGGGGGCGATAACACATGTGAAGTCAAAGTCCTACCTTTCAGGGTGAAAATCCAAGGTCTGGTTTTAATTGGTTGTGCCTGGCAATGGTCTTGCTGAAGACATTGTTTCGAGAGTGGGGACTATCTTCAGGGTGAAAACCCAAGGTCTGGCCTTAATTGGTTGTGCCTAGCATTCTTCTTCTTGAAGGTGTTGCTTTTGAAGAATTGGACATCAGGTGTTGTCTTGGTGGTGGTTGTGCGGCTGCTACAAGGACTGCTCTGTGGCGGGACTTTTCTTTTATTTCTTCTTCTTATTGTCTTTCGGCTGTGTGCATCCGTAATAGCTTTGGTTATTATGTTGTTGCAGAGGCTGCGTGTAATTTGTATCTCCGCGATATTAATATACACTCTTTATCTAAAAAATGATTTACGATATAGATCAGGCACCTTGATTGTACTATTTCTTTTCCTTGTTTTACTCCCTGATCGTCAAATCTGTTTTCTGCTTAAATAAGAGATAGGAGAACCGCCCCCCCCCCCCCCCCCCCCCCCCCCCCCGGCCCCCCGCCCAACATTATTTTCCTTTCTTATTTCATAGGACTACTCGATCTTCAACCATATGTGTCCTGCTTAGAAAACATATACCATTTCATCTTTGTTTGGTTACTCTCAGGGTGTCATTCGATTCCCGTTCCGCTGAAAGTGATGCTGGAATATAACAAACCACGTTTAATTAACTCTTTGGATGATCTCAAGAGCCAGACAAATCCACCTATGATCTGAAAGTAGTGTTGCGGATCTAGTTAATTATTCTCTATTCTGCAAATGGTTTCGCTTAACTTTCAACTTAATTATGCCGGTACTTGTCATTAAATTAAGCTAATATTTTCTCCCTCCGGCTTTACTTTTCCCTAGCTATGATCTTTTATGATGGGGATTAGTATTGGGGATAGCATTTTTCAAGATCATTTTGGAATCTTGCATCTATGCTTGCAGTCGTGATGATTTGCACAAAGATGCATGCCACTGATGTTTATGATTTTCCTTATGATTCAGCATGAGACTATACTGAATTATTATTCTTTTGCAGGGGAGACCGTCAAACGGGATCGGGTCATTGATGCCCAACATAGTCGTGTTGTTTGAATCGGGATTAACAAATCCCAAAATAATGATACTTGTGCATATTTTGTGTTTTGGATCATTAGCGTGACTGCATTTACCGGCACTAATCACATTCCTGGTGTTTGACAGAAGATCAATGGCAGATGATCTGACATCCGGTGTGTTCATTTAAATTAGTGGGCCATAGGGCGGCGCAAAATTCATTTATACTAAGCATTTTTACCCTTTTCACTTACAACGCATTCTCTCGACTTATGATTTTAATCATTTCATTTTTTTTTTCTAGTTAGCAAATTAACACATGATAGTACAATATATGAACATAAATATCGGTTTTATTACATACTTTAACTTTGACATTTAATAGTGCACTTGCACTAAAATTGAAGGATGAAAAATAAAATTGCATGTCTCCCCAAATTAAGTCATGCCAATAATTAGGTATATTAAGTGTCAATGTGTATTCTAGTTTTCTTAAATATCATGATCATGATCTATAAAGCCAGTAGAGATTTCTTGAATGCATGATTGTCTATCTGTTACTTTAAGTATATACGAAGGTATAACAATCATTGTGTAAAAGGTATAACAATCATTGTGTAAACAAAAACTCCTAGAATATACAAAATATCTATAAGGGATTTTTCTATAATTATTACATTGCTCATTTACTAACTAGTACACTTACGAACAGGCATGACTTTATTGTTCTTGGTTTAAACAATGAGTTGGCATTGCATACTTACTTTGCACTTTGTATCAAAATAGTATATATCAAATCAAGTCTCATTGAATCCGCTTAGTTATTTTTGTATTTTATCCATAGTTTTATAAAACTAATTGTCTTGTACTTGGTAATATAGTATTAACTTGCTAGAGATATGTAGATAGGCCAGACTAATCAATTTGTCATGTAAGCTACTTGGAGCTCACGTAGCCCATGCCGGATTAATCGTATTCTGGGCCGGAGCAATGAACCTATTTGAAGTGGCTCATTTCGTACCAGAAAAGCCCATGTATGAACAAGGCTTAATTTTACTTCCACACTTAGCTACTCTATGTTGGGGAGTAGGACCGGGGATCATCGTACATGGTTAATAACCAATTTTCACATATAAAGACATATCATAGAAAAAAAAGTCGAAAATATTCGGAGATGACTATGAAAACACCACTCTGGATCCTCGAATTGAAAGTGAGCCTTGGTATGGAAACATGCTAAGTGGTAACTTGCAAATTCAGAGAAACCCTGAAATTAAAAAAGGGCAATCCTAAGCCAAATCCGTGTTTTGAGAAAATAAAGTGGTTCTCGAACCAGAATACAAAGGAAAAGGATAGGTGCAGAGACTCAATGGAAGCTGTTCTAACGAATCGAGTTAATTACGTTGTGTTGTTAGTGGAATGTATACATTAAGTTGTTTCTTGGTTTAATTTTTTATATGCACGCAATGTATATGGATAGAAAACTCGTAGTTCTCTTTTAATCGCCTAAAACGAACAGCATGCCGCGCATGCACTCAAGTAGATCGGCTAAGTTGTGAACTATTTATTACTCATGAGGCTGTGTACGATGCACAGTCCAGTAGCGTGACATGATTGACCAAATAACTTATTTCAGATAATTTCGATGGGATCCAAATAAGTTATAATCTGGATAATTTTTTCTTGAAGTTCTCAAGAGCCGGTCGTTTTCTACTGATTGTGAAGTTGCATATTTTTTTTTAGAAATGGAGGGCGTGCCCCCAGCCTCTGCATCCAAAGGATGCACACAGCCGAGTTTTATTAATATGGAAAAACAGTAAGCACAAGGCTTTACAAAGCAATACATCGATCAACCAGAAGAACCATCATCCAGGCGAAAACTCGCTACACCTACAAGCCTG
Organism: Poa pratensis; assembly: GCA_947311845.1. NCBI lineage: Eukaryota > Viridiplantae > Streptophyta > Magnoliopsida > Poales > Poaceae > Poa > Poa pratensis. The sequence goes on along the minus strand of CAMZMU010000074.1, from coordinate 59,394,261 downwards.
ATGAAGGGGGTGGACCAATCAGAGCCAATGCCCAGACCTAACACACCTACGCACATCATCTAAATCTGGAGGCTTCAACCAGGCCGCCCAACAGCGCGCCGGAAGCACAAACCGGTCCAGCCGATCTTCGGCGTACGCCAATGCGCACAACAGAATCCTCTGCCACCATCTTCCGCCATCCCTTCTTCAGGAGCGATCAACGTGATGACCTTGTAAGGCCCACCGTCGATGCCGCCACGACACCAGACAGCACCACCACCCTGCGCGAGTCCATCATCCCGCGTCCAACACCAGGACCCCACGGCGCCACGCCGCCGAGACTCGTCGTCGTCGATGCAGTAGATGAAACACCGCTTCAGCTTCAGGTCCCTCCAACCATTGCTCCAAAATGATGCCCTTAGGAGGGAGAGCGACACCGAAAGCGTCGCCATCATCCAATCCGGGTGACCCAGATTTAGGGTTTCCCCCGGAACAGCCCAAGCAAGGGAGCGCAAACTGCAATGACGATGCCTTGGAAGGTAACGACGTCAAGGACGCCGCCATCGTCCGCCATGACCGAAGTCGGCGCGATTTTCATCGGCAGTCGCGCCACCCGACCCAGCAGCTGGCTGGATCTGTGCGGTGCCGCATCATGAGACGCGCACCACCGCTGGGACCTCGGCAGGGGACCTCCAAGCGCCCCTCACCGACCCCTCCACGCGCCATCGGCCGGCCAAGGACCAGCCCACGACAGATCGGAGCGAGGATCCGATCTACGGCCGCAACCCTCGCCGGAAAGCACCGGCCAAGGATGCATCAACCGCCGCCAGCCGACCAGGGTAACCCCTTGCCGCCGCCTCCACCTTGAGCTCCTGTGCTAGACGGAGGAAATCCAGCCGTAGCCGCCATGCCGGCCGCTGGCACCACCGCGGTGCCCAGCAGTCGCCGGAGCCATCAGGCGCTCCCACGCCAGGTTGGGCCGCCTCCGACGCCATCGCCTGCGCTCTCGCCGGGATCCCGCACCTCCACGCCGCCGGATCTCCGCCGAACCACGCACCGCCGCCGCGCGCACGGAGGATCCCCGCCGCCGCCTTCATCGGCACCGCCAGGGCTTTGCCCAGCGGGGTCTCAGGCAGCAGCGGAGAGGAAGGATTCGAGGTGGGAGAGGAAGGCCGGTGGCGCAGATCGCCCCCGAGTCGCCTCTGTGAAGTTGCATATATAAAATAAGTTATATGTGATGCATATATATGGGCCCCTCATTGGGTTGGGTCATGGGCCTTTGCGCTCATGTTAAGACAGTTCGGTGGAGGAAAAAAACATGTTTAAACGACATCAGTTACTGAACCCTCGAAAAAAATATCAAGCGGCACTTGCAATAATACTGCCCGTTAAGCAAACAGGAAGACAAGAAACACCTTTTAGGAAGGAAAGCCATGTGCACTTGCACGATCGCACGCCTTGGAAGCCACTCCTGGGCATGCAGAGATCGCAACGTGAGAGAACGTTCTGCGGTTCTGGTACTGACGGAGAAATTACCGACCGATTCACATCACCAGCCAAAACAATGGGTTTGCCAGGTCACGAACACGAGTGACAGCGAATGTGTTTGGTGTGGCATTATTCTCTCAGCTGGCCGTCGAGCCGCCGCGCGCGCGCATCGCCGGCGGAATCGCTGTGAGGTCGACGTACCCCTCTTAGCCGAGTATGTGCCATTGGCAGTATGTCGCTAAGATATAGCTCAATATCACCCTGCGAAATCATTTTGAAATAAAACAAATGACCGTGGGATACAACATGTAGTCCATGGGGGCAGTTGCCCCCCCCCCCCCTCCCTCCCACATACACACCCCACCCACCCCCCCATTTTTTTAGTCACCTTGTTATATGTCAAGCTAAAGAATCATTTACCCCCACTTAGTAAAGATATTTACACCCCTGCCCACGGGTTCACTACATTTATTGTCTACACAGATGCAACACCCTTGATCGCTCGAACCAAGCCATTGGTTTGAAGAGTCACAAACATAGAAGGTTTAACACTTAATGCATGGCTAATGAATTGATGGATAGAACAGACTAAGGATAAAGTAGGCTATCTACCAGAAATTTCGATCGTCGGTCCATCTGGTTCCCTGAACAACAGTCCCATCCCCAAGCAGCCATATTCGATATTTCGACCTCCTCTCCTCTTCCTTTTCCTCTCTTACTTCTTCATACTAGGGGACTAAGCGCGGCTTTGCCGCGCCCGTGGGCTAATTTTTTTTTGAATTTTTCGTTTGCAAAACTGCCGAAGTGGATAAACCGTCTGCATTTCGGAAATTATTCCTGTTTTCGTATAATTTAACATATTTGAGTTCCTTTTGGCGTCTACGAAATATGCAAATTTGGAAGGCCCGTGGAAATTTGAAATTTGAATTTTTGTCGTGCATATTTATTTTCCTTTCCCTATGGAAATTTGGTATATTTGTCATTTTTTTTGTGGGTATAGTTGAAATTTTTTGGCTTGCATTATTTAGAGTTTTTGCGAAATTATATGGAAATTTGGATCTAATTATTTTCTTTTGTGGCCATGTTTGAAATTTTTACTTTGCATTATTTGGGATTATTTCAAATCACATGGAAAGTTGGCATATTTGTCATTTTTTTTGTGAACATATTTGGAATTGTCAGGTTGCATTATTTGAAATTATGTGGAAATCATATTTATTTTATTAGTGGCCATATTTGAATTTTTTAGGTTGCATTATTTAGAATTTTTCAGTATCGTATGGAAAATTGGATAAGCAATTAGTTTTGTTTTGCGATCATATTATTTTTCCATATTATTTGGATGGATATTTTCGAAGATATTAATTTTGCATTTTTAATCATTTTATGGAATGAATTTGGAGTTCGTTGAAATATTTACTGTGTTGAAATATTCAAATATGTTTGCACTATGCCGTAAGTAGTTAGTTTTTTTTTGTGTGATCATTTTGGCATTTTTTTGCATTTTTTTTGGGATTATTTAGAGTGTTTGCGAAATTGTATGGAAATTTGGATCTATTTATTTTCTTTTGTGGCCATGTTTGACATGTTTACTTTGCATTATTTTGGATTATTTCAAATCACATGGAAAGTTGGCATGTTTGTCATTTTTTTTGTGTGAACATTTTTGGAATTAGCAGGTTGCATTATTTGAAATTATGTGGAAATCATATTTATTTTTCTTTGGTGGCCATATTTGAATTTTTTTAGTTTGCATTATTTAGAATTTTTCAAATTTTTATTTTATTTTGCAATCATATTATTTTTCCATATTATTTGGATGGATATTTTCGAAGATATTAATTTTGCATTTTTAATCATTTTATGGAATGAATTTGGAGTTCTTTCAAATATTTACCGTGTTGAAATATTCAATTTTGGTTACACTATGTCGTAAGTAATTAGTTTTTTTTCCACGTGATCAATTTGATATATTTCCTTTTTTATGTATGTATTTGAAGTTTTTTATTTTTATTTTTTAAAAATTGTTAATTTTGCATTTGTATTCGTTTTCTGAAATGATTTTGGAGTTTCTTCAAATATTTACCGTATTAAAATATTCAAATATGTTTGCATTATGACGTAAGTAATTAGTTTTTTTCCGTGATAAATTTGATATAGTTTCCATATTTTTTTTTGGGTGTACATGTTTAAAGTTTTTATTTTCTTTTTTTAAAAATTGTAAGAAAAATTTAGGCCTTTTTAAAAAAAATCCAAAAAAAAGGCAGGCTGGCCTCACTGTGACGTCATAATGACGTCACAGGGGCCAGATCTGGCCGGAGCCGCCCGGAACGGCGGCGGCCTCGCCGGCGACGCGCCGGTGTGTTTTGGCATGCGAAACTGCCCGCATCCGACGCGGCGGCTCGCGGCCGACCCGTACGTGGCGGCGCCGCCCGGGTTTGGTCGCCGGAGCGGCCGCGCCGGCGCGGGGAAGCGGTGGAGGACGGCGGGCACGGCGGAGTCAAATCCGGCGGCCTCGCGGCGTCTCGGATGAAATCTGTGAGCGAGGAGGGAGAGGGGAGGACGGGGAAGGTCGGCGGAGGGTCAGATTCGTGCGGGGAGGGGAGGAGACGGCGAGCGCGGCGTCGGTGGCGCCGGCGAACTCGGCCGGCGCGCGCGTGAGAGAGAGGACGGGGACGGTCCCATGACGGTTTTGCACGGAGCCCCCGCAGCATTACACGTTTTGCATTTAGGTCCAATCGCAGTGGCGAACGTGGAATTCATGCGAATTTCAAAAAACGCAGGGGTTTTCTTGCAAGATGGGGTGGCGACCGGGTGTGCGACCGGCTAGGCGCGCGGTGACCGGCGGGTAACCGGTACACGTGGCGGACTGTGATTGGTCTAAAATCAAGATGAATAGTGTCCGGGGGGATTCGGGCGATGTGGTCTGATCCCGGCCGTCCGTCGCGCGGATCGGACAGCCAGGGTTTGGGGGTGACGTGGAGGGCTGGAGAGGGCAGGGATTCTTCCCCCTTTTATATATAGTAGAATTCAACTCTATGCCTTGTTTGATTAGATTGAGGTGTTGAACCTATGGAGAAGCGAAGGTTGGACATAATTGTCAATAACGCCCTTAATCTTCACACATTTACATAACAAGTCAGTCCTATATAACCGAATGAGCAAAATGCTAAAATGGTCTAAAATCGAACTTAATTGTTTTTAGATGTCGACAAAATAACTAGTACGTCGGGGGTAATACATGTGACATATACGCAAATAGACATATGCTGTGAAGAGGGGAATTCCCTTTTTTTTCTAGGTAGATAAGCGCTACTCAATCTTCAGCTTCACATATTTATCTTTTCATATCCTTGTTATTTCCATCAATAAAAGTGAGACGGGATTTAACAAACCAGGCTTGCTAATTTAACTTTTGGATTATCTCGAGAGCCGAACGTAACCCACAGGTAATGTACTCTAGTGCTATGAAACGTACAACCAGTAGTGCCACGAATCCGGGTGAGTAATTATTCCTTCTTCTAGATTAATGGTGTAACTTAATGTGCGCAAGTGGTCAAACTAATTTAATTATTAACAGCCATTAAGGCCTACGTCAATGCAAGTCTCTTAGACTACCCATAGTAAAAGTAACATAGCTAGTAAGATTCATGCCACCTAAGTAAAAAAGATGATGTGACAGCTAATTAATATGGAGAGAGACAAATAGAATAACATAGGTAGTTACCGTAACATCACACACCCCAATGCAAAATGACTCTATAAGCTAATAAATATTATTATGCATGACACCACAAATAAGTTACTACTCACTATGAGTAGTCTTAGCGCGGTTTCATAGACATTTTATTTATGTGGCATGTTAGTTAATAAAGAGAGAGTGAGGTTGTAACTTAATACCCTCTCCATTTCGATTTATAGGATGCAATTTCAAAACCAGGTTTTTCCAAGAATAAGATGCAATTTAGACATTTAATGAGCAATTAGGAGAGAGGAAATAGAAGACAACCAATGCATGCTTAACAATTTAGTCAATTAATGAGTAATTAGAAGAGAGAACCAATGCATGTTCAACAGTACGCTACTCAATACATCAATAGTTAACCACATAGGTTGGAGAGATTTGCCAAATACATCCTATAAACAGCTTAATACTCGCATGTGGTTGCTACTTGCTACCGGAATAGAGGGAGTACAACTCTTGCACGTGGCCATAGGCAAAATAAAGTGTTTGCCCAATCATATTTGCATGCATGAAGTCCAAATCATTAAATTAGAGACAACCTCTAAGAAGCAACATTGCCACGTTTGTCTCTTAAATTTTTAATACGCCTAAGTTGACGTGCTAATAGATGATGCATTGGCACATGCCTAAAGTAAAGCTAATAATTCACCCTTGTCTATCGCTGTACTTTAGAGCGGGCCACAGAGTAAAGCCATGGCTAATTAACGCTCGCCATCACCAAAGTAATTAAGCTAGTGCGCATGCGTTTCAGCATATAAACCCATCGCCCAGCATTGGACCCTAAACCCTAAACCCTGGAATTCCCTTTTTCTATAGTTGGATGACCGCTACTCGATCTTCAAACTGAACGTTATTTATCTTTTCGTGTCCCTATTATATATGGTGTCATGCATCCCATTCCCTAGTAAATGAATTAAAGTGAGGCAGAAATTTAACAAACCAGGCTTGCTAATTTAGAAACTTTTGGATAATCTCAAGAGCCGGATGGAACCCACGGATAATTTTGTACTCTAGAAAGTACTACTATACCAGTAGTGCCACCAAGAAGGCCGCTCCCCCTTCTCCTCTTATCGCTACAGTGCGGAAGAGGCGTTTTTTGGGAGCTCGTCGCCGATCCACCTTCGCCGCCGGTGAGGCGTGGGTTCCTCCCCCTCCGTCGGCTGCTCCGGCAGCGGGAGGGTGGGGGAAGCCCGTCTCACGGCGTGTACATAGGGTAGGGCTCGTGGGGCGTCCGGCCAGTGGCGCCTTGGAGGTGGCGGTGGTGCTGGTTGGTTTTGTGGTGTCGGCGCGGCTTCTCTCCGGCGGTGGCGCTCCATGGAGCTCCGCCGTCTCGCGTGCGACTGTCTGGAGCCGGGAAATCGTTGGATTTCCTTCGCTCCGTTCTTCTAGGCCGGATCCGGGTGCGGCGGATCTGGGCGATCTGCAGAGGGAAGAAGAGGAGGCTGCTGCAGGGGATCGTGGCGTGCGGGATGAAGATCTGGGGCGCTGGCCCCAGAGCTGGAGCGGCGGGTGCTCGGGGGCCTCCCCCGGCCGATGTTCCTCAGTAAGTAGAAGATCCATCTCTACGGGGATGGTGGTGGTTGCGGCTCATCAACGCCTCAGGGAAAGGAGTTCCTCCGTTCTCCGGGGTGGTGCCGGCGGCTGGGGCCTGCTTCGTCGTCGACGGTGGAGGACGGCCGCGTTCGGTGTCGTCGAGGTTGAAGTTGGTTTGGTGCTGCAGTGTCTCTCTTTGTTTTTCCTCTGTTCTTCGCTTTCCTTCGCGTGTGCGTGTTTGTTCTTGTTCCTGGATGTAATCTTGTTAGTATGAATCAAGTATGCACATTATCAAAAAAATAAAAAAAATACATGTGAGTAATTATTCCTTCTTCCAGAAGAGGTCAAGCTAATTTAATCAACAGTTAATAAAGATTAAAGTGACGCTAATAATTCACCCCTACCTCTCACTTTACTTTAGCGCGGGGCATAGAGTAAAACCATGAGCTAATTAGTGCGCGTCATCACAAAGTAAGTTACGGAGTAGTGCGGAGGCAAATTTGACACGGTTGACCCATAGCCCAAACGTTAGCACAAAATGAACCTCTGTCGAAACTATTTCACGGATCTGACCCTTTTGAGTAGCGCCTCACGATCAGTCGCCACACTACACAGGGTAGCGCCTCGTGATCAGGCGCCACACTTGTTGTCAGCGTGGCGAGCCGGGGCCACGGGGGGGCCCAGTCTGGGGGTATAGCGCCTCATGATCAGGCGCTATGGTGCGGTAAGGTAGCGCCTGATCACAAGGCGCTACCCTTCTGGTATTACTCAGCCGCGACGCCAGTCCCCTCCCCAGCACTAGCCACACTCCTTTTCGAACAGAAGCAAGAACACAAGGCGGCGGCGGTTCTCTCTCCCCCCTTCTAATTCTCCACCAAATCCACTCTGATTTGAAGAGAAAAGCGAGGGGATTTCGTCTCCAAGTACTTCCCACAGGTATTCTCCTCCGATCCCCCACTTTCTGTCCAATAAATTGACCCCATTTGACCTCCATTGTGCAAGTTTCGGTTGAGCCCTAAAATGTAGTTGATTTCGATTTTGTTGTTACCCGTGGCATGCTTGTATGTGGTTTAGCATTAGGTTAGCTCTACTATTAGTTGGTAAAAATGTAGTAGGCTTTTTTTTCTTAGAAACCCTAGCACATATGTTGATTTGTAGAAACTGTAGATTTCGGTTTTAGTAGAAACAATTGTAAATTGATTTGTACAATCTGTAGCACATATGTCTCGATTAAGACAAGTTTAGTATGCCCTCGAACACATGTGTGGAGGAAATATGTGTAGTAATATTTGTATAGTTAGGTGATATCGTTTTGTGTATGAAATATTGCTCACATATGTTGTAATATGTAGGATGGTGTGGTTACTCGATAATGAGTATGATGTTGCTCACCGGGCCTATTGGATGGCGGAAAAGGGGGAGGTAGTAAAATGAATCTTGGTTTCTTTATGTGTTTGATTTTATTTTGTTGCAAATGCGTTGGATACGTTGTAATATTCTATGTCAAATGTGTTATTTGCAGGAGCTTGCACCTTTGAAGATTCGGTCTCATGGGGCTTCGTCGAATGACATGCCTTACGATGAGCGGTACACTCCGTACATCGAGAGGCTAGGCCTCCTCCCTTTCATCCAACTTGTGAGCCGTTCGACCCCAAGGCTTAACGCGCCCGCAATCACCGCCCTTGTGGACCGGTGGACGCCGGAGACACACACATTTCACCTCATGACTGGCGAGATGACCCCCACTCTTATGGATGTATCCATGATTCTTGGACTTCCTATCGACGGGAGGCCTCTTTGTATGAGCACAGACTCCGATGGGTGGCGCGCGCAAATGCAGGCCCTTATTGGTATGGCTCCAGAGGAGGTCGAGGACAAGAGCAAAGATAGAGTCCCGGCCGGCGCTACTTACCCGTGGATAGTTTCGCACTTCGCGCACTACCCCGACGGAGCAAATGATGATGTGATCCAGACGTATGCCCGCGTGTACGTATGGTACGTTATCTCTAGGACTTTGTTTGCTGACAGTGGTGGAGTGACGGCTCAGTGGATGTGGCTGAAGGCGCTTACCGTCTGGGACTCGAAGTGGAGTTGGGGTTCTGCTGCACTTGCCTACTTGTACCGGCAGGTAATGAATTGGTCTTTTTTTGTTTGTATTTACATTTCCATTTGTAGAATGTCATAACTTGACCGTGTTTTCATTTTTGATGCAGTTGGATGATGCTTGTCGTAGGACACTTGAGAAAGTTGGCATTGGTGGTTGTATGCTTCTACTTTCGGTATGGAGCTGGGAGCACTTTCCAGTTGGACGACCGAAAGAGGTGACCCACAATGATTGGAACATAGATGACCCGAACCCTCTTCGGCTCCCCACTTGGGCTTACAAGTGGAACGTGGTATCGGATAATTATAGCGACATCAAATACATGTACAAGCAATACACCAATGATTTCGATATGCTTACCGCCGAGCAAGTAAGCACTTGTCTTTACATGACCCTAGCCTCATGATTTTGATGTTCCTCCTAATTGATTATGTTGTGCCATGTTACAGGTGGAATGGGAGCCTTATGGCAGCGGGTCCGATTTTCCTCTATTGTATGAATTTACGTTGAACCGGCAGTGCTTGAAGGAGAAGCGTTTCTGGCTCATGCGCTGCCCATTGATATGCAATTGGGCGGTTGAGTTCCACTTGCCAGAACACGTGATGAGGCAGTTCGGGTTGTTCCAGTCCCATCCACCTGAGTATCGGGACACGGATAAGCAGCTGCATCTTCCCCCAAACCGGAGGAGCAGAACTGCAGGCGGCTGGTGCTTCCCCCGCCGAATCCTCTACGATCGTCCGTGGATCTTGCTCATCTTAGCTACTAGAGGTAAGTTCTCTCGATTCCCTATGTTTTGACCCACTGATTCTTGCATTAGTGCTTCTTAGGTTAATGCTTGTGCTTGTTAGGTTAATGCTATGATTTAAGTTGTCTTTTTGTTGTCATTATGTTAGGGATGCCTACAATTGTTCATGTTCATCATGTGGATAAAGAGGCCTTTTTGAAAGGCAATATGGAACCGGACCCGGATGAGGTAGCCTTGGTGTTCGAGCAAAGTCCTACCTACGCCAAGGTTTTGAAACAAGTTAGGATTGACTTGAATTTGATGAACCAAAATGAGTTTGTAGAGTTGGAGGGAAGACATAATGCGGGTCATGGAGTGCATCTCCGTTGGAAGTTTTTGCGTATCACCTCGGAACTTCATTGGGTTGCATACAAGGAAACCGTGGCCGAATCGCTTGACAAGTCTCTTGAGTTATTTGCCACGGTAAAGTTTGATGCGCATGTGAACTTGGACTTCAACGGACATGCCTCCCCATTTCATGGTAGGAGTCCACCACTCAGCTCAACGGATGAGTACGGGGATGATGACAACAAGGACATTGAGGATGGGATTGACCTCCACGACAACAATGTTGGAGATTTGGACTTATATATTGAGCAAGAGACCATGGAGCATGACATCCCTTATTCTCGATGCTATGCATCGGACTCGGATGACGATGGGCCCGATGAAGATGTGGATGAGGAGGGGTTCACGTCAAGGAGGCCGAAGCGTTCGAGAAGGTAGTGGGACGGGATCATCGAATTCCGTTGTTTTCTGACCTTACTCTCACGGATGAAGCGACGGTTGATGGCGGAAAGGGTATCGTGCTCGAAGCTAGGCCAACTTCTTACCGGGATATGAATCATTTGGACAATGGGATAACTCCCGGTTTGAGGTTCGCAACCTTGTTGGAATTTCAGATATGGATCAAGGAGTTCTCAGTCAAGTACCATCGTCCGTTTAAGGTGGCTCACTCCGATAAAAAGAAGCGTTACACGGTGAGATGCTTAGAGAAAGGATGTCCGTGGGAGGTGCGAGCAAGACCTTTCAAGAAAGGTCCCGATTGGCACATAACTAGTTGTGTTGCAACACACATGTGCCGAGGCAAGAAGGTGGATGGCAAGGATCTGAAACCAGACCACCGTCAACTCACCTCCGAGTTCCTCGGTTATAAGGTTTCCAACTCCATCTCGACACTACCAACAATGAGTATTAAGAGTGTCATTAAAATTGTGGATAACGTATTTCACTACAAGATCAAGTACGGGAAGGCATGGAAGGCAAAGCAAGCTGCTTTCAGAATGTTGTATGGTGACTGGGAGGAAGCATACAACCGAATCCCTAGGTTGTTGGGAGCCATGGCCGCGACTAAGCGGGGATGGTCCATGTGGTTGAGCCGTTTGGGCAAAAAACAAGGAGTGTGGATGGCAAGACTGTCCGAGTATTTGGCCGTGCATTTTGGGCATTCGAACAATGTGTTCGTGCTTTTGAACATTGTAGGCCGGTCATCGCAGTCGATGGCACCTTTTTGACAGGTCCATACAAGGGCACTCTATTGGTTGCAATAGGAAATGATGCGGGAAATCGTTTGGTTCCATTGGCTTTTGCTTTAGTTGAGGCGGAAAACAATGATAGTTGGGAGTGGTTCTTTCACTATTTGAGAACCAAGATAATTCCACCTCAAAGGGAAATTTGTGTCATCTCGGATCGCCATCAAGGAATTCTCAACGCGGTGCAGATCGAGATCCCCGGGCATGCTCGTTTACACCACCGATGGTGCATGAGGCATTTTTGCTCAAACTTCTATAGGGCTTGTGGGAGCAAGGAGTTTTCCGATGATATTCAAGATTGTTGTCTCGCCTTCTCTGATCATCGTTTCGCAAACTTGTACAACAGATTGCTCGCTAACAGAACATTGAACGCCGGGGGGCAAGAGTTTCTCCATAGGCACATTGAACTAGATCGAAGTGGGCAAGAGCTTACGATGAAGCTGGCCGGAGGTACGGTCAAATGACAAGCAACATGGCAGAATGCTTCAATAAGGTGCTCAAGGGGGTGCGTGCATTGCCCGTGACTGCAATAGTTGAATACACATTCACCAAGTTGAATGAATATTTTCTGAATTACTCACTCCAGACGGACCAACAGATTGCGGGAGACAACAAGCACAATCACAAGTACAAATTCCTACCAAAGGTTGATAATTTCGTGGAATTCGAGTCAAGGAAGGTGGACTCCCAAGTTGCAACACTATTTGATAATGAGGAGTTGATCTACCAAGTAAACGAACCGGGAGGAACCACGGCCGATGGTGTCCAACATGGTGGCCGGGCATTCAAGGTATCACTCAAGGATTGTGAGTGCACATGTGGGAGGCCACAATTGCTTCATCTTGCTTGCTCGCACTTGCTAACGGCGGCTCGTACTAGACATGTGGATGTTAATCACCCGCGCACCGTGAGAGAGTCTGAGTTCTCTATCGAGACCACAAAAAACACATGGGCTCCTAGGTTTCACCCATTCCTAGACCGATCACAATGGCCGGAGTATCATGGAGTTCAACTATGGCCCGATCCGGCTTGGAAGGTGGACAAAAAGGGAAGACGCAAAACAAAACGTCTAAGGGGCGAGATGGATGGTCGGGGCAGTGGTGGGAGGGAATGTCGGAATAACCAATTCCAAGAGCCTCGTGTGCACTCTCGTTGTGGCAAGTGCAATGTGGAGGGGCACAACATAAGGAAATGCCCCAAAGGAAGAAAGCCAAGGGAAATGAAGCAAGCACAAGCCAACAAGGTAGTAGCCAAGCAAGAAATAGCCAACAACAAGGAAATCTCCAACATGGTGGGCCTAGCCAACATGGAACGCTCCTTCTACTTACATCTTCGACAGAACACATGTAGAAACGCCGGCCAGTGTCGAAGCTTTCGAATGCAACACACTTCCGAGGGGCGAGCTTGTGGACGCGGCAAAACGAAGGAGCATCCGGCGCTATTCCGAAGAAAGTGGGGTCCTCGCAAGTATCAGGGGCACAATCACGGTCGGGCAACTCCTAGTAGGTACAAGATATCAAGATTACAAGACCTAAATGGATGAATTGCATTCAAACCTAACCCTAAAAAAGAGTAGTGCAATTAAATCCTACAAAAAGACTTACCGAGAGGAGGGACTCGCCCTCGCTGGAACCAGACAAGGCATGCCAGTTAGCCATCGTCACGGTGGAGGATTCGAAGGGGGGAAACGGTGGAGGATTAGAGAGGGGGAGAGAGAGCCGTCGTCGCCGCCGCCGCCATGGTCCTCTGCTCTGGAAAACGAGTGAGGGCCAGGGTTGGGGACGGCCGCGACGCGGCTGATACATACCAGAAGGGTAGCGCCTTGTGATCAGGTGCTACCTTACCGCACCATAGCGCCTGATCATGAGGCGCTATCCCCCCAGACTGGGCCCCACCGTGGTCCCGGCTCGCCACGCTGGCAACAAGTGTAGCGCCTGATCACGAGGCGCTACCCTGTGTAGTGTGGCGCCTGATCGTAGGGCGCTACTCAAAAGGGTCAGATCCGTGAAATAGTTTCGACCGAGTTTCATTTTGTGTTAAACTTTCGCCTATGGGTCTACCGTGTCAAATTTGCCTAGTGCGGATGCGTCTGATGTCAAAAGTTGGGGGCCGGCAACTGCTACACAACTCGGCGTCGTCGACGTCTTCGGCCCATCTCTAGCCCGCGCATGCCGGGCTGGCGGCATTCGTATATGTGGAAGGAATGACTTGACCATCTGTCAAAGATGGGGAACACTTTTGGCCCGATCGTCAATGAGACGACGACGCCAGGTCGTGCGACCAATACCGACGGTTGGTCGATTCAACTGCTTTCCTCCCTATGCCCCTCGCTGTCTTGCACTCTTGCATCAGCCGAAGCCTGAAGATGTGCTTACATGCAGAGCACGACACGCCTCATATATGGTTGCTACTCCCTCCGTTTTTAATTATAAGATGTTTTAGCCCTTCTCTAGATTCTTATATATCTAGACATAGTTTAGTATACATATTCACTTATTTTAGTATGTATCTAGTCTTTATGTGCAATATTCATATAAACAGAGGTAGTAGCAGCTAGCGGCGGGGACGGCGGTCCAAGGCTGGGCTAGCTAGTAAACGATGGGGTTTATTGCTGTCAGCAGCACGCGATCGTGGATCGATGCTCTCCGGAAATTCCAGCTGTGGATGGCCAAATCTAGCGGCTCATACGGCCGGCCGGCTTGCTTGCTTCCTTCGAGACGCCGAGCACACGTACGTCAGGCTTGCCACGCACGCATTGCGCAAGGCAAGGCACGGCAGCGCAGCTGGCCATGAAATGAAACCCAGCATTTCCGGCTGACTGAATGCGCCGCGGCGACTCGAACGGGTTGGATGGAAGAAACGAATAAAGCGGTGATCAGGCTCCTGACGCCGCATTACGACTGACAACCATCGGCGTACGCAAGTGCCATACATACCCTGTCGGTTAGCGTTTGAAGTGTTTGATTTTAGCTCGTGCGGAAGCTAGCCGCCATGCCGTATCATGCATGGCATGGCGTGAGAAACGCAGGGAGCGCGACACACGGCTCCTGCATGTACGTGTGTTGTGTGCATGCACGACACGGCACGTTTTTTTCTTAGTTTTGAAAAGGAGTTCAAAATCTTAAGCCTATGTATACAGCTTCTTTTATTGAGTTATTTAACATAGCAGAAAAACAGATCGGTTGATCTGAAACTGACATTTAACACTATACCTAAAAGTTCTACGATGGGGTGGTCATGATCGGGGCCATTAACTTGATCTCATCTCAAAGCCATAATAACTACATCCGATAGTCTCACCAAGTCACCCAATCGTAGAAGCTACCACCGCCATCTTTCGATGACCCATGAACCTATCTTAAGGACCTGGATTAACAAAAAGACATTGCAAGGCTTGTCGTCGACGCTCCATGACGCCGCCACCTTGCGAGTGTTCGTCCGATTTTTCTCTTGTTAATCTCTTAGTATAACATGGTTAGGGGATAATCTCGGGAAGAGAGGAATTCCAAAACCTCTAGAATGTGAGATTTGCAAAAAAGTTGAAACTGTTAAACACTAATTTTGCAAGTGCACTGTTGCTAGGATTCTTCTGAAATAATGTATTTATACTTTTTATATTGCTGTCAATAATTTTGAGTATATTGATTTTAGATGGTCATGCAACAAACGTTTCAAGAATTTTAATGTAGTATCTCTATTCATAAAAGGAGTTAAGATACATGCAAATTTAATCTAGATTGAGACATCCTTTTGTTAACGGAGGGATTAGTTACTTCTGCCATTTTAGAGATCTTCCTGACGTGCTACAATGTTCGAATCACCACATTCCTGTCTATGTGTATTGAGTACTGCTGACGGAAAACTACAAGTATTGATTTCTCTCACGGCGCATGGGCTTAACTCAGTACGTGCCAATGCTGAAACTGCAGCTGCACCAAGTTGGCCATCGTGTTTCCAGAACCAACAAAGGCGTACGTGGGATAATCCCGAACTCCTGACCAAGTTCAGCAGGGCACACGCTTTTACCATACGGCTAGGCAGGTCCGGTCTTGGGGTTTCAAGGGCCCGGTGCGGAGCTAAAATTTGGGGCCCTTGGTATAATTTGTTAATATATTTATGTATGAAATATTGAAATGCTATTAGAAAAATGATATTTTCTTCTATAATAAACACGTTCTTCACTTATATGTTCCTTATTTTGTTCTCAAGACTAGCTCAATTTACAGGGTCATAAATGTCCACACGAACGGGTAACTAATTAACGCTAGTAGATTTTTTCATTCTAATTGGGAAGCGCTACCCGATCTTCAACTGTGCATTGTTCTTGAGATCAAATCAACTTTACATCATTGATCATTGTTCTCTTTCTATTACCCTATTAGGATGCCAATCCATTACCTGATAATTAAAGCTGAGGCAGAAATCTAACAATCCACGTTTGGTAATTTGACTTTTGGATAACCTCAAGAGCGGTACTAATCCACATATACGTTTTTAGTACTGTTACCAATCTGGTATTCTTTTCTCCATGATGGTAGGTTTATTTAATTTTATTTGTTCAAAATGTGAAAATAGATAACTCCCCCGTTTACAGTTATAAGATGTTTAGATATTTCTGTGTGGACTATGTACGGATTAAATGAACGAAGCAACCCGCTAAACGTTTCTAGATGCGAACATTTCATAAAAAGCTAAACAATCTTATAACTGTGAACGAATGGAGTAACCATTAATTTTGAATCAAGTGATGCTAATATTTTTTGAGAGGATATCATGAGATGTATGAACTACATGAGTATATTGGCTTAGCATAGATAAGTGGCTTCCTCGCCTCTTTGTTGTACTTTCTTACACCTGGATCGCCAACAATTGTCCTATTTAATTAGATCAGAGACCTCCAACTACTGGATCTGGGCTCCCCAAATTGCTAGTTTGGTGTGTGGTTGATTCTTAAAAATAGGGCGTGGACGTGGATCACCTCACGAGGATGGGGTGGGCTAACTGCGGTCTTTGCCAACTTTGCAAGAGATAACCTGAGCCCGCGACACACCTCCTGTTGAAATGTGGATACTCGATCCTTAAGTATTTGGAGGAGCCTGCAAGCTTGAATTGGCTTAGCGGACTTTGACAATACTCAATGGACCAACTTTGCATGGTATAAGGAGTGGAGGAGTTTCATCCAGGGGCTCTTGGGCGGTGGCGTAAGGGACTATCACTGTTGGTTCTTCTCGCCGCGTGGGAGATTTAGAACGAGCGAAATCTTGTGTTTATTTTTTAGGCATGTTGCTACCAATGCAAAACGTTGTCTTTACATCCATCAAAATAAATGTTGTTCTCTGGGGTGTTGCTTGTTCGATACAATGGTATACCATTGTGCCGCGAGAGTAGACTTTTGTTTGCAAACTTAGTTTTAGCTAACTTGTAATAAATGCTTGTCTCAGTGAAATGAGCAATCAATTTTGTTGCCTCGTTTCAGAAATAAAAAAAGATCGGAGAGCTCTCCCCTCTTTCTTTCTGACTTCTCAATATTGGATAGCACTGTTGGATCTTCAAAAGTACACTACTCTTTGTTCTGTTCCCGCTATGGTGTCATCCCATTCCACAGTAATAAACTGAGGCTAGAATTTAACTTCTGGATAATCTCAAGAGCCAGACGAAACCCACGGATAATCTAGTCTACTAACCGGTAGCGCCACGAATCCGGGCTAATTATTCCTTCTTCCAGAATGGTAGGCTTCGTTAACTTTCTGTGGGCAAGAGGTCAAGCTAATTTAAAGATTAACTGTTAATAAAGTGACGCTAATAATTCAGCCGTCTCGACTTTTGGTGTGTCACCAAGTAATTAGCTAGTGCGCATCTGATGTCAAAAGCTGAGCGGCAACTACCCCATAAAACTTGGCGTCGACCCATGCATTTCTAGCCTCCGTACGGGTAAGAGGAGGCGCCTCTTCTGGTTGGTGATTGCCGCGATGACCTGGACACTATGGACGATACGTAATAAGATGGTGATCGAGCGTGTCTTTCTGAGGCGTGACTCTGACTCTGTTTTCAAATTTTTGGCATTCTTGCAGCACTTGCACTCGCTATGTAGACAGCGGGACAAGGAGCGGCTGGATGGATTGATCGAGAAGCTTCTGAGGGTGACACGCGCTCTATCTACATCCTCCAGCGACTGAGTTACTCCCATAAGGAGTTGTATCGTTTCGCTTTAGCCTTGGGCATTGTTGTGCTGTGGCCCCAGCAGACTTATCGTTTTTATCTTCGAACTTATAACTGAATCTTTCTATAACTTGTTGGCAGTTACTTTATTTATAAAGCGGAGCGAAAACTTAGTTTCGAGAAGGTTTCTTCCGCGCATGGGGCCTGTGTGGTGTGGAAGGAATGCATCGTTTCTGAATTCTGAATTGACCACCTGTCAAAGATGGCGAACACTTTGACCCCGATCGTCAATACGACGAGGACGCCTGGTCGCGCAGTGTGGCGACGGTCTTTCGATTCCTGCAACTGCTTTCCTCCCTTTTTCATCCACCGTTTGTCCCAATCTGTCTAGCATCAGCCGACGCCTGAAGAGCATCATCGTACACACCAAGTCTGAAGATACTCGTAAAAATCCAGCTAGCTATTCAGTTGTCTAGATAAGTTCAAGAAAAAGAAACCAGTTGTCTAGATTGGTAGCCGGTGACCAGCTATTGCGATGGGCGGGGTCCAAGGCTATAACTAGCCGGTGAAATGGGTTTTTATTGCTGTGAGCAGCACGCGATCGTGGATCGATGCAACTGATGGATGCCCTCTCTCGCAGCTGGAAATTCCACCTGTGGAGCGTGACACAGGCATTGCATCCGCCCGGCACGGCAGCGCAGCCGGCAATGGCGTAGACGCGAGAGAGATATCGCAGCTCAGTTCTGCCCATGAATGCGGCGGATGACTGAATGCGCGCGGCGGCTCGATCGGGTTGGAGGAAACGTAAAGCGGAGCGGCCCGGCTGCCAGCTCGCCCGCGCGCTCCTGACGCCGCGTATCGATCTACCCTGTCGATCGGTTAGCGTTTGAAGAGTTTGATTTTAGCCCGTGCGGTGTGGAAGCTAGCCGCCATGATCTCCTTTCCGGCGTGGGCATATCATGCCATGAAACACACGGAGGAGGTGCGACACACGGCTCGTGCATGTACGTGTCCTGTCTGTCTGGATGCGGGGAAGACGGCATGAAGCATGCTATGCCACTCGGGTAATTAGTGGCGATTCGACGTCTCTAGTGAAATCTTGTTTCAGCCTCTACCAAAACCATCGTCGGTGGCGCTCGTGTGTGTTGTTTTCCTCGTTGGAAACGCTGTTGGGTTGCTCTGATTGTCTCTATGTGCTAGATCTATGTATGCTTTTCGCGCCACGGTCAAGGTGGAGCGACGTGTCATCTAAAGCATTGAGACAACGTCATGTTTTCGGGTGGCATGGTGCAGTGGAGCCTCTACGGTGAATGGTAGGTCATGGACGATCACAAAGTTGTGGAACTGTCCTGGCGAATCGACGACTAGACTTATAAGGTCATTGCTTGATTCCTTTCACTAGTAGAAAATCCCCCATATAGTCCCGGTTGGTTTGAGCAATTAGTCCCGGTTGGTTTGAGCCATTAGTCCCGGTTCCCGAACTGGGACTAGCTAATCGGGATTAATACTAGTCCCGGTTCGGCCACGAACCGGAACTAATGGGGTTCCACGTGGGCGAGGAGATTTAGTCCCGGTTCGTAATACGAACCGGGACTAATGGAAAAAAAAATTTACAATTTTTAATTTTTTGAAAAAAAAATTAATTTTTTTTAACTTTTTTAATGTTTTTTATCTTTTTTTAACTTTTTTAATTTTATTTTGAAATTTTTCACTTAGCCACATACTTAATCTCTAATTACACACTTAGTCATAATCTCTAATTACACACTTAGTCATAGGTCAAAGTACTTACACTGGTCAAACTTCACATTCGGTCACCCATCCTCAGTTTGCTCCAGCCCAAGTACGCTTAACTTTTGAGTTCCTTTCAAATTAGCTTCCAAATGAGAAGTTAGAACTTACTGACACTAGTATCCTATCAATCATATTAACCCCTCGGTTACGATGTTACACTTTTTCATTGTTTAAATTTAAAAATTTGTTTGAATAAGTAACAATAATTATGTAATAGTATATTTTGAATAAATAACAATAAAATATATTTTACTTTATTTTTTCTTTTTACATTTAATATGGAATAATTCATATCTTTACATCCGTAAATCAAAATTTGACAAATAAAATGTCTAAGTCGATTAGAAATATGAGAGGAATTCAAATATGTCATCCATATCAAGTTCCACCCAACTCTTGTAAAGGTTCACCAACTTACTAGAGAGAAAGTGAAGCCGGTGAAGCCGGTCACACACTGGAGTAGGATCTTGGACATGTATAACACCCAAAACACTTGTATATATATGGTATGGAACCATCTAGATTTTTGTGGGTTTCAAACGCTCTGAAGCCCCGCTTCGGCGAAACCCTATACCCGCTGGAAAAAAGTCAAAATTCACATGTACCCCTTTGAACGGAGTCAAAAGGGGGTAGGTCAGTGGACTTTTTTTCTTGGTTGTGTTAGGTTAGGACATAGGAACATCCAAAACCAAGATCCACCCAACTCTTGCAAAGGTTCCCTCCGTTTTGCCTGAAGTGGGAGTTTTCAGCTATAAGTCCACCAACTTACTAGAGAGAAAGTGAAGCCGGTGAAGCCGGTCACACACCGAAGTAGGATCTTGGACATGTACAACACCCAACACACTTTTATATATATGGTATTGAACCACCTAGATTTTAGCGTGTTTCAGACGCTACGAAGCCCCGCTTCGGCGAAACCCTAGACCCGCTGGAAAAAAGTCAAAATTCCCATGTACCCCTTTGAACGGAGTCAAAAGGGGGTAGGCCAGTGGACTTTTTTTCTTGGTTGTGTTAGGTTAGGACATAGAAACATCTAAAACCAAGATCCAACCAACTCTTGCAAAGGTTCCCTCCGTTTCGCCCAAAGTGAGAGTTTTCCGCTATAAATCCACCAACTTACTAGAGAGAAAGTGAAGCCGGTGCAGCCGGTCACACACCGGTGTAGGATCTTGGACATTTACAACACCCAACACACTTGTATACATATGGTATGGAGCCACCTAGGTTTTGGTGGGTTTCATACGCTCCAGAGCCCCGCTTCGGTGAAACCCTAGACCCGCTGGAAAAAGTCAAAGTTCCCGTGTACCCCTTTGAACAGAGTCAAAAGGGGGTAGGCCAGTGAACTTTTTTTCTTGGTTGTGTTAGGTTAGGACATAGGAACATCCAAAACCAAGATCCACCCAACTCTTGCAAAGGTTCCCTCCATTTCGCTCGAAGTGGGAGTTTTCACCTATAAGTCCACCAACTTACTAGAGAGAAAGTGAAGCCGGTGAAGCCGGTCACACACCGGTGTAGGATCTTGGACATTTACAACACCCAACACACTTGTATACATATGGTATTGAACCACCTAGGTTTTGGCGGGTTTCCGACGCTTTGGAGCCCCGCTTCGGTGAAACCCTAGACCCGCTGGAAAAAAGTCAAAATTCCCATGTACCCCTTTGAACGGAGTCAAAAGGGGGTAGGCTAGTGGACTTTTTTTCTTGGTTGTGTTAGGTTAGGACATAGGAACATCCAACTTTTTTCTTGGTTGTGTTAGGTTAGGACATAGGAACATCCAAAACCAAGATCCACCGAACTCTTTCAAAGGTTCCCTCCGTTTTGCCCGAAGTGGGAGTTTTCAGGTATAAGTCCACCAACTTACTAGAGAGAAAGTGAAGCCGGTGAAGCCGGTCACACACCGGAGTAGGATCTTGGACATGTACAACACCCAACACACTTGATTATATATGGTATTGAACCACCTAGATTTTCGTGGGTTTCAGACGCTCCGAAGCCCCGCTTCGGCGAAACCCTAGACCCGCTGGAAAAAAGTCAAAATTCCCATGTACCCCTTTGAACGGAGTCAAAAGGGGGTAGGCCAGTGGAATTTTTTTCTTGGTTGTGTTAGATTAGGACATAGGAATATCCAAAACCAAGATCCATCCAACTCTTGCAAAGGTTCCCTCCGTTTTGCCCGAAGTGGGAGTTTTCAGCTATAAGTACATCCACCAACTTACTAGAGAGAAAGTGAAGCCGGTGAAGCCGGTCACACACCGGAGTAGGATCTTGGACATGTACAACACCCAACACACTTGTATATATATGGTATTGAACCACCTAGATTTTGGTGGGTTTCAGACGCTCCGAAGCCCCGCTTCGGCGAAACTCTAGACCCGCTGGAAAAAAGTCAAAATTCCCATGTACCCCTTTGAACGGAGTCAAAAAGGGGTAGGCCAGTAGACTTTGTGTCTTGGTTGTGTTAGGTTAGGACATAGGAACATCCAAAACCAACATCCATCCAACTCTTGCAAAGATTCCCTCCGTTTCGCCCAAAAGTGAGAGTTTTCAGCTATAAGTCCACCAACTTACTAGGGAGAAAATACTCAAAAAGTGAAATCCTTTGGCATGGAGTCCTTTTATGTGTACTAGTTGCTAGAAAAAATGATAAATTTGAGGTTTGACAAACATTTCAAAAAAAACCTTCACAAAAAGGTTTATCATCTATAGACATGTATAGGTTTCGCTTCAAATGACCAAGTTATCACCATCCCCGTGTCATAGTTTGTGATAAAGTTTCCATATTTGATACATATGTGTGTCTTGGTATGGCAAACATTTTTGGCAAAAAAAAATTCCAAATTATTTTTATAAATATCATTTTCCATTTTTTAAGTGCCAAAAATGTTTTATTATTAAGCAAGTACAAAAAATATGTTGCAAAAAGTAATATGCATGGTGAAAATGATGATATGGATGTCATATTTTGATTCCTCTCATTTTTCTAATCGATTTAGACATTTTATTTGTTCAATTTCGATTTACGGATTTAAAGATATGAATTATTTCATATTAAATGAAAAATAGAAAAAATATTATAGGCAGGGGAGGGGTATTAGTCCCGGTTCTTGGCATGAACCGGGACTAATGCATGGGCCACGAACCGGGACTAATGCTCTGCGGCACGCCACGTGTCCGGCGCGTGAGCTTTAGTCCCGGTTCATGCCACGAACCGGGACTAATACCCCCATCCAAACCGAGATTAATGGCACACGGGGCCCTGGCAGCTCGAACCGGGACCAATGCCTGGCATTGGTCCCGGTTTTTGCCCGAACCGGGACTAATGACCTTTGGGCTCCGGACGAAAGACCCTTTTTCTACTAGTGTTTCCTGCATATGGGTGGGTTGAAGATGACGGCGTGTTTCCGTTGCATGCACATTTGACGCACGCTGCAAGTCAGTTTGAACCGGTTGACATCCCAACTTGTCGTCATGCAGCTTGAAGA
Organism: Poa pratensis; assembly: GCA_947311845.1. Lineage (NCBI taxonomy): Eukaryota > Viridiplantae > Streptophyta > Magnoliopsida > Poales > Poaceae > Poa > Poa pratensis. The sequence goes on along the minus strand of CAMZMU010000074.1, from coordinate 59,371,658 downwards.
GAGTTTCCGAATTCAGATGTTGAGCCTTCGGTGTGAGACTAGGGTAAGAGCATCTCCAAGCGGAGTTGCCAAACCGCCCCCAAACGTCCGGGCGGACAGCCCGGTCAAGATTTGAGGTAAAAACATGCACCCAACCATGGTCTCCAAACACTCCTCATAGGTCCGGGCTGTCCGGCAGCCCCCAAACCCACCCCATATGTGGGGAGGGTTTGGGGGCGACTGGACGTGGCCAGACGCGTCCGGGCGGACAACTTTTTCTTTATTTTCTTTTCTTTTATCCTTCATTGATTCTTCTCTCCTTCTCCACGAATCACATACAAGTGACCCCAAAATTTGAGGAGATTTTGGGGTACATGGTTGGAGGAGGCCACTTTTGGGGGCTGTCCGGTCAGTGTCCACGGACGCGTCCGCGGACACTTTGGGGGCCGGATTTGGGGGCTCCGCTTGGAGATGCTCTAATGACTCCAATCATGGCCACCCATTATCAATCTTCTATATATGTAGGGACATATATCGTGAGGATAGTGGTTTTGGGTTAAATAAATTAATAAAAAACTATGTACATCATTTTGATGCAGAGACCCGGGTTTCAAGGTCCTGTTGAAAGAAAAGTGTGCACCATTTTTTTATTGCTAAGTACTCCACCAGCTCTAACCATGAACGATGTACTACTACAGTACTACTTGGGTGAATAACTAGGCTCTTATCATACTTATCTAACTGACGAGATTCTTTCTCCGTTCATAAAAAGGATGTCTCTACCTCGGTTAAATTACATGTATCTACAGCAGCCACACTATCAAAGCATAAGAGAGAGAGATCAAGACTTGTGGAACAACTGGCACATCACAGACTCTACGACACAAATCATATAGTTCAACTCTTATAATAGAGAAAGATAGCAAATGACAACCAGAGGTCACAGACCCAACATTACAACATGCGGAAGCGAATTACGTTGTTCTAAACAACAAGATCCAAATATGGCCTAAGAGGCCTACAGATAAACATCACAACGCCAGCTGTTCCAGGATGTCCCAAGCTGCCACCTGGGAACCCCAGACTACTCGTCGACGTCCACAAAGAACCCACCTTCGAGGTCGGTGAAGTCCTCCTCTGAAACAAAACAAACGACGTTGAGTTCGACGAACTCGCAAGATTAAGAGCTAATATATGCTCGATGAGGCTTTCAAAGTTATATGGCTGTTTTGCATAAAGCTGATTTTATTTATGAAAAACATAACTCAATGGCATCGACTAATCAAAATATTTCCAGAAGAGGTAAGAAGTACTCTTTCTTTCATCACCTTACTCAACATCAACCATTGTACCTGTTCATCAAAGGCATCTCCCCGAATCACCCTCGAGGAAGCTCACCTTGCATTTGTGAGTGGTACCTCTAGTACCCAGTTTTTTAATCATTCCGTTAAAGTTATTCTATGATCTTACCTTCACTTCCCAAGTCGTCCATAACCGCGGACACGGCTTTTCGAAAAGATTAACCCTGCAGGGGTCTACAAATGTTTGCCACGCGTACCGTCCGGCCCATTACCTGATCATTAGCTCTCTTCCTTGGAAAGCCGGCTGGGTGGGAGCGGTGTTGACTTCTCCCTTGTTAAGGACTTTCCTGGATCATCAGTGCCGGTAGGACAGGTTTGGTGACTCCTCCAACCCCCTGTCCCGCGGACACTTACTTTCCTAATACCACAATCCTCATCCCAGTTCATACCACCATCATCACACACGCGCAAATGGAAGCCCGAACTAGAGGACCCTGGCTAGCCCCGCCCGAGTTATTTAGTCTATGAGGGTTCCTGCACTGCGAATGCATAGGCCTCACGCATGGTTGCACGCTCAGTCTTGGTTCAAGAGGTATAAAACTCGCACCTAGGCGGCGAGAACGAGACAAAACACCACAACCACAGTGGCCTCTCATCCCCACCTTTAAGCATCTTATTATCCATCACCACAATTTCCTCCACCAACAACCATTTATCTCATCACCTGTTTCCAACATGAACCATCCATCGTATAGCTATGCAAATTAACTAAGCATGGCTAAGCAACAACATAGCATAGTAAGTATCTCGGCCAACAATACAACTCTATGGATAATAGGAGGGAAACAGGTAAAAGGCATAGGGAACTTAATGCAACTATAGGATACTCTAATCCAAGAAATTTGACATTTAGAACCGCATGCAATATTATAGTGGAGAAAATATTTGCGGAAACATAGGATAAGATATGCTCAGAGGGGGGATTACGCTTGCCTTGCTCAACGTGCTGGTAGTACGGATCTTCGGGGTATTGCGGAGTAACCCCGGCTGCTTGATCTAACGAGAAACAAACATCGGGAGAGAACAATCAATCACCACACATATGACTAACAAATGCAATGCGCAAACACATGATGACATGGCCTTTTAAATCCCCGGGAGGAGGATGCTTCAACTATTCAAATTAAATGGGGTTCGGGTGCTTAGAGGGGTGCACTTCGAACATACCGTGGAGTTAAATCAAGATTCATCTTTACTTGTTAATTAGCATATATGATCCTATGGTTAACTTGCATGTGAAAGGCATGATCATGTAATGAAATGCATGGTTTAGGTGATTTAAACATTAGTGTAAACAAGTTCCAAAAATTGGGCTAAAACCGGTTAAAACGGAGCATCCGGAATGAAATCCGGAAAATTCTGGGTTTATACCGGGTCATTCCGGGTTTTATACCGGGTCTGGCACCGGGTTTAATTCCGGGTCAATTCCGGGTATGAACCGGGCGAAAATGATCACTCCAGTACCGTTTTTCTTAATCCGGTATAGATTCCGGACAAATCCGGGTCTTGTACCGGGTGATTCCGGGTTCAGTTCCGGAAATTTCCGGGTTGGACACCGGATTTGTCAACGCGACGAGAACGAACTAGAGCTACGGTGATTCGTCGAAATAGGGATAGGGAGGGAATGTAGGGGTCCAGAAGCACGACATGCTCACCCTGAACTCGTGGGGTGCTTGAGAGTGGGTGGAGATGGCCGGAATCGCTCGGGAAAGCTCCGGGCAACCGCGGGGGAAGTAGTGGACGGCAAGCTCGATTGAAGGCTTCCCGGCTCGATTCCTTCGGTGGAGAGGTAGAGGACGGCGAGGCGGAGCTATTGGCGGTCTTCGTTTCGCTCGGGGACTCCTCAATCAACGGCGGCGAGCTCGGCCATGGGAGTTAGCTTTTGGAGCTCTTGGGGAGAGGAAAAAAATATGGAGAGGAGAGTGAGGGAGAGGGAGTGAGCTGGTTGGGGGTTTTCTCCTTTTTCTTTATTTTCCAACTTACACAAAACCCCCTGCACTTTTGTTTCCATCATGGATAGGTCCTTTCCCCTTTTAAAAGAAAGTTAGTAGCTCCTTTCTAGATTTAATTAAGGCACTAACTTATTTTAGAGAAATATGACAAAAATTTGGGGAGGCTCCCCTTAGCTTGTAGAAGCTCCACAAATTTTGGTGTGACAAAAATAAAAGGTTTTGAACCACCTTTGTTCATATAGGTTTGGATTAGGGCATTTTGCTAAATTAAAAATGTTGCTCCTTTGGTAAATTAGAGCAAGTGCAAAATATTACCTGGGAGTTTGTTGAAACAAGTTTGCATTGTGGTTTTCAAATGGTGCTAAACCATTTAGTGTGTTGCCCAGCAATTTAATATGGATGCCATGATGCAATTGAACACAAAAGCGAAAATTTTAAACAGGTTTTCAGGTTCTCAACTTTGGGCTGTTACAAATCTACCCTCCTTACAGGAATCTCATCCCGAGATTCTAAGGTTGCGGAAAGAAATCGGGATACTCTTCACGAAGACTAGACTCTCGTTCCCAAGTTGCTTCTTCCTCGGAATGATGCGACCACTGAACTTTGAGGAACTTGGTAGTCTTGTTCCGGTCTTTCTTTCGGCTTCATCCAGGACACGGATAGGATGTTCGCGATAAGTAAGATCTTCCTGGAGATCCAGCTCTTCATGATTGACCCCATGGATAGGATCTTTGAAACACCGGCGAAGTTGGGATACATGGAACACATCATGCACATTGGGAAAGATGACCGGTAACTCCAACTTATAAGAAAGATCTCCTCGCTTGGCCAGAACGGTGAAGGGGCCAACATAGCGAGGCGCCAATTTCCCTTTGATTCCGAAGCGGCGAACGCCACGGAGGGGAGAGACACGGAGATAAGCTTTATCACCAATTTCATAGTGAATTTCCTGATGATGCTTATCGTAGTAGCTCTTCTGCCTAGACTGAGCAATCTTCAGATTCTCTCTTATGATTCGAACCTTCTCCTCAGCTTCATTGATTATATCTGGACCAAAGAGTGCCCTCTCTCCGGTCTCAGACCAATTTAGAGGAGTGCGGCATTTTCTTCCATAGAGAACCTCAAATGGAGCCATGCCCAGACTAGCTTGATAGCTATTGTTGTAGGAGAACTCCGCGAAAGGGAGATACTTTTCCCAATCCTTACCGAAAGAGATTACACATGCCCTAAGCATGTCTTCCAAAACTTGGTTCACTCTCTCGGTCTGACCATCAGTTTGGGGATGGAAAGCGGTGCTGAAGTTAAGACGAGTTCCCATAGCAGTTTGGAAACTAGTCCAAAACTTGGAGGTGAATAGGCTTCCACGATCAGAAATTATCTTCTTGGGAATGCCGTGAAGGACGACGATACGAGAGGTATACAGGTCTGCCAACTTGGCAGCAGTAACGTCCACACGAACGGGGAGGAAGTGAGCCACTTTTGATAGTCGATCAATGATGACCCAAATGGCATCATGTCCCTTTGGAGACTTCGGCAGACCAGTAATGAAGTCCATACCAATTCATCCCATTTCCACTCGGGATAGCAATAGGGCGAAGAGTGCCGGCAGGTCTTTGATGTTCAGCCTTTACCCGTCGACAGGTGTCGCATTCAGCAACATACTTGGCAATTTCCCGTTTCATACGAGTCCACCAGAATTGTGGCCGAAGGTCTTGGTACATCTTGGTACTACCGGGATGAATAGAGAGAGGAGATTCATGAGCTTCTTGGAGGATCAACCCTCTCAATTTTGTTTCTTTGGCACCACCAAGCGGTCACCAAAATAAACAACTCCGGATTCATTGACAGAAAACATTTGGCCTTCCCGCTAGCAATGTTCTCCTTGATTTTTAGAATACCCTTGTCACGCTTCTGAGCATCCTTAATCTGGTCCACAAGAGTAGATTTGATCTCCAGATTTGCAAGGTAGCCGGAAGGAACAATTTCCAGGTTCAAACGGGCAAACTCTTCATGGAGAGCAGGTTGGGCCTCTTCAATCATCAGATTGTTGCAATAAGACTTCCGACTTAGCGCGTCAGCCACGACGTTTGCTTTGCCGGGTTGATAGTTCAGACTCACATTATAGTCCGTGATTAACTCCAACCAACGCCTTTGCCTGAGATTTAAATCCGGCTGGGTGAAGAGGTACTTCAGACTCTTGTGATCCGAGAATATCTCGCAACGGTTACCAAACAGGTATGGTCTCCATTGCTTCAAAGCATAGACCACAGCGGCAAGCTCTAGATCATGAGTTGGATAATTGAGCTCATGCGGCTTAAGTTGGCGAGAAGCATAGGCCACCACATGGCCATCTTGCATTAGCACACAGCCCAAACCTTGAAGAGAGGCGTCACAGAAGACGACGAAATCCTTGCTTGTGTCCGGCAGGACAAGCACAGGAGCGGACGTGAGCTTGGCTTTCAGTGTTTGAAGCTCTCTTCAGCTTCGGCCGACCATACAAACTTTTTATCCTTCTTGAGAAGGTCAGTCAATGCCTTGGCTATTTTGGAGAAAGCTTCGATGAATCGGCGGTAGTAACCCGCCAATCCGAGAAAGCTACGAATGTCCTTGACTGACATTGGAGTTTTCCAATCCAAAATGGACTGAATCTTGTCGGGAATGACCCACACCATTGCGGATATCACATGACCAAGGAAGAAGATTATCCAACCAAAACTCACACTTGGAGAACTTGGCATAGAGGCGGTGTTCTCGAAGTCTTGTCAGAACCAACGAAGATGTTCTCATGCTCTTCATTGGTTTGGAATAGATGAGGATGTCATCAATGTAAATGACGACAAACTTATCAAGATAATCCATGAAATGGAGTTCATGAGCCTCATGAAAGTAGCTGGAGCATTTGTGAGACCAAAGGACATGACGGTATACTCATATGAGCCATAGCGAGTAACAAATGCCGTCTTTGGGATATCCTCCTTTCTGATCTTTATTTGATGGTACCCTGACCTCAGATCCATCTTGGAGAATACTCTTGCACCAGCTAACTGATCCAACAGATCATTGATGGGGAATAGGATACTTGTTCTTGATTGTCACCGCATTCAACGGTCGATAGTCAGAGACTAGACGAGGCACGGTAGAATCCCTCTTCTTGACAAAGAGTACCGGACAACCCCATGGTGAACTGCTAGGCTGGATGAACTCCTTAGCTAACAGCTGATCAATTTGCTCCTTCAACAGAGCCAACTCTTCCACCGGCATGCGGTAGGGCTTCTTGGAAATTGGAGCGTACCGGGAAGCAAGTCTATGACAAACTCCACACTTCGATCAGGTGGCATGCCAGGCAATTCTTCGGGAACACATCCGGGAAGTCACACACCACGTGTATGTCCTGGATTTCAGGAGGGGACAAGCCTTCCATGAAACATAGGGTGATCTCCGGGGAGAGGGGATTGTCTGATGATGGAGGTCCTGAATATGTAGCCCAAAACTGCACATCGTAACCGGAAGGGTGGGTCACGGTGATGGACTTAGCAGCACAGTCGAGATTAGCATGGTATCTTGCTAACCAGTCCATGCCCAGTATGGCATCAAGGCCCTTCGACCTCAAGGCTATCAACGGGAAAGGGAAGGACAGGGATGCTATGATAATCTGGACCTCAGGAGTACACCATCGGTTTGCCATTTGGAACCAGGAGTAGCGATCACCAAGGACGGCTCATTTTCTCGAACGGTATTTGTGCTCTTTTGCAAACGCTATGGATATGAATGAATGCGATGCTCCAGAGTCAAACAAATGTAGCTGTATTGCCGTTGATTCGTAACTCACCCATAAGAACGCCGGGTCTCTTCAGCTTCTTCAGCAGAGACGTGGTTCAGGCGACCACGCACATAGGTCCAGCCTTGCCAGTTGGAGTGGCAGGGGCTCGTGCAGGAGTTATCGCGAGAGGTGTCTTCTGGGGGCACTCCCTGGAGTAGTGACCAGCCTGGCCACAGGTGTAGCAAGTGACTCCAGGTGGAGCAGGTAGCATAGGACGGTACCCACTTCCGCCTATCCCAAGTGTCGAAGTAGTGGGCGCGGAGGAGGTGGCCTATATCCTGCTGCCCTCGGCATGAAGGGAGCACGAGGTACGGCGCTGTAGGGACAAACACCCTGCGCTTCTTGCTCTCAGAACCCGAGGAACTCTGGTGATCCCCATGTGCGGGCCTCTTGGAAGCTTCAAGTTCCTTTCTTCCTTGCTCAAGAGTGAAAGCCTGGTTGAACAGCTCCTGATAGGTCTGGAACCTGAAGGGCAATAGCTCATAGCGGAGCTGCGGAGTCAGACCCTTGCGGAACAGCTCTTGCTTGTCAGCATCATTGGTCACGTCCCTTGGGGCGTAACGAGAGAGATGGTTGAACTCACGACCATAAGTGCGGAGGTCCATCCGTCCCTGTTGCAAATCCAGGAACTCCCTCCTCTTCAAGTCCATGATCGGCTGGGGAATGTACTCCGCACGGAAGGCAGTGCGGAAATCAGCCCAGGAGAAGACATGGTTGGCTGGAAACAAAGCCACATGGCTTTCCCACCAACAGCCAGCAGCACCAACCAAGAGATAGGTGGCAAAGTTGACTTGCTCAGCCAATGGGACATGCAGCGCGGAGAACTTGCGCTCCAAAGCACGAAGCCAATCATCAGCTTCCAGTGGCTCCTTAGCATCAGCAAAAGTGGGTGGCTGTGAGCGCAGGAACTCGGTGAGAGTGTTGCACTCGTTCCTCCGTGCATTCTGCTGCACCAACTGCTCAAGCAAGCGCTCATTGCGCCCACGGTTCTCCTCAATGGCCATCAAGACTCAGCCATCGAGGGTGGTGGCGGCAGATCATCCTCATCATCATTGTGGTTACCGCGACCACCACGGCCTCCACGACCTCCTCGAGCCATTCTGGAGATTTGACAATGACACAGTTAGCATCTTTCTCCGAATGGTCGAACAATAGCATTAGCGTCTATACAAGTACACAGACTAGGGACGATAATACTTTGCGAGAAGGAAAACAACAAGATAGAACTTGGGTCAAAGATCAGCATCATGTGCTACTAGTGAGAGTTAAGAAATCACAACTTAACACACTCTAGTTGGCACAATCCGGGACCTTATGTTCAAGTCCATGGGTTAAACCCAAAGAAAGGATCAAAGATTAAACTCGGTAGAAACATCTGAGTTGATTTGGATTGACAACGCAGCGGGAGCAACGTGACACATAACACTAAAGGTCGACCCACCCACGCTCCTAATCATTTTGAAGTAACAGACGAGGAGTAAAACCTTTAAACTCAAATCGAGGTAAGATTGCTCCGAGATTAGAGGGTAACCAGATAAGGAGTAAAAAGAATCCTAAGATGGTTTTCACAACTCATTTTTAGGTTAAAATATTTTCACAAACACTAGACTCAACATCGACCAGTAGAAGGGTTTCCTACAGGCAGTACTGCTCTGATACCAACTTGTGGCGCCCCGACCCGACTGCTATACAGTGATACTGTGTCTCCGGTTATCCGATACCAGCAGGCACACTATCAAAGCATAAGAGAGAGATCAAGACTTGTGGAACAACTGGCACATCACAGACTCTACGACACAAATCATATAGTTCAACTCTTATAATAGAGAAAGATAGCAAATGACAACCAGAGTCACAGACCCAACATTACAACATGCGGAAGCGAATTACGTTGTTCTAAACAACAAGATCCAAATATGGCCTAAGAGGCCTACAGATAAACATCACAACGCCAGCTGTTCCAGGATGTCCCAAGCTGCCACCTGGGAACCCCAGACTACTCGTCGACGTCCACAAAGAACCCACCTTCGAGGTCGGTGAAGTCCTCCTCTGAAACAAAACAAACGACGTTGAGTTCGACGAACTCGCAAGATTAAGAGCTAATATATGCTCGATGAGGCTTTCAAAGTTATATGGCTGTTTTGCATAAAGCTGATTTTATTTATGAAAAACATAACTCAATGGCATCGACTAATCAGAATATTTTCAAAAGAGGTAAGAAGTACTCTTTCTTTCATCACCTTACTCAACATCAACCATTGTACCTGTTCATCAAAGGCACCTCCCCGAATCACCCTCGAGGAAGCTCACCTTGCATTTGTGAGTGGTACCTCTAGTACCCAGTTTTTAATCATTCCGTTAAAGTTATTCTATGATCTTACCTTCACTTCCCAAGTCGTCCATAACCGCGGACACGGCTTTTCGAAAAGATTTACCCTGCAGGGGTGTACAAATGTTTGCCACGCGTACCGTCCGGCCCATTACCTGATCATTAGCTCTCTTCCTTGGAAAGCCGGCTGGGTGGGAGCGGTGTCGACTTCTCCCTCGTTAAGGACTTTCCAGGATCATCAGTGCCGGTAGGACAGGTTTGGTGACTCCTCCAACCCCTGTCCCGCGGACACTTACTTTCCTAATACCACAATCCTCATCCAGTTCATACCACCATCATCACGCACGCGCAAATGGAAGCCCGAACTAGAGGACCCTGGCTAGCCCCGCCGAGTTATTTAGTCTATGAGGGTTCCTGCACTGCGAATGCATAGGCCTCACGCATGGTTGCACGCTTAGTCTTGGTTCAAGAGGTATAGAACTCGCACCTAGGCGGCGAGAACGAGACAAAACACCACAACCACAGTGGCCTCTCATCCCCACCTTTAAGCATTTATTATCCATCACCACAATTTCCTCCACCAACACCATTTATTCATCACCTGTTTCCAACATGAACCATCCATCGTATAGCTATGCAATTAACTAAGCATGGCTAAGCAACAACATAGCATAGTAAGTATCTCGGCCAATAATACAACCCTATGGATAATAGGAGGGAAACAGGTAAAAGGCATAGGGAACTTAATGCAACTATAGGATACTCTAATCCAAGAAAATTGACATTTAGAACCGCATGCAATATTATAGTGGAGAAAATATTTGCGGAAACATAGGATAAGATATGCTCAGAGTGGGGATTACGCTTGCCTTGCTCAACGTGCTGGTAGTATGGATCTTCGGGGTATTGCGGAGTAACCCCGGCTGCTTGATCTAACGAGAAACAAACATCGGGAGAGAACAATCAATCACCACACATATGACTAACAAATGCAATGCGCAAACACATGATGACATGGCCTTTTAAATCCCCGGGAGGAGGATGCTTCAGCTATTCAAATTAAATGGGGTTCGGGTGCTTAGAGGGGTGCACTTCGAACATACCGTGGAGTTAAATCAACATTCATCTTTACTTGTTAATTAGCATAGATGATCCTATGGTTAACTTGCATGTGAAAGGCATGATCATGTGATGAAATGCATGGTTTAGGTGATTTAAACATTAGTGTAAACAAGTTCCAAAAATTGGGCTGAAACCGGTTAAAACGGAGCATCCGGAATGAAATCCGGAAAATTCTGGGTTTTATACCGGGTCATTCCGGGTTTTATACCGGGTCTGGCACCGGGTTTAATTCCGGGTCAATTCCGGGTATGAACCGGGCGAAAATGATCCAGTCCAGTACCGTTTTTCTTAATCCGGTATAGATTCCGGATAAATCCGGGTCTGGTACCGGGTGATTCCGGGTTCAGTTCCGGAAATTTCCGGGTTGGACACCGGATTTGTCAACGCGACGAGAACGAACTAGAGCTACGGTGATTCGTCGAAATAGAGGGATAGGGAGGGAATGTAGGGGTCCAGAAGCATGGCATGCTCACCCTGAACTCGTGGGGGTGCTTGAGAGTGGGTGGAGATGGCCGGAATCGCTCGGGAAAGCTCCGGGCAACCGCGGGGGAAGTAGTGGACGGCGAGCTCGATTGAAGGCTTCCCGGCTCGATTCCTTCGGTGGAGAGGTAGAGGACGGCGAGGCGGAGCTATCGGCGGTCTTCGTTTCGCTCGGGGACTCCTCAATCAACGGCGGCGAGCTCGGCCATGGGAGTTAGCTTTTGGAGCTCTTGGGGAGAGGAAAAAAATATGGAGAGGAGAGTGAGGGAGAGGGAGTGAGCTGGTTGGGGGTTTTCTCCTTTTTCTTTATTTTCCAACTTACACAAAACCCCCTGCACTTTTGTTTCCATCATGGATAGGTCCTTTCCCCTTTTAAAAGAAAGTTAGTAGCTCCTTTCTAGATTTAATTAAGGCACTAACTTATTTTAGAGAAATATGACAAAAATTTGGGGAGGCTCCCCTTAGCTTGTAGAAGCTCCACAAATTTTGGTGTGACAAAAATAAAAGGTTTTGAACCACCTTTGTTCATATAGGTTTGGATTAGGACATTTTGCTAAATTAAAAATGTTGCTCCTTTGGTAAATTAGAGCAAGTGCAAAATATTACCTGGGAGTTTGTTGAAACAAGTTTGCATTGTGGTTTTCAAATGGTGCTAAACCATTTAGTGTGTTGCCCAGCAATTTAATATGGATGCCATGATGCAATTAAACACAAAAGCGAAAATTTTAAACAGGTTTTCAGGTTCTCAACTTTAGGCTGTTACAGGAATACATTAACTACAGTAAGTACTAAGTAGTAAATGTCGCCATGATCTAACGCAGGCCGCACGCGTCGCCACCCCATGGATCGTTCGTCCCGAAGGAGCCTAGTACGAAGCGGTGCGTGCACTGTACTCTGTACATAGATATTCCCGATTTCTTGAACCATGTTCGGCGACTCTATTCTTTTCACGGCAAGGTTCACTGAATCACCATCTTCCTGTCTAGGTGTATTGAGTTCTTCAACGGATAACTACAAGCACTGATTTCTCTCACGCCGCATGGGCTTAACTCAGTGCTGAAACTGCAGCTGCTTCGTCGCATGTGTACTGTACAAAGTTGGCCATGGTGTAACGCGACACCTCAATCCGATCGATCGTGTTTCTTATCCTAGAATGTGTCCAGTACCAAAAATGGCGTAAGGTGGATCATCCTGGGCTCCTGGACCAAGTTCAGCAGGGCATATGCTTTCGCCGTACGGCTAGGTTCACTGAATCTCCTCTCATGTGGAGCTAATCTCCACTGATCCATGCCAGTGCAGTAGTATTAATTAACTCTTGCCATTACGCTATGCATCGGCGTTCTCGAGTCTCCGCTTCTTATTTTCACCACATGCACGCATGTATGGTCCATACCGCAGCAGAAACCTCCAGATCGAGCCAGCGCCATTGAATTCGAGCTTTGTACGTTTCTTTTTGAATTCGATCATGTCGTCATAGTATAGCATATTCCGGCAATATATCCCAGTCAGCAGCTAGCTGTCTCGAAAGCCAAAATCCCAGTCTCTCCAAACGGCCAAAAACCCAGCCTCAGCTAGATAGACGTAGCTGTCGTCCTCTACATGCGGCCGCGTCAGCAGAAGGAGACCAGCAACAGCAGCAGGAGCACCTGGGAAAGGCAGGGCGAAGCTCTCTCTCGCGCGCGGTTTCTTTTCACCGCTCCCCTTGCCACGCCGCCTATAAATTGCACTCCTGCCTCCGCCTCCCTCGGTCGCAGTCTCCCACTCACAATCACAGCAGCAGCCGCAGAGAAACAAGAGAAGAAATCAAACCCACTCTGCAGTCTAGTGTACGCACACGGAAAGAGAAATCAAGAGAGACAGAGAGGAATCAGTTCTTGTGTAAGTTTCATCGATCAGTTACGATGAGGCCGGTGAGAGAAGGAGCGGCGCTGGTGGGGGTTGGCGGCGATGGGGAGGCCGCAGCTTCGGCTGCCACTGGACACGTCGGGCACGCGCACCAGGGGTTGTGGAGGACGCCGACGCTGTACCTCTTCCTCGGCTTCACGCTCATGATGGGGCTCATCGCGGTCGCGCTGCTCGTGCTCGTCTGCACGCGCCGCAAGCCGACCGCCTCGTCGCGGCGGGGGAGCGCCGCAGAAGAGTCGTCCTCGGCACGGGGGACGATGGCGCCGCTCGACCGGGAGCCCAAGGTCGTCGTCATCATGGCCGGCGACTACATGCCGTCCTTCATCGCCAGCGCAAAGCCCTTCTCTTTCGGTGCCGAGCAGTGGACTGCCGGCGAGCCAAGCAAGGCGGAAGCGGCCTAGGCACACCCATGTGCTCCTGCGGGATGCGGGCCAATTTTGTTCGTGAGATTTCCAGGATTTTCCCTGCGTAAAGTTTGTCTTTAGTACTAGGAACGCAGCTGGGATGACAGTTTGTTGGTGAGGTAGCCGGCCAGCGTGATGCGAGCGTTCGGTGGCTGGCGTCGACATCTGCGCGATTGTGAAAGCGAATGAAGGTTTTGCTTGCACCTGTGTGATTGGCAAATGGGCTCATTTGGCTCCGACCAAACCTACCGAACGTTCAGAAAGTAGAAATTTTGATGCCATCCAACTCGAGCGGTCGCAACATCTCTGGGTGAAAAACTAAACTCGGTTAGAGCGAGCACGTCACCGTAGAGTTGTTGGCTCTCCAGGGACGGAGCCAGATATTGAGCTTGAGGGGGGCAAAGCTAGACTAATTAGTGTTCTGTTTAGCATGAGGGGGCGAAACTAGCTAGAATCCCTTAGATTAGGAGCTGCCATTGCTAGAGTTCTTAAGAAAATCCACATCATAGGGGGCGTAGCCCCTGCTCGTCCCCCTCTGTCTCCGTTCATGTGGCTCTCGCGGTGCATCGGTTTCGTGAAGTCTGAGCAGGATGGCGTTGTGGTCGGGGAGGCAGACACCAGGGCAGCATCCTCGGACGGAGGTTGTACGTTGAGGCGGCGGCCTCGGGTTCCCACGCGGCGACGGTCTTTTTGGGGCAAGGGTCATGTTCTAGTGCGGCTTTGGGTAATCGGTATGCGTTTTGGACCCAATTTTCCGTATAAACTAGATCATCTATTCTATCTATTCGGTCGGTGGACATCGATCACTTTGAGCTAATTTTTAATATAATTTTCAAAATGGGTGGGTAATTCGGTATGTGGATGATGTGTGTAAAGCACACGTTCGTCAGGAGACCCCGAGAGTAAGGTTTGATGAGTGTACCAGCAAGATTTTCCTAAGTAAGAAACCAAGGTTATCAATCCAGTAGGAGGTGAAAACACTTCTGAAAGTTGTTGGTGCAGGAGTGTAGTGCGGCGCAACAACAGAGATTCCGGTACCAACGTGGAACTTGCACACAAGACAATCGAACTAATTTGCCCCAACGAATAGTGAGCAACGAATCAGTGAGTGTCAATCTCACCGGCTTGCTGAAAACAAAGGATTAAAAGCGTGGTGTGGAAAATGATATTTGTTTCAGAGAATGAAAAACAACAATGATTGCAGTAGGTTGTATTATCAGATGTAAAAAATGGACCTGGTGGTGTCCCTCTATAAAGATAACTAAAATGTTGGGACTACACCTAGGTAATTAACAATATTGAAAGTGCATAATAACAATGCATGTGCAAGTAGTGTCTACTATGAGATTCATTTGGGCATTACGACAAAGTACACAGACCGCTATCCAGCATGCATCTATGCCTAAATAGTTCACCTTCAGGTTAACATCCGTACCCCTTCCAGTATTAAGTTGCAAGCAACATACGATTGCATTAAGTAAAGTGCATAATGTAAGCAACACATTTATCCTTAGACAAAGCATCGCTGTTTTACCCTTAGTGGCAACAGCACATCCACAACCTTAGAACTTTCTGTCACTGTCCCAGATTAAATGGAGGCATGAACCCACTATCTAGCATAAATACTCCCTCTTGGAGTCACAAGCATCAACTTGGCCAGAGTATCAACAAGCAATGGAGAGCATGCAAGATCGTAAATAATATAGACATGATAATACAATATTCAACTTGACATAGTATCAATATTCATCAGATCCCAGCAAACACAACATGTAGCATTACAATAAGATGATCTCGATCATGATAGGCAGCTCACAAAATCTAAACATGATGGCACAAGAGGAGAAGACAACTATTTAGCTACTGCTATGGACTCATAGTCCAAGGATGAACTACTCACAGATCACTCCGGAGGCAGGTATGGCGATGTAGAGCCCTCCGGTGATGATTCCCCTCTTCGGCAGGGTGCCGGGAAGAGCTTCAGAACCCTCCTGAGTTAGGGTTGACGGCGGCGGTGGCTCTGGAACTTTTCGTGAAATATGACTCGGATACTTAGGATTTTTCCGAAAACATCAATTTATAGGTAAAGGGGCGATGTCGGTGGAGGCCCGAGGGGCCCACACCACGTGGCAGCACGCCGGGAGGTGGGGCCGCGCCACCACCAGGTGTGGCTGCCTCGGTGCCCGTCTTTGTCTCTACTTCAAACTTCGTGTACGTGACAGAAAAAGAGGGACCTGGGCTTTTGTTTCGTCCAATTCCGAGAATATTTCCAAAACAACTTTTCTGAAACCAAAAACAGCAGAAAACGGGAACTGGCACTGTGGCATCTTGTTAATAGGTTAGTCCCAGAAAATGCATAAAAATGATATAAAGTGTATATAAAACATGTATCAATTGGCATAATATAAGCATGAAACGTCAGAAATTATAGATACGTTGGAGACGTATCAAGCATCCCCAAGCTTAGTTCTACTCGTCCTCGAGTAGGTAAAACGATAACAACAAAATAATTTCTGAGGAGACATGCTTTCACACAATCTTGATCAAATACTATTGCAAGGCTCATGTCATGAATGAAGTTACTCAAGGCAATGGTCTATAGTTTGCTAACAAATAGATAAAGAGTAAACAACTGAATCATATAAGCAAAAACTTTTCATGAATAGTTGTCGGGGATGTAATCCCCGGTACCCCCAAAGTCATGAGGTGGCTGTGTTGATAAAAAGATAAGAACAGGATTTAAACAGATAGAAGGTAAGGAAAAAGGCTAAAGAGTTAACTTGGGAATCAACCTGGACCGACATAGGCATTTCCAGGCAGTTATGCGCAATGTCGGGCTAGAGGAGCTCAGTCTCGGTTATGCAGAAGCTCAAAGCCTACTCGATTCCGCTGGGCCGAGATGGCTGTGTCGGTCAGACCGGCTGACCCTTACCTCGGATGGCCGAATCATCCACGAGCCTCGGCTAGGCCTCGTCTCGGACGGGCCAGCTCAACTCGGCTAGGCCTCGTCTCGGCTGTGCCGGATCTTTCTCTCCCTGAGCGAACCGTGGTATCCGCGTGACGGATCATCAACTCCGCGCCCTGGCTCCAAGCTGATCCAGCTGGGCCAGCTCGGCTGGGCCGAGGCTTCCCCTGCTCGGACGGGCCAATGCCTCATTACCTCGGGAGGCTGGCTTCCACACCAAGGTTGGGCCGAGGCTTCTTCGTGGCTCGACTCGGATCACCGAGGCATCGCTCGACTCGGATCACCGAGACATCGCCTGACTCGGACGTGCAGTCTTGGGCATGCCAGCAGCCCTCTGGCGGGCCGAGGTTGGCAGGCCAAGGCTGGTCGGGCCGAAGTTCCTGAGACGCGAACAGGTTGAACTCGGACGGGCTGAGGCTTCGGCCATCCTACCGGCGTACCTGGACGGGGTATCCATGTTACGTCTCCACGCTCCTTCCTTGACCGACCTTGATGACTTTAACTCGGATGCGGCCATCGACCGACGTATCCGCACATCCGACATCCCAGCAGCTACCTTTTCACGTACAAGATACCCCTGCCACGTACCAAAGATCCCGGAGACAAGCGCTAGAAGACAAAGAAAAGGACGGACATGATACCCCAAGCCCATCCCCATGACGCATGCACAGTGTTGATTAGACCCCAGTAGTCACATCAGTAGCAGTGTACCATGAATAGTACACATTGTCTCCTTTTCCACTTCTTGTCCCCTGGGCTCCCCTTTATAAGGAGCACCAGGGGAGTGCTCAACGGGACACGCGCGGTCGCGCACGGCCCTGGGGCTCATTTCCCCTGTAGTCTTCTTCTTCTTCCTTGAGCGTGTCTCCATGACCTGCTCCGCACAGCTCGAGGAGCACTTGTACACTGCATATACAGAGGGAAAATACACCAAGTAGGCTAGATGCTGCAGTAGAGGTTTTACCTCCTCACGAGGGCCCCGAAGCAGGGTAAATCTTGTGTTCATGTGTTCTTCTGTGTGTACTTCTTAGCGCGCTATCCCTCCCCGAATCCTCTAGCGTCCATCGGCCCCCAAACTCAAGCCTACTCCAAGGCATCTGTTGTTCGCCACGACGACAGTTGGCGCCCAATGTGGGGCTGGTAGCGGCGCTTGCTGGATCAAATTCGGACGGGACCTTCTTCATCAACGCGCAGACTCGACATCGACATTACTCTCTGCGCGCCTACTCGGCTTGCCGCGCTCCGCCTCGCTGGTTGCGCTCCAGCCGCGGCTCCGTCGTCCAGTTCAGCACCGGCTGGCCGTGGATCGGCCTTCTGCGCGCATCCGCATCCGCGCCCGGCATCTCCTCTGCGTCGTTCATCCTCCCGCAAGCCATCCTCGCCTCGGCTGCATCTAGCTTCGTCGGCGGCCGCCCTCCATCGCTCGGCATCAGCAAAAGCTAAAGCAAGCAGGCAAGCAGCTGGATCATAGGAGCTAAAGCAAGCAGGCAAGAAGCTGGATCGTACGTTTGTGTGGGCATGTGCGCTTGGCCAATTGCCAGCTGCATGGGTGCGTGCCTGGCCAGTTGCCTCGGACGCGCAGCTGGTCATCCGGCCTTTTCTGCCTGCGCCCATAGTCGGCTGCTGGTCAGCTCTGCTCGGCTGCTGCGTGGCCAACTGCCCGCGCGATTGGATCTGGTCGGCCTCGGCCTCATCCCGCGCCATTTCCCTGACACTGGGTGGGTCGGCCTTCGTGTGCCGGATAGGCCGGCATCTGCTCGATCGGAATTCGACCAGGAGCCAACCGGCGTCCTCGCTTGCTGCCGAGTTCGAGCCAACATTCATTTTTAGGTACTACACTACATCAACCGGAGTATGGACTTCACCTGCGCCGAGACATCCAGGTGAGTATTTACAGCATATTTGTGTTGCACGCTAAGCGCTTAATCTCAAAAATAGCTCGGGGAGTGCCCCTTCCTGTGTTTGCTTAGTTGTTTGCCCCGGGACCAAAGTGTTTTGACCCGGGGACTGGGTAGTCAGACAGTTTAACTTCTGCTCCTAGATAAGAAAAGTGACTCGGTGACTCGGTTGAGTCCAACTTTGCATCCTCATGCATAGTGTTGCTACTAGATTTACTCTCCGACATATGCTATATTCTATTGCCTCCGTTAGTAGAACTGTTGTGCCCTTTAAATATTCATGATATATATGCTGGACTGACGTTGAAAGGTGGTATCGGTTTTGCTGAAAATGTTCGTTACCGAGGTATCCTGGAAATCCGAGGTATAATGGAAATCCGGGGTATCCTGGAAATCCGAGGTATAATGGAAATCCGAGTTATGCTGGAAATCCGAGGTATAATGGAAATCCGAGGTATCCTGGAAATCCGAGGTATAATGGAAATCCAAGGTATCATGGTTATACTGGTTATCTCAAATTACCCAAGGTATCATGGCATTTTCGGTATTCTTCAGATCGCCGTTTATTTCGGTTTGCCACAATATCACGGCATCATCTCATATCCCAGATCGCTGTTTATTTCGGTTTGCCACAGTATCACGGCATCATTTCATATCCCAGATCGCCGTTTAGTCGGTTTGCCAACGTATCCTGGCATCATCCTGTATCCCCGATCATCGTTTATGTTGGTTTGCCAAAGGCAACCCATGAGATATGTTCGTGCAGGTTATATGTCGGTCCAGCAGTGGCTGGAGACATCTATGTCGGTAAACGCCCAGAGTGGCTAAAACCGGCATTCGAGATATGCTTATGTCAAACCAGCAGTGGCTGGAGACATCTATGTCGGTAAACGCCCAGAGCGGCTAAAACCGGCATTCGAGATATGCTTATGTCAGACCAGCAGTGGCTGGAGACATTTATGTCGGTAAGCGCCCAAAATGGCAAAAACCGACATATGAGGTATTCCCAGAGAGGCCGAGGTAACGAGACATATGAGATATGCCCAGAGAGGCCGAGGTAACGGGATACATGAAATATGTCCAGAGAGGCCGAGGTACCGAGACATTTGAGATATGCCCGTGCAGGTTTATGTCGGTCCAGCTAATGCTGGCGACATGCGCCTTCGATGGTGTCCAGCGTGGCTGAAAACCGACATATGATGATGCCCATGCATGCAGGATATTGTTTACCTGGAGATTTTTTAGGTTGTTATTTGTTTTTGTAAGACTGCGCGCGACTCTGCGAGTCCCCCGCAGCCTCGGGGACTAATGTCGGGGATGTAATCCCCGGTACCCCCAAAGTCATGAGGTGGATGTGTTGATAAAAAAGATAATAGCAGGATTTAAACAGATAGAAGGTAAGGAAAAAAGGCTAAAGAGTTAACTTGGGAATCAACTTGGGCCGACATAGGCATTTCCAGGCAGTTATGCGCAATGTCGGGCTAGAGGAGCTCAGTCTCGGTTATGCAGAAGCTCCAAGCCTACTCGATTCCGCTGGGCCGAGATGGCTGTGTCGGCCAGACCGGCTGACCCTTACCTCGGATGGCCGAATCATCCACGAGCCTCGGCTAGGCCTCGTCTCGGACGGGCCAGCTCAACTCGGCTGGGCCTCGTCTCGGCTGGGCTTTCAACTTTCAACATGTATATCTCATGGATAATTGTCAACACAAAAGTAATACAACAAGTGCAATAAGTAAGCATGTAAGAATTAATGCACACAAAGTTGACACTAATGTTTGCTTCTGAGATAGAAAGAAGTAGGTAAACTGACTCAACATAAAGTAAAAGAAAGACCCTTCATAGAGGGAAGCAGTGATTAAATCATGTGCTAGAGCTTTTTAAGTTTTTGAAATCATATAGAGAGCATAAAGTAAGTTTTTGAGAGGTATTTGTTGTTGGCAACGAATGGCAGTGGGCACTCTATCCCCCTTGTCACCCAGACTTTTAAGAGCGGCTCCCATGAAGGACGTTATTTCTACCCAAGGGCAGATCATCCCTCTTCTCTTTTGTTTACACATGCATATTTATAAATTGGTATGACACTCCTCCCAACCTTTGCTTACACAAGCCATGGCTAACCGAATCCTCGGGTGCCTTCCAACAATCACATACCATGGAAGAGTGTCTATTTGATAATGTTTAACACTTTGAAATTTTGCTTCTGATAAATCATGGCAAAACATGTGAAGAGAATTAAGCAGTTATAATTGTAATTAATTTGGACTGGGCACCCCATTTGTCAGCTCTTTTTGTAAAGTTATTGGATAAGCGGATGTATATGCCACTAGTCTATTGGTGAAAGTCTGTCATGAGTAAATGACAAGGTGATAGAGACAACGCTACATAACTTTCTCGTGAGCTATAAGACATTGACACAAATAAGGAGTAATAAAGTTTTGAATAGTTTAAAGTTATCACATGAAGTATTTACTTGGAATGGCAGGAAATACCACATAATAGGTAGTTATGGTGGACACAAATGGCATGGGTTTTGGCTCAAGTTTTGGATGCACGAGAAGCATTCCCTCTCAGTACAGAGTTTAGATCAGCAAGGTTGTTTGAAGCAAACACAGGATATCAACTGGTACAGCAAGACTTAAATGAAAACATATTTTAAGCATTAAAAGACTCTACATTGTCTTCCTTGTTACTCATACACTTTTACTAGAAAATATCTAGAACTTAGAAATACCAAACATGCAAACCAAATTTCAACAAGCTCTACGGTAGTTCTCCACTAATAGGTTTTTAACTACATGATGCAAGAGTTTAAACATGATCTACTTGAGAGCTCAAAACAATTGCAAAGCATCAAATTATCCAAGACAATGATCTACAAGGATGGGTATGTCTTTTCAATATACCATCTACTACATGTAGCATTTCTGTTTCCAACCAAACACCAATCAACTTATTAACTCTCCAAATAATACAACAATAAAACAAGATAGTATTTCTCTAAAAGAACTAACAGCTCTGAACAAGAGATGCATGAAAAACAGGAGCTAAAAGCATTGCAGTAGCTAGTCAAGAATACTCAACAAATATAAGTGAAGAATACGAGTATTCACATGAAAAAGCGGAGCGTGTCTTTCTCCCATACAAGAATGGTTGGATCCAATTTATTCAGAAAATAAAATAACAAAGCAAAAATAAAAGCACACAGACGCTCCAAGTAAAGCACATAAGACGTGAAATAATTAAAATATAGTTTTACTAGAGATGACATGATAAGTTGTTGATGAAGAAGGGGATGCCTTGGGCATCCCCAAGCTTAGACGCTTGATTATTCTTGAAATATGCTTGGGTGACCCAGGGGGGCATCCCCAAGCTTAGGCTTTTCACTCTTCTTGATCATATCATATCATCCTCCTCTCTTGATCCTTGAAAACTTCCTTTACACCAAACTCAAGGTAATTCTCATTAAAAGGGTTAGTGCATAATCAAAAATTCACATGTTCTGTAAGGACACAATCATCTCCAACACTTCTGGACATTTGCTACAGTCACTGATGTTTTGTGGAGCAAAGAAATCCACTCAAACACAGTAAAAGAGAGAATACAAAATAAAAGGCAGAATTTGTAAAAAACAGAATAGTCTGTGAAGACGATTTTTTTTGAGACACTTAAGTTGCTCAGATCAGAAAACTTAGAACTAATGAAAGTTGCAAACATATATGAGGATCACGCGTGATTGTTTTCAGAATTTTTCGATTTTTCTGGAGTGCGTACATCTCAAAACGGCGGACAGCCAAAATCTGTCCCTGCGTAGAAATCCAAATCTAGCATCAACTTTCTATTAGAGACTTTACTTGGCACAACAATGCAATAAAATAAAGATACAAAGGAGTTGTTACAGAAGTAAGCAAGCTCCAAGACTCAAATAAAAGAAAATGTACAGAAATAAAACGATGGGTTGTCTCCCATAAGCGCTTTTCTTTAACGTCTTTCAGCTAGGCGCAGAAAGTGAAAATCAAGTGTTTCCAAGTGAAGAACCATCCAAATCACCAAAGGCTTCTTCTAAAACACAACTTGTCACAATAGGTACTTTAGGTATCCCCGAAGATGTTCCAACATGTAGGTCACCATTAATTGTACTAAAAGTTTTATCAATTTTAAGCGCACTAGGAGGTTTCGGCTTAGGCATCTTGGGAACATAAATGAACTTTTGCTCTCTTCCAACAAAAGCTTTCTCCCTCTTAGTTTTAAGAGAAGAAAAGTCAAACTTAACGTTTTCATAGCCTCCTCTAACTCAACAATTCTACTATTTCGAGTATCATGGATATTACTAGTCTCTAAAATAGTGATTCTTTTATCAATGGTTACTATTAATTTATTAACCTTGCTAATATTATCAAGAAAACTTAGCAAGTTTTTCTCTATAGAATCCAACTTTTTAATAACATCTTTGATGCGTGTAATGTCACACGTCCGTTGGGAACCCAAGAGGAAGGTATGATGAGTACGGCAGCAAGTTTTCCCTCAGTATGAAACCAAGGTTATCAAACCAATAGGAAGTCGACGTTGCTTCGAAGGTGTTGGTGAAGGAGTGTAGTGCGGCGCAACACCAGGGATTCCGGTGCCAACGTAGAACCTGCACAAAACAATCAAACTACTTTGTCCCAACGAAACAGTGAGGTTGTCAATCTCACCGGCTTGCTGAAAACAAAGGATTAGGCGTATAGTGTGGAAAATGATGTTTGCTTGCAGAGAATGTAAAAGAACAATGATTGCAGTTGGTTGCATTTCAGATGTAAAGAAATGGACCGGGTCCACAGTTCACTAGTGGTGTCTCTCCATAATAAAATACTAACATGCTGGGTAAACAAATTACAGCTGGGCAATTGACAAAATAGAGAGGTGCATAACAACGCATAGACATGTCATGATGATCACTATGAGATTTACTTGGGCATTACGACAAAGTACACAGACCTCTATCCAGCATGCATCTGTGCCTAAATAGTCCACCTTCAGGTTAGCATCCGCACCCCTTCCAGTATTAAGTTGCAGGCAACAGACAATTGCATTAAGTATTGTGCATAATGTAAACAACACTAATATCCTTAGACAAAGCATTGCTGTTTTACCCTTAGTAGCAACAGCACATCCACAAACTTAGAACTTTCTGTCACTGTCCCAGATTAAATAGAGGCATGAACCCACTATCTAGCATAAATACTCCCTCTTGGAGTTACAAGCATAAACTTGGCCAGAGCCTACACTAATAACGGAGAGCAAGCAAGATCATAAACAACACATATATGATAGATCAATAATCAACTTGACATAGTATTCAATATTCATCGGATCCCAACAAACACAACATGTAGCATTACAATAATATGATCTTGATCATGATAGGCAGCTCACAAGATCTAAACATGATGACACAAAAGGAGAAGACAACCATCTAGCTACTGTATGGACCCGTAGTCCAGAGATGAACTACTCACGCATCACTCCGGAGGCAGGCATGGCGATGTAGAGCCCTCCGGTGATGATTCCCCTCTCCGGCAGGGTGCCGGAGGAGAACTTCAGAACCCCCGAGTTAGGGTTGACGGCGGCGGCGGCAGCGGATGTTTTCTGGAATAATGGCTCGGTGTTTTAGGGTTTTCGCGTCGGGGGGAATAAATAGGCGAAGGGGCGATGTCGGTGGAGGCACGAGGCGTGCTCCCCACATGGCGGCGTGGTAGGGGGCCCACCCGCGCCACGGTGTGGGGACGGCGCCTCGTCGCCCCCCTTCGTCTCTCCTTCGGACTTCTGGAACGTGTTGGAAAAAATAGGACTTTGGCAATTTGTTTCGTCCGATTCCGAGGATATTTGCAGAACAGCTTTTCTGAAACCAAAAATAGCAGAAAACAGGAACTGGCACTGTGGCATCTTGTTAATAGGTTAGTCCCAGAAAATGCATAAAAATGTTATGAAGTGTGAATAAAACATGTAGCTATTGGTATAAAACTAGCATGAAACATAAGAAATTATAGATACGTTGGAGACGTATCAATCTTCTAGAGTGATCTCAGTTTTAATATCTTTAGTAGGTGTGGCATCCCTTCCAAACTTTCAATTAAGTTGCAAGCTTCCAAAGCTGGAGTACCCAGAAAATTACCCCCTGTAAGAGTGTCTAGAACATAGCTATACCAACTAGTGATACGAACATAAAAATTCTTAAGAAGGATCAAGGTAGAATATTTTTTTGTACATCTACGATGAGCATCACATATCCTATACCAAGCATCTTTCAAACTTTCTCCTCCTTGTTGCTTAGACAAACGAACTTCAACTTCAGGACTTCTCATTTTAGCAAAAACAAAACTAAACCGAAATATAAAGGTAAATGCAAGTAACTAATTTTTTTGTTTTTGATAAAAAGAAGCAAACAAGACAAAATAAAAATAAACTAAGCAAGACAATAACAAAGTAAAGAGATTGGAAGTGAGAGACTCCCCTTGCAGAAGGCTTGACCTCCCCGGCAACGGCGTCAGAAAACTTGCTTGATGCGTGTAAAACACACGTTCGTCAGGAGACCCCAAGAGTAAGGTTTGATGAGTGTAGCAGCAAGTTTTCCCTTAGTAAGAAACCAATGTTATCAATCTAGTAGGAGGTGAAGACACTTCTGAACGTTGTTGGTGGATGAGTGTAGTGCGGCACAACACCAGGATTCCGGTACCAACATGGAACCTGCACACAAGACAATCAAACTACGTTGCCCCAACGAACCAGTGAGGGTGTCAATCTCACTGACTTGCTGAAAACAAAGGATGAAAAGTGTGGCGTGGAAAATGATGTTTGTTTGCATAGAATGAAAAAGAACAATGATTGCAGTAGGTTGTATTATCATATGTGAAAGAATGGATGAGGTTCCACAGTTCACTAGTGGTGTCTCTCCATAAAGATAACTAACATGTTGGGTAAACAAATTACAGCTAGGCAATTGACAATATTGAAAGTGCATAATAACAATGCATGTGCAAGTAGTGTCTACTATGAGATTCATTTGGGCATTACGACAAAGTACACAGACCGCTATCCAGCATGCATCTATGCCTAAATAGTTCACCTTCAGGTTAACATCCGTACCCCTTCCAGTATTAAGTTGCAAGCAACATACGATTGCATTAAGTAAAGTGCATAATGTAAGCAACACATTTATCCTTAGACAAAGCATCGCTGTTTTACCCTTAGTGGCAACAGCACATCCACAACCTTAGAACTTTCTGTCACTGTCCCAGATTAAATGGAGGCATGAACCCACTATCTAGCATAAATACTCCCTCTTGGAGTCACAAGCATCAACTTGGCCAGAGTATCAACAAGCAATGGAGAGCATGCAAGATCGTAAATAATATAGACATGATAATACAATATTCAACTTGACATAGTATCAATATTCATCAGATCCCAGCAAACACAACATGTAGCATTACAATAAGATGATCTTGATCATGATAGGCAGCTCACAAGATCTAAACATGATGGCACAAGAGGAGAAGACAACCATCCAGCTACTGCTATGGACCCATAGTCCAAGGATGAACTACTCACACATCACTCCGGAGGCAGACATGGCGATGTAGAGCCCTCCGGTGATGATTCCCCTCTCCGGCAGGGTGCCGGGAAGAGCTTCAGAACCGTACCGAGTTAGGGTTGGCGGCAGCGGCTCTAGAACTTTTCGTGGAATATGACTCGGGTACTTAGGGTTTTCCTGAAAACATCAATTTATAGGCGAAGGGGCGATGTCGATGGAGGCCTGAGGGCCCACACCACGTGGCGGCGCGCTAGGAGGTGGGGCCGCGCCACCATCAGGTGTGGCTGCCTCGGTACCCGTCTTCGTCTCTCCTTCTGACTTCGTGTATGTGACAGAAAAATAGGGACCTTGGATTTTGTTTCGTCCAATTCCGAGAATATTTCCAGAATAACTTTTCTGAAACCAAAAACAGCAGAAAACAGGAACTGGCACTGTGGCATCTTGTTTATAGGTTAGTCCCAGAAAATGCATAAAAAATGATATAAAGTGTATATAAACATGTAGCAATTGGCATAATATAAACATGGAACATCAGAAATTATAGATACGTTGGAGACGTATCAGTGGAGTAGTCTGTACATATAGTGGTCCAACTCCAAACGCGAAAAGGGAAAAAGGCCGCCGGAGGAAATGTGGAGCTCGTCAATTGTGACTCCACTCGATTGATCTATGCATCTTCAGGTAATCCGTATTGATAAGCAAAATTTTGATCAAATGTTCAAAAACAAGTTTACAGATTCTGGAAAAAGGTGTCCACGTAGTTCAATAGAAATTTACGGGATTAAAAAGTTCCTCCATGTGATTTGAAAAGTAGTCCGTCGATTGAAAAAACTCCAAAATTGAAACTTCATCAGGTTTTAAATTGTCTCTAGATGTTTAAAATTTCAAAGCAGTAAAATTTAGGATCCAAAAATATTTAACCTTGAATAAGGTTCAGATTATGAAAAAGCAAATCAAAAAGTTCGGATTAAAGAATAGATTTAGAAAAACACAAAAAGAGACACAACTAAGGGCATGTTTGATTTGTAGGATAAGAAAGATTTAGGAATAGGAAAAGCGTAGGATTGCCATGTCATGCGCACTCCAATCCTATAGGATTTGGTTTATGCTAAAGTTCGTTTGATTCCACCAAAGGAATTGTAAAAAGAAGTTGTAGTGGATGTTAGAATTTGTCGTGACTCGAAGGACGGACACCGGGATGACAGGCAGCCCCTTTGTAGATTCAGTTGGGGCGTAAAGGAGGCTGGAAAACGTCTCCCGTGGAGGGATCGCCGGCAAGCTCTCACTCCCTCTCTCGATCTCGACGTGTAGGGCAAACAAGCAAGGGACACAACGATCTACCCAGGTTCAGGCCGCCGAAGGCTAACAGCCCTACTCCTGCATGTCTGGATAGTTGGAGGAATCATGGTGTGGATACAAGGATGTCTCCGGCGAGGTACCCGACAGGGGTTTTGGCTAGAGGAAGAGGAAGGACAGATCCTTGCCCGGAGGAGATCACCTTCCCCTCTTCCCTGCCCTAGCCTAGCTCTCTCGTGTTCTTGCTCTGCTAGCATCCGTGGGTGTCTTCTACCTTGGATCTGTCCTCTTCCTCGCTATGCCTTGGTCCTCCATTTATAGACAAGGGATGCCACAGAGGTCATGCGAGGAGCGTGAGGGGGTCTTGGCGGGAAGAATCCCCTCTCTATGGTGGAGGAGGAGACGTGGCCTCTCCTCCTCCAAGTATCCTTCGCCGGTTTGGTGAGAGGGCAAAGGCTGGCACACCGCAGGTGGTGTCTCCTGCCCGCGCCTTGCTTCCCAAGTCTTCTGGGCTCTTCTACCATCTTCTGGAGGGTGGTAGAAACGCTATCTTTGGCTCGTACGGACTGGTACCCGAGAGGGAGCCCGGCCCTGCAGGGGTCTCGCGCTCTCGGGGCCCTCCTCTGCTTCCGGGGTGCGGGGGACCCAGGGGTCCTTCACACCCGGTAGTCTCGGATGGCGTGCGAGGTTCCCGCCAGGTCTTGCGCCGTGTCTTGGTCATGTCCATCTTCGTGTTGGGCCCACAGATGATGGACCCACTTTGGCAGCACTAGGGAAACCCCATGTTCCACTGCTGTGACATTCCCTATAGGAAGTAGTAACAAAGATTCCTTAGGAAAAATTCCTATAGGATCCATTTCTACAAATTAAACAAGCAAGAAAGGAAAAATTCCTATGGGTTCAAATCCGCCACAAATCCTATGGAATTCCTTTGAATCAAACACACCCTAACTTTGTAAAACAATGAAGAGAAGGTGAGGGTTTTATGGCCTGGCACAACAGAGACTCCATGGGTCCCCGGTGCCGCAATGCGCGATATATAGGAGCAACTCATACCTACCACTCATTAAAAATGGGGAAATCTCAAAGGATCGGCCCGGTTGTCGCATTATTGACCAGGGAATAGAGCAATGGACATGCATTCATGCCTTGACATGTTTGCATGTTATAGGAGAGCCCTGCAGGCGAGACGGTGACCCGACTCACTGCAAGTGACACATGGGGGCTCCCGAAGGTAGGATTGGTCGGTGCGGTCGCACGAGCAGTCGAACCGGGACGAGCCGACCCGGTCGTTGCATTATTGACCGAAGAATAGCACACGCACGTCTAGTCGATTGATGGTCCAGTCGATCGATGCATCATCCAGCCACCCAAACTGATAAGTGAAGGCACAAAGCCTAGCCATCTGCACGGCGAGTTATAGAGTGACAGTGCGGGAGGCGAGGAGAGGTGATAGTGTTGTCAGCTCGAGCGTACAGCCGACGTGATGCCGCGACGCGCCGACGCTCGGCTCAACATGCCTGTGTCGACATCCATGGCGACACTTCCCCGTGCGCTGCCGTCCCGCTGAAACGCCGCCGGCGCAAAGGGACGGAAAAGGTCATCACGATATGTCCGAAACTCCGAATCATCACTCTCATCTCATACTTCAGTTATCTGGATCGATCGATTCTCACCTGGACGTATGTCCAGCACTGCCGTTGCCTCATCGAATGGATTGCCATGCTGCTTCTTCCGTGGATGCTCTGTTCGGCTAAAAAAAATTTAATACACGAAAATTATTTAATTCCAGAAATAATACGTGTTTTTTTTTGAAAAGTAGGATCCAGTCGTCGTTGACGAAGCCGACTAGTACTTGTCGTCTACGATGAAGACGACTAGAAGGCTGTCGTCGATGGCGAGGACGACATGCCTCTCATCCTCACTGCCATGCACTTGTCGTCGTAAGCAAGGACGACAGGGGCTAATCGTGTTTAGCAAGGATGACAGGAGCAAGTCGGCCATGACGGAGACGAGTAGTCGCATAAATTTTTTGTTTGTGTAAAATTTGTTTCCCGGTCGTTCCCGCAATTTATCTCCCGCCATTGTGTTTCCGCACTTTTCTTCCCGCCCTTCTTCTCCCGCCATTTTTCTCCCGCCATTGTTCTCCCGGTGAGCTTTTATATACCCCATCAGATGTTGTGATGGAGGCGTGTGGTGCGTTGTGATTTTCTTAGTCGCATAGGAAGAATGTCTGGTAGTTCGGGTCCTAGTTTGGAACATAGGTCATGGTGTATTCTGTATGAAGGCGTAAGATGGACTGATGGTAGTATTAGGGAGGGTAGGGCGAAGAGCTGTTATAGGGAGCTAGTTAGTGAGACGGGCAACATTCGTGAGCTGGGAGAAACTATAGCCAAAAAATACAAAATCCTGCATATGACCCCTGAAGAAATTTTAGATGAAATTAATGGGTGGTGGTGGAAGTGGCAGAGAGTGTATGAGCTAAAAGATATCGAGGCGGGTCTACGGGACATGCCTATGACTCCTAAGTCAAAGATAATCCATTTTTCATGGGAGGCCTATGCATTTCACGTGGAGGTAACTGAGTACGGATGTTTTTTTGTTAGAATATAGTGTTATTTGTCTGAAATATTTTCCTCTGCTTTTGTTCTTGTGCAGCGCTGGCCCGCAAACGCACAGTTTCTGAACAAAGAGATCCCTCATTTTGGTTGGATGGAAGCTCTTTTTGGCTCTTGTCCTGATGGGCGTCCACATAATGCATTGTACGCTGATGACGTGAAGAGGGCTATATCAAAGGCCAAAGATGACAGTGATGATGATTTCATGCCTCCTAAACGAGGCAACCGTAGACGTAAGTTTAAGAGTGTTGGCGCATCGAAAGCTGTCGCCGATGAAAATAGTGATGATGACTTCATGCCTCCATCACGAACACGTGGCAGACGGAAGTGAGGTCATTGATTAGAATTAGTTATCGTTGAGTTCAATGTATTATTTACAAGTATCTTTAAGATCCAGTATGTAGAACTACTGAAGTTGTAACGTAGAGTTGTAGTTGTATGTTAGATTAATTTATCGATGCAACGTGGAAGGATATGTCTCGTACATAGATAATAATATGTCTCCTACTTAGATAATAATATGTCTCGTACTTAGATAATATGTCTCATACAAACATAAATATGAATATGTCTCACATACAAATCGAAATACATATATGTCTCATACATCCTAAATACGAATATGACACAAAGATATCACTGACCCCTGCGTGGCCGAGGATTACGAGGAGGGGGCTGGATGGGCGTCGACCAGTCATACCTGTGTGGTGCCCTGTTTTCACGAGGCACTGTGAAGTCCACGTCATGATGTGTATCCTGTGTGGGGTATGGTGGAGGAGTCTGGTGAATGTGACCCTGTGACGGCTGCGTTGGGTATCCTAGAGTGTCAAAAATGCTCAGCCAGTGGAACATCTCCTCGCGCCCGCGGGTCCCCCCCCCTCTTGGTCACTCCCCCACGCTGATCCAGATCCGAACGCCTGGTGTCCGGACGTACCCGCATGATGTCCATAGGATCCTACAGATGGAATCGTTAGTACGTAAGAAATACGCTGTCGGGGGAATACTTTCTGGGTTAACCCGCGGCCCAGTGCGACCTGACTTACTCGCACGGACGAAGGCCCACTTGGGAGCAAGCCCAATATTGAACCGCCATAAGGGGAAAGATCTAGAAGACATATCCCGGAGGACGTGAAGACCAAGTAGTCTCCGAGTAGGCCTCTGTGGATGTATTCCTTATGGGGAAGTTTCCTTTTGTAACCTAGCGAGCCTCTGTGTATATAAAGAGGACTCGCAGGACTTAGAGCGGGTCAAGCTATCAAGCCCAAACCCTAGCTCATACGGCGAGTACCAGATCGGATCGCCTCCATTGTAACACCTCGATTATCATATCAATACCAATCTAGGGTAGGCAGGAAGTAGGTCTTTTACCTCACATTGAGGGGGCCGAACCTGGGTAAATCTGTGTTGATCTTTGTTCCTGCGATCCCAAGCTCGGAGATGCTTGACTCGCATAATCCCACACCTACGAAGTCATCTATGACACCTGACGTGACAAACCCACGACAGTTGGCGCCCACCGTGGGGCCTGCGGTCAAGAGCGTCACGTTCCGCGCAGGATCCATGAAGGGAGCTGAAGATCTTGTTGTTGGCCGTATCATCACGGTCAATGGCACACCCCTCATCGACGATTCAAGCTGGGGGCCGGAAGCAGATTACTTGGAGACCGGCCACGTCATCCCCTTTGGATCCATCAACGTCTTCGTCGGCTTCATTGGCGGCGAGTCAGAGGATCCATCGCAACATGGCGACTCAGAAGAAGGAGTCGCGGTAACAGTGGACCAAGAAGAAGAATCTATCAACCACGAGTCGCTGCCTCTCGAAGACGAAGAAGGCCAATCCATTGAGTATGTCCTTGAGGAAAGGCTATGCGGAGGCCCTGTGGATAGTGGCTCGCCCTCTGTAGAAGATCGGCACGTGAAGGGGTCTACAGGACCACAGAAGCAGACGAAGGGCTGGGCATGCCACCAGGCAGCTTAGCCCCCACACCGCCGGAAGCAGCAGAACAAGCCGCGCTAGACGCATCAGGAGTCGCGGCATCCGCTGCGATGACGCCAGGAGTCGCGGCCTCAGGAGTCGCAAACAGAGAGACCCA
Organism: Poa pratensis; assembly: GCA_947311845.1. NCBI lineage: Eukaryota > Viridiplantae > Streptophyta > Magnoliopsida > Poales > Poaceae > Poa > Poa pratensis. Next base: position 59,339,867 of record CAMZMU010000074.1, on the reverse strand, counting down.
CCTGGAGTCGCGCCTGCGGAATCAGGGTCAAGGGTAACCCCCAACGCAGCGGTCACGCCGCCACAGGGAAGCGTGTTGTTTACGCCAATATCTGCGGTTAACGCGGCTGCTAGGGTGACAGAATTGGAGGCTACCAGGATCGGGCTATATGATGAAGTCCAGAGAATCGCAGATGAGAGAGCCAGGCTGGCGCGTGAGGAACAGCGCCTCCAACAGGAGCAACTGCGACTCATCGAGGAAACCAATACTCTGCAAGGAATACAGGCCACCTTGCCACACAGACGCCACGCGAGTCGCCTGCAGCCAGGAACAGTAAACCCTATGGAGCTGTTCCAATCACCTACCGCTGAACCAGCAATTGCGGTCCCGTCAGCCGCCACCAACACGATCCCATCAGTCGCCACCAACACGGCGCACCCGGTCGCATGGTCAGGGGTCGCACAACCTTCAGTCGCGGTACCCGCACACATGGCACCATCTGCCATGGTTATGCGGTCCGTGGCCCCGTTAGCTGCGCCCGCGGTTCAAGCAATCGCTGTACCATCAATCGTACCAGCGGTTCCATCTTTCGCAGCACCAAGAGTAGCAGAGATACCTGGGTCAAGGGCCATAGTACAGGCTAACAACAGGGCCATGATGCCCCCGCCATTGACGCAGCCAACCTTTGTTCAGCAATCGCCACAGCAGCCTCAAAGGTTCCACACGCCGCAAGGGCATTATGTTAGCCCAGTGGAGAATCTCTTTGCAGCCACAAACATCTTGGCCAGATTAGCGCCAGCAGGAAACACGCCAATGGACAGAGAGGCACGGCGCGCCATTGAGATGCTGAGCACAGCAGTAATACAGCAGGCGAATATGTCCGAACACGCAGGACGGCTGCACTCCACCCCTTACAATAGCAGAGCAACGGCGGAGAGAAGCATCCACGCGGAGTCGCCACACGTTGCGACCTCGAGTCGGCTAGGCGACAAAGGGAAGATCAACCTGCGGCTCAAAATCAACCTCAGCAAATTCAACCCATAGAGATTGTGCAGCCGCGCGCGGCGGCCAATCCAATAGGAAGGCCAGCTTCGTCCAACCTATCGTCGCGACTCAAAGGCCCAGTCTGTTTCAGCGAAAGAATCAGGTCTGAACCGTTTCCTGCAGATTTCAAAGGGCCTCGCAAGGTCGCCAACTACAACGCCAGCATGGACCCTGTTACTTGGCTCAACAATTACGAGATGGGCATGAGCATCCTAAATGCATCCGAAGAGATCTGCGCACGTTACCTAAACATGATGTTAGAAGGCGCAGCCCACATATGGCTACAAAATTTGCCACCAAATTCAATAAACTCTTGGGATGAGATGAAGGAAGCTTTTATCAAGAATTTCCAAGGAACATGCAAGCGACTCTGCAGCATAGAGGACCTTGAGCGTTGTGTACAGAAGGAAGGCGAGTCGAGTCGCCACTGGATGAGAAGGGTCGCAGAGATCATACATTCCTCAGATAACATACCACCCAGTTCAGCAGTCCTTGTCATGGAGAAAAATTGCAAATTTGAGCCGCTAGTCCACAAACTAGGTCGCATGAAGGATAAAGTCAAGAGCCTAAGCGAGGTAATGGCGGCGGCCAACAAGTATGCTAGCTCGGATAAAACCAGGGACGCATCTGATGGGGAGGAAGAGGAAAACACTGGCAAGGGAAAGAAGGCCAGTAGCAAGCCTCAACAACAGCAAGCTAGCAATGCCAATGCGAGTTATAACAAGCGCAAAAACGAGGAAGGAAACTCAGGGTTAGTCGCAAATACGAATACTCGTTACAAACAAAGCAGCAGCAGAGGAAGGAATTTTCACCCAGTTAATTTGGAAGAGGTTTTCAACCGCCCCTGCGACATCCATATAGGAAAAGATGGGAAACCACCCAACCACACGAAGGCACAGTGTTATCATTACAAAAAGTGGAAGGATGGACAGCCACTCAACACAAACTTCAATCATCAAAACAACGAGGAAGGTAAACACGGCGGAGGCAACAACAGCAACAACGCCGTCCCAAATCCGCAGCCAGATCAGCCACAGTTCCCAAAACAGTTGGGTCAGTATCATACCATTGTGGTGAATACTTCAAGGAGGGAACAAAAGCTGCGACGACGCAATCAGGCTGTTAACGCCATAGTACCAGCCGTCCCACAGTGGCTAAAGTGGTCCGAGCAACCAGTAGTTTGGAGCCGCGAGGATCACCCAGGAGAAATAAATGAAGAGGGAAAACTCGCGCTGGTGGTTGCCCCTCAAGTCGCAGGGTACAAGTTGAGCAAAGTACTGATGGATGGAGGCAGCAGCATCAATATATTATACTATGAACCTTCAAAAGATGAACCTTCAAGAAAAGCAGCTACACCCATCAAGAACAACGTTTCATGGTGTCGTGCCAGGCATATCAGCTCAGCCATTGGGGCGAGTTAACTTGGAGGTCGCCTTTGGGACACAAAGCAACTTCAGGAGCGAGTACATTTGGTTCGAGGTTGTAGATTTCCAGAGCCCATATCATGCGCTGTTTGGCAGAGAAGCATTCGCAAAGTTTATGGCTAGGCCGTGCTATGTGTACCTAAAGCTTAAAATACCAGGCCCTAGGGGAGTCATCACCATCAATGGCGACAAAAGAATAGCTCAAGAATGCGAAGAGGCGACAAGGCCATAGCCAGAGCAGCTTGCATCGCAGAGAGCGCGCCCATGCGCGAGTCGCAGGAGAATTTTGATGACATCGTGAAGGCCAAGAGGCACCTGCCTGACTTGCGACTTCAGATTACGGCCGCAAGGGAGGCAAGGAAGTCAAAGGCTACGAGCCATTGCCAATAAGGACACATCCCAGGCGTCGCGAGTTGCCATCAGCAGCCGCAGCAAAATTATTAAGAGTTTACATCATCAAGCTGGCCACTCAGGGCTAAAAATTTCAATTCTGGTCGCCACTCAGGCGCGACCGACCCAATGTGACACTTCTGATCGCCACCTAGGCGCGATCGACCCAATTCTGGTCGCCACTCAGGCGCGACCGACCCATGTAACATCTCTGGTTGCCACCTAGGCGCAACCGACCCAATTCTGGTCGCCACTCAGGCGCGACCGACCCATGTAACATCTCTGGTTGCCACCTAGGCGCAACCGACCCAAGCATCATTCTGGTCGCCACTCAGGCGCGACCGACCCATGTAACATCTCTGGTTGCCACCTAGGCGCAACCGACCCAAGCATCACTTCTGGTCGCCACCTAGGCGCGACCGACCCTATGTATCATATAATGATTCTGAAATAAAGCATCTCAAACTACCAATTGAGCTGTGAGTCTTTTATTTTTTAATCATTGGTCCCTTGGGGGTGCGGCAGCTTTTTAGCGCGGCCTATTCCTTGGGATCGCCAAACAAGTGGCATTTATCGTGATTATACTCAACCTCTCTTGGATGCGACTTGCACTATGCGGCCAAAGTACTGGGGGTGCGGCGTCAATCGAGTTTGATTGCCTATCATGGCCGCTCTCGACCCTGAACACGCACTTTTTACCTGGGAAATACTGAGCCGCGCAAGGGCCTAAGTGAGGAAAAACCGAGACAAATCATAAGGACCAGCCTATTGGTCGAAACATGTACTGCCAAGAGTACTTAAGCAAACCATAATATTGTCTTATGACACATAAATTCTAACAATTATTACAGACCGCTAAGGGCCAAGATCATCAAACCATTGTTTTCTCTTCTTCACTTGTGCGCAGCTTTTGGCCGGTGGGAAGGAGGAACAGGCGGCTTACCAAGCTTGCCAGAAGGAGCAATCGCAGGCTCGCTGGAGGGCTCTTCAGTCGCGGGCTTGGGGGCTGCAGAGCTGGATACGCCTGGAGAGGGGTTCTTTTCCTGCGGAATCACCGCACTGGATGACGGAGCGGGTAACTTCTCCCATCTGCTTCCATCTGCATTATACTTGCCCATATAGGTCGCAAGATCTATCCCCTCCACCAGTTCAGTCGCGTGGCCGCGCATATCCTTCCAAGTCCGCATATTCTGAGGCCGTCAGTTCGGTGCCATCCACCTTCTTCGAGGGCCTACCTTTTGCAACCTTGGCAGCATCAAAAGAAGGATAGTACGTCTTGGCCAAAGCAAGAACATGAGCCGCGCCGGTGCGAGCTGAGGACTCCTTCCAGTCCAAAAAGAACTGAGGCGCCCTAAGCAGTCTTTTTAGCAGCCCTTCAGAATCACCGGGGACTGGCTTGGTCGGCAGCAGGCACTTAGACAGTGATTTCATGGCGTCACAAGTTCTTCGCGAAAAATCGCGGATATACTCCAGCTGTTCTTGAGTACTGCCGCGCTGCTCCTTGGCATCTTCACCTACATCGAGGCATGTCTCCGTCAGCTCTACAACATACAGGCAAAGATAGTAGAGAAAACAGATGCAGATATGAGTCGCAACACATACCAGTTAACTCTTGAGTCATGATGCACACTTTGGCGTGGACAAGGTTATGGGCATCAGAAACTTTCTTCAACTTTTTCTCAAGCTCGCCAATGGAAACAGCCTTAAGCCTTGCGTCCTCATTGGCATCAGCAATGGCGTCTTTCTGAGCACTGACTTGGAGGTCCAGCTGCTGGACCCTCTCTTGGAACTTCTCTTCAACAGTTTTAAGCCGCAGCTCGGTGGCTTTGGCTTGCTCAGATAACTTGAAGCTTTCATCAGATAGCTCGCCCATCCTGGTTTCCCTCTTCTTCAGCTCAGCGTCACGCTGGCCAAGGAGCTCGCGCAGCCTCTCCAGTTCAGAGGGAGTATCCCCCAGCTGCTTTTCCAAGGCAAGTTTGGCAGCCGTTATGGAGCTTAGTTCCTCCTACGAAGGGTACATCAGTTAGTAAGTATATATCAACAGCTAAAAGAGAAGCATCAAGTCTCCCTTTACAGTCAAAGAAGAAACTTGATCCTTGGGGGCTAGAGACAGATAACTGGAGATAGAAGTTTACCTTATAAGCCGCAGACAGGTCAGACAGTGCCTTGCGGAGCTCCATGGCTTGCTTGTCATTTGAGGCAATGATAGCCTCTGACAGTCTCTCAGCGCGGCTTGTGGAGGAGGAAGAAGCAACCTCAGCACGCAGAATTGGCGACCGCAGGCTGTCCGCCGCTGGCGACTCAATCACTGGCGCATCAGCATCCTTGGCCATTACATCTATGGAGGAGGGGTTGACCTTCTCCACGTCCTGGATCATAAGGGGATCCGTTCTATCCTCCAGAGCCACCTCTTGGGTGGCTGTGTCAAGAACAGGGACCGTGGCCAGGTCATCAGTGGTGGCCACGCCCTCTACCATGGCGGTATGAGCCGCAGGTGATAAATGCGGCTCAACCGCGGTTCCAGGCTCAGTCGCGGGTTTAGCCGCACTTCTGCAAAAAGCAAGGGCATTGTGTGAAGAAGAAGCACATAAGCCAGAATAAAAGTATTATAAGCACAGGGAAAAGTTACTAACTCTGGAGCCATCTTCACAAAGGCCATAAGTTCACCGCTTGACGGTGAGGACAGGCCTTGGGTCCCAGAATCTACGAGCAGAAGTTTTGCGTGTCAGTAGAGGAAAAAGAATAAGCATTCAAGATGACAAGACAACAGAAATTACCAGAGTGGGGACCCATGTCTTCTTCAGCAGAGGCGGTGGCTTTGAAAGCACGCCTGGCAACGAGGAGGTCGCGCCCGTAGCAGGTTTGCGACGCTTCGTGGCCTCAGGGTTTTCCAGAGCATCAACCTCTGGTTCCTCACGAGATAGCCTCTTGGAGGCTCTACGGGGAGTTGGTCCAGCCGCGGCAACAGAACTCGCGGCTGGCACTGGACTGTCATCCTCGTCCAGTTCAGTCTCTTCACCATCTGAGGCCGCAGAAGCAACAGAAGGGATATCAGCAGTCTCGCTGCCCTCTAGAGTGGGCAGCAACTTCTTTCGTGCGGCACGCTTGGGAGCAGCAGTGCCGGCGACGGTCGCAGGCAGCGACCAGTAGTTCTCATCAGCCTGGATCAGGGAGATATAAGTTGCAGTATTAAGAAAAGGAATGCGACTCAACTACGAAGGCGAAAAGACAGAGAAGAGGAGTTACCTCAAAAGGCTTGTTGTTAACACTGAAAGGGGCAAGCCCCACCTTATCGAAGGAGATGTCCTTCTCCTCAGTCACGCGGGTGACAAATTCCACCCAATCCTCAGGCCTCCAGTCCGAAGCCTTGATACGATCAACGTCAGCAGAGGTGCCTGTGCACTCAAGGAAGGATCGCTGTCGTGGACTCACGGGCTGAATGCGCCATTTGGTCCAGCAAGAGAGAAGATCAAGGCCAGTAAGACCATGACCTATTAAGGCGCGGACCTTGATCAGCGACTCATTGATGAAGGACATGGCGAGTCGCGGGGTTTTGATTTCAGTGCCTCGGTAGGCACGAAGAGGGTGTTAGACCAGGAGGGAAGGCGAGTTTCGCCCTCCGGTGAAGTATCTTGGCAATAGAAGAAAGATTTTTGCCAAGCCCTGGGTCGATTCGCCAGGGCTAGCTTGGGAAGGCAAGAGTTCCTATGGCGTTGAAGAGAGATGGCGCCGACCTGAACGTAGGCGCCACCCTTGGAGACAAGTTGGCTGTTGCAGGTGAAAGAGGCCAGCCATAGATCGATGTTGGGGGCTATGCCAAGATAATCCTCGCACAGCACATGAAAATTGCTCACCTGGAGCATTGAGTTGGGCCCGATGTCGTGAAGACGGAGGCCTAGGCGTTGCAGCAAATTGCGGAAGAAGGGAGAACCTGGCGGCGTGAATCCACGCTCCACGTGCTCCACGAACATCACCAGCTCGTTGGGCTTGGGGCGCGGCTCGATTTCATCGCCTGGCGCCCGCCAGACGCCGTCCTCCTTCGGCGGCAAGAAGCCAGCCTCGGCCAGATCCGCAAGAGTTTCCTCCGTTACCCAGGATCCTTCCCAGTTGCAGGAGATCTTGCGCCTATCGTCAGATGGCTTCGCCTTGGGCGCCATTGCGAGGGGGAGATTGATTGGGGAACTAGGCTCGGGTCGAGGAAGAAGACGGCGCGGCTAGGGATGAGAAGATTGCAAGGGCAAATGGATAATGACCTAGGTGGCCGCAGCTTATAACTGAAGGGGCCCGCAACTAACGGCATTATCTGTGCTCGCAACCAACGGCACAATTTGCGCCCGCAAAACGAGTAACGGTCCGCAATTAAAGGAAACGGAATATTTCCAGAAGGAGAGATGAGTCGCGCAGATGAGTCACAGCTCTGAATCGCATAAGTCAGGAGATTGGTCAGAACGTTTGCAGTGCGGCTCAGAGACCATTTCAAGAGGTCAGAAGATTCTCACCGTAAAGTCCTAACCAATCTTGGGGGCTAATGTCGGGGGAATACTTTCTGGATTAACCCGCGGCCCAGTGCGACTTAACTTACTCGCACGGACGAAGGCCCACTTGGGAGCAAGCCCAATATTGAACCGCCATAAGGGAAAGATCTAGAAGACATATCCCGGAGGACGTGAAGACCAAGTAGTCTCCGAGTAGGCCTCTGTGGATGTATTCCTTATGGGGAAGTTTCCTTTTGTAACCTAGCGAGCCTCTGTGTATATAAAGAGGACTCGCAGGACTTAGAGCGGGTCAAGCTATCAAGCCCCAAACCCTAGCTCATACGGCGAGTACCAGATCGGATCGCCTCCATTGTAACACCTCGATTATCATATCAATACCAATCTAGGGTAGGCAGGAAGTAGGTCTTTTACCTCACATTGAGGGGGCCGAACCTGGGTAAATCTGTGTTGATCTTTGTTCCTGCGATCCCAAGCTCGGAGATGCTTGACTCGCATAATCCCACACCTACGAAGTCATCTATGACACCTGACGTGACAAACCCACGACATACGTGGGCCCAATTGAAATTTGAAAACAATATATGTACCGTAATCATGGTATGACAGGGCGGGACCTCGGTACTGAGGTGGAGACTGTGGCCCATATCCGTAACTGGAAGTGGGACCCTCCCACGTCGAGCCTCCTGGTTGGTCGGGAGGAGGTGACCTAGAATGTGCTGATATACGTGGACGCGGCTCTTGTCGGTGATGGTGCAGGAGATGCTGGTCGCCGTGCTGATGTTGCTCCTGATGCTGATTTATGGTGGCAAATGTGAAGATTATTGGTCTAAAATGCTGATTTAATTCGGTTTGTGTGGGGTGTTGAGAGAGGAAAGAAGAACACGCAGCAGCAAGGAAGAGGAAAGAAGGAGAGAGAGGAGAAGCGTGCCCGGGCGGTCGACTGCATGGCCTGGTACCTGTCGTCGTTGGCGTGGACGACTGGGCCCGCCCCTGTCGTCGTCAGCGAGGACGACAAGCCCGCAAAGATGGCTGGATCAGCGTCAACGTGGCCCAACAACCACTTATCGTCCTCCGCGTGGACGATTGGGCCTTATCGTCCACAGAAGAGACGACAGGCCCCTAATCGTCTACGGCGAAGACGACAAAGCCCAGTCGTCGTTAGCAAAGACGATTGGATCCTACTTAAAAAAAACGCGTATTATTTCTGGAATTAAATAATTTTCGTGTATATTATTTAAAAAAATTAGCCTCTGTTCGACCGTTTCCAACATATGAGATTACACTTTTAAGAGAAGCCTCCAAGTGAGAGCCGGAATATTCGTCAGGATAATGCTCCATCCCAAGTTCAACCTCGCCCGCCTTTATCTGACATCCAACAGAGGCCACACGTACGAACGATCCCGGTGGAATCGCCACTCGTTCGATCCTCTCTTCTCGAAATGCTAAAAGAATTTGAGAAACAAGTTCCTGCTGTGCGCTCTGAAGGTTGTATTCGAACCTAATGTTCAGAAACGAGTATACAGTTCACTGACTCTCAGTTCTTCGTATATGTACAGCTTTAACCGATTAAAAACATATATGTAACCAAACTATGGCCATTAAAACGAAGAATGGGCTAAGGTAACTAGCACGCTTGAAAACCTGAACTGGAAAGCATCACGCAGGGCGCAAAGAACAGCTAGCTACAAGAGTGTGCCATAGCAGTTAGGCCAGGCAGCTACTAGTGATATATCATTCTTATTTCGAGGCAGTGCAGTGTAGCAGCATCTCTGACTATGAACTAATCAGGGCCTAAACATTTTCTCCCTGGGAATGATGGCCTCGGTGGTGGGCCGCGTACGGCAACACGGAAGGACGGCGAACACCGGACGAGTCATATGCTCCGGGATATTCTGCACGGCAAAGGACTCGTCGGTGGAAGAGGAAATGATGATGATGGCCGGCCGGAGTTGCACTATAGTGCAGTCGGGTAGTACCAGTACACAACACAGTAAGCTGCTTCTGGTTTCTGACTAGGCCTCGTTTCGAGGGGCCACCTCGGCAGATCCTAGGTTCGAGTACCCGGGTTGATTGAAGAGGGAGAGATTGTGAGTGCTAGTAGTTACCACGGCTGACAAGTAAGGCGATTTACCCAGTTTTAGGCTCTCGGAGGATAATACCCTACTTTCTGCTTGTCTCATCTGTATTATTAGAGTCGAAAGTTACAATGGTGATCCCGGTGAGATGGCGATCTCGCTAGGGTTTCGGTGGTGAGTATGGATGTACCCTCGACAGAGGTCCCTCCTAGCCTTTATATGGAGGCTAGGTCTCAGGAGTCCGGTGTCGGTTAGGTTTACAAGGTTTGGTAAGTATCTACCGACCTAAGCTTCAACTTCCTTGGGATGTACGTTGTCCTTGTTGGGCCCTTCACGGGCCTGCAGTGGCTAATCTTGAGGCTTGGCGTGCACTAGGTATCTCATAGTGGGGCACCCGAAAGGTAAACCCACGTCAGTAGCCCCCGAGTACTTGGTCGAATCGTAGAATCGGGTAAGAACTCCTTTCTCTGTGCACGCCTTTCTTCACGAGTCGAACGCTTGTCGACTGCCTTGATGTGCTTCCTCTTGAGTTGATGACTCGAACATGTGATGTGCGGCTGAGCAGCCTAATCCTTTGAAAATTTTGACTGCATTCTATCGGGAGCGCGAACAGTGCTCCCGATGGGAGTAGCCCCCGAGATTAAGTTGAATTGCTTGTAATTGAGGTTAATCTCAAAAATCTCTCTCAGTCGAAAAGAAATTCTTGAACCCCTCCCGATGGGAGTAATTGTAAGAAACTACTGATAAATCAGAGTCCTTTTTCAGCCTGTTTGGCTTACTATGTGTTTTGCACTTTTTGAGTGTTTGCTCAGCCTGACGGCTTACTCGTGTACCTCGAATGGGTTCAAGTGTTTGCTCAGCCTGAAGGCTTACTCTTGTGACTCGAATGTGTTCGAGTCGTTGCTCAGCCTGAATGCTTACTGGTGTGACTCGAATGTGTTCGAGTGGTTGCTCAGCCTCGCGGCCTACTGCTTTACTTCTTGATGCTGACGTCATGGATGACGTTTTCTTCTCTGGCACCGATGGGACATGACACTACGGTCCCGCTGTCAGTGTTGACCTGCGGCGACGTTTGCGGTTCCTGATTTGACCACTATGCGCGAAAATTTCGCGGCGTGATGATGGTTCTTCTTTTCCCGTGCGTACTGGGCGGCGTGGCTCGCGACGGTTGCGTTCTCCACCTGCCACGTGTAGGGCTGGATGGAGCGTGCCGTTTGTAGATGCTGATTGGACGGTTGCAATGCGGCGTTGCTTTGGTATATTAGATTTACTGTGGCGTGGGGAAAGTTATCCCTTCGTCATTCTCGCCGCTTCCGCTCCGAGCCTTTCTCCCTCCTCGCGCTCCATCGCCATTGCTACTGCTTGCAAAGCTTCCTCCACCCGTATGATGAAGAGGGCCGGTGATAAGAAGGCCAAGAAGGCGAGCAAGGAGAAGGTCGCCGCCGATGATCTCGACTTGAAGAGGGTGGACTGCGACTGGTCCAAGTCCTCTGTGAAAGCCTCGGATCTTGACGATCTTCGCGAGAAGAATTTGCTCCACCACTGGAGCAGCTGAAGACGCGCGCCCCAGGGAAGGAGGTTATCCCATCATGCATGATCTGACTCCCAATGGTATCTTGAGCATCGCGAGCTTCTTCGTGCTCTGCGAGTGCTTTTTGGGGATTGCTCCCAACTGGCTGCTGTGGAAGAGAATCTTCAATGTGTAGCGCAACGTCGGGAAAGGGCGCATTGTCTACCCCGTCGGAGGCTTCGGCATCCAAGTGCGCGGCGACATTGCCTTCTTCCAGATGAAGAAATCCGACTCCGTCCAAGGCTGGCGGAAGAGATGGTTTTATGTTAGCTGTGAGCAGGCCGGGCTGCCTGATTTCGTGGCTGACAAACCGCTGAAGAAGACAAATGCCTGGGCGCATTCCTTGTCGAAGGAGGAGAAGGCGACTGTGAAGCCGCTGGTGTCGACCATCGCTGGCTTGCCGAAGTCACTGAGCAAGGAGGAGGGTGGCATACACCTCATTGCCACCTTCGTCCAAAGGCAAGTGCAACCGCTGCGTGCCCGCATCCACCCGATGTGGGAGGATCAAGGTGCGAACGACCCTACTCGCTTGTCTTCGACTGAGCTGAGTGATGACGAGGTTGTCCAGAAAGTGAAGGCCATCACCAGCCTTCGGGCAGCTGACCCATGCAACATCAAGTGACCCATCACTCCGTATGGGATAGAGAGGCGACTGCCTGAGGTAAAATTTTCTGCTTTCTGCAATTGTAGTACTCCATTGTTTTTGTTGTTTTCTTACTCGAATCTTCCTCGGATGACTGGGTCACCCTAGCTTCGAGTGCCTTCCTCCACTGATGGAAAATGGCCCGCATGAAGAAGCCTCATTCCCTGAAGAAGAACCAGCAGATGATGAAGAAGAACTTCCTTCCGCTCATTGTCCTGAGGAAGAGCTGGAAGAGGTCGAAGTTGATGAGGACGAATCGTGGCCGCAGAAGCGTCCACGACAAGGTGACTCTGCTGCGAGTTCACCCTCGAGGCACACGACTGCGCTGGAGGATGATGACGACACGGGTTCTTCTTCTCCAAGCGCCGGGGAATCAAAAGATCCTCAGGAGCCGCTGAGTGTGGATCCGCTCGACTCAGCGCCACCTCTGGAATTTGGCAGGATGCCCTCTGTCTCCGTCGACAGTGATGACGAAGAGCTAAGGTAAGTGAGTTGTCTTGAATTTGTTATCTGTAGCGTTGTTCGATTCTTGATCGTCTTTTATATTGTGTTGTAGTGGTCGCACCGGCGCTGCGTCTCCCACACATGGTACGGAGCACACTTCCGCTCCCCCCATGGAAGAGAAGCAACAAGAGGCTCCAGACGCGGGTGCCGTGGACACGACTGAAGTGGCGAGGGCTTCGACTTCTGCTGTACCGGAGGAGCTGGTCATCCCCACGCCTAGTCCAGCATCTGTGCTCGAGCATGTAACTACTCTTCTGTAGATTGAGTTATTGGGAGCACGAACAGTGCTCCTGATGAGAGTAGCCCCCGAGGCTGTGTGCAACTAGTATAGTTGGGCATAGACTCAAACTTTTACTTATGTATATTTGATGCATGTAAAATGCATACATGAACTTTGCACTTTATTCACTCATATTCCAATCATATTTGCATCATATAAGGGTTATATCAATGTTTTATCATGATTTTGGAAATATCATAATGATTTCCTATTTTTATGGAATTAACCCTGCACAGGCAGAAAACCCTAGTTTTGTATTTTAATGTTTCAGGGGCCCAAACGTCGTCCAAATCACCTGCAAATTTAGGGGCGTCATTTTTTGGAAGGAAGAAGACCTGTGGGCGAAGGAAGCGATCAAACGGAGGCCCGAGTGCCAAAAGAGGGGGCCCACGCAGCCACAGTACCAGGCCGCGTGGGACCCACCCATCTGGCCCTCGAGGCTCCGTTGCCATTGATCTTTGCTCCACCGACTCCGTCTTGACCTAAAAACGCCTATAAAAAGGTCCCCTGACGTTCTATGGGAGGAGGCGGCGGAGAAACACAGAACCACGAAACAGAGAGTCAGAAGGCTGCCGCCGGAGAAGATCGGAGGGGGGAAACGCCGCCGGAGTCACCTCGGAGGGCTCCACCCCCCTCCGGCGTGTTCATCATCAACATCTACAGCAAGAACTTCTCAACCATCATCACCATGATGAAAGGGGAGTAGTCCACCCCTGGACTTGGGTTTGTGGTGGTAACCTATGTATCTCTCCTCTCTCTTGAGCTTCACTAATTAGTACCGTATGAGCTGCTGAACATGATTACGGTCATCTATGTAATACCTTTGTGGTGAATATTGTGGTGTGAGATGATTTGTTATGCATTTACCGTTGTGTTGGAACTTTTATGATTTGTCATACTTTGATAGAATATTGTTCTTTAATAAGTATGATGTATGTGGGTACGGGATGGCCGATGTGACACGGCATAGGTATTGAGTGACACAGTACCGCCCAACATCCTGTATCTGGGGGTAAAAAGGAAGAGTATGATGTGTAAGTGACAGCAACCACGCTAGCCTTACGAGGGTGACCTAGCAACACAAATGAGTATTTCTTTCAACTATGTGTTTTAGGACATATAGCTGTCATAAAAGCTACCATTAAAACATGACAATTGTGTGTACTTATCTATAACATGATAATCACCATAGATGAGAGAGAGGATTAAGTGAACCCATGAACCCATGTCCATTGTTCCTAGAAGAGAAAACCTTGTCTTGTCCTCTTGCGTTGAAGAGGATTGGGACACTTTTACATTCTTGTTTTGCTACATCGAACTTCCATCCATCAACCACCTTGTTCTCCAAACTTGTTTAGTGCATAATCAACTAAAACTTGTGACACTTTAGTTGTAGGGAATAGATAACTTTTCCTTCTTGCTCCTACGGATCGATACCTTACTTCCACATTGAGATGTGCTACAGTGATCCCTTGCTCTTGGGGGTTATCAATATTGCAGCCCTTCTATCGCCAGCAGGTGACAGGAGCCGAAGCTTATATTCTTCTGGAGCAGGAGAGGAATCAACTCCTTGCTGACCTGAAGCAGGCGGAGCGTACGCTCTTTCTCATAATGTCTTATTCGAATGTTTGTTTGTTCTCTTCTGTCTCAATGTTCTTTTCTTCCCAGTCGATCAACAAATTGCGGCCACCCGAATGGCCAAGCTAGAGGCTGAAAACGAGAATGCCAAGAAGGCACTCGAGGAGGCCAAAAAGCGCGAAGATGAGAAGCGCGACTCAGAAAAGACTCAAGTGGAGCGCTTACTCGCACCCGCTGACGTTGTTGGCCGTAAGTCTCTTCCTACTTCTTTGATATGCTATTTCTTCTTATCTGTCAATCGAATGCTGATCCTTTACCTTGATGTAGGTGTCGTGGGTTTGTCACGTCAGGTGTCATGGATGACTTCATAGGTGTGGGATTACGCGAGTCAAGCATCTCCGAGCTTGGGATCGCAGGAACAAAGATCAACACAGATTTACCCAGGTTCGGCCCCCTCAATATGAGGTAAAAGACCTACTTCCTGTCTACCCTAGATTGGTATTGATATGATAATCGAGGTGTTACAATGGAGGCGATCCGATCTGGTACTCGCCGTATGAGCTAGGGTTTTAGGGCTTAACCCTCTAAGTCCTGCGAGTCCTCTTTATATACATACAGACTCGTCAGGTTACAAAGTAAACTTCCCCTCAAGGAATATATTAACTGGGACCTATCCGGAGACTGGCTCGCCTCCGTGCCTTCTAGATTCTTCTCCTTGTGGCGGTTCAATGTTGGGCTTAATGCCATGTGGGCTTTTGTCCGTGCGAGTAAAGTAAGTCGCACTGGGCCGCGGGTTAATCCAGAAAGTATTCCCCAACATTAGCCCCCAAGTTTAGCTTGGATTTCGAGTGAAGGCTTTTTGTCTTAACAAACCCCTGAGCCGCGCACATGAATTATCCCAGCTGAACTCCAATTTTCATATTTCTAATCTGCGACTTATAACTCTTCTTGGCGGCTCAAGAGCGTGACTTAGCCTGCCTTAACGGTTGATTTTCAGATCTAAACGTCTTCCGCGTCTGGGCTATTTACCCTGTCTCATCGTTTTTCCCAGCGTTCTGCATCAAGACTTGTATTACGCATCCGCTGCTCCTTTCCGCCGCCTCCAATCCCGCTTCTCGTACTCACAATCCTTTGGTGAAGATCTCCATCAATCTGAGAAAATGTCTCGCCGCAAGTGCAACTGGGAAGGCTCGTGGATCGATGAGGATTTCCTGGAATCCCTAGCTGCACGCGGCCTTCTTCCACCAAAAGATCAATGCGAATGGCGAGTGGCTGGTGAGGAGGTAATTCCCAACTCTCGACCAGGAGAAGTAGTGGTATTCGCGGAGCACATCGAGCGCGGGTTCAAGCCCCCAGGCTCCCTCTTCTTCCGCTCCTTGATGCAGCGGTTAGGCCTCCATTTTCATGACATTGGTCCAAATTCAATGCTTCAAGTGAGTAATTTCCACGTCATTTGCGAAGATTACCTGGGTATCCCTCCCTCAGTAGATTTTTGTCTTGCTCTTTTCAATTGCAATAGCCAAAGGGAAACCACAGATGGTCCCTTTCTCCAATGCGGCGCCATTTCCTTCCAACGCCGTAGGGGTAGTATTTTCCCAAAACTAGCCATTGCCAACAAAGTTAAGGGTTGGCAAAGAACATTCTTCTATTGCAAAGACACTTCTCCTGAGGGTGAAATTCCTCTTCCTCTTGGTCTCCTCTTCCGATGGTCTGTCTTCTAAATCTACCGATGCTCTGTCTTCTAAATCTGATCCTTCTTCGTTACCCTTTATCGAATCCCTTTTGGACAAGGTGAGGGCGCTGACACTCCATGGTCTCACTGGATTAGATCTCATATCTTGCTGGACTAAATGGCGAATTCAGCCTGTGAGTCGCCGCTCGCGACTTATGATACATTTCACTTGTCACGCAAACGATGTCGACCGTACTTGCCCTGAAGATTGGGATAAGGGGGAATGGATAAATTTCATTCGCCGAGTGACGGGCGAGGATATCGACTCATACGATAACGTCGGGCTTGCTCCCTTCTGGGCTGAGCACAAGCCTTTTGTGGTAATGTTTACTTGTAACTTGTTTCTTCCAAGATTCCTTCTCCAAAATTAATTATTTCTGACCCGAGCTCCTTTTCAGATCGATCCCAATTTTTGGGTTCTTCCCTCAGAGGACGCCGACTCGAATCAAGAAGCCGCGGCTGAGTCGTCAAAGCAAGCCGCAGCCCTTGGCCAAGATACATTTATGCACGATATTGTCTCCGAGCCTGAGGGTAGCGCTTCTGAAGAGGAGCAACAAATGGCCAGCGCCCTTCTGTCCACAATTCCAAGGACACCTTTCTTGGAAATTCCTGAGGTGCCTCGCAGGTCCTCAAAACGTTTTTCACGAGAGCTCAGAAGACCCCGCGCAACCTGAGAAACGCCGCAAAGCCTTGGCGCTACTGATAGAAACAAGAACTGCCAAATCTTTAAACCTTGCTGATCCTGACAAGACCGCTTTCTTTTCCGAGGCTATTGCAAAGAACTGCTTCTCAATGAGCTCGGGTAGTTGTTTGCGACTTTCTCCTTTTCCTTTTGTGCTTGTGTATTTTTGGCAATGAATTGCTGATCACCACTTCTTTTCATACTCTGTAGGTTCAGATTTGCAAAATTTATCTTCTCCTTCCTCTGGTTGCTGATGAAGAGTATCCGCATCGCCTCTGGGTATGTTTTGCCTTCTTTTCAATGTTATGGCTCTGCTGGGTCGGCTTATTAATCCATCAATAGTTTGCAGGGCCATGCTTGAAGAGGATACCAAGTCTAATTCTCATACAGCTTCTTCTCAGCCAGCTATGAGCGAGGATGATGCTGCTGATGAAAACGTGGGAAACAGTGATGGTGCGACTCATCCAAGGCCATCCCTGGAGGAAGGTATTGCTGATGTGGCTCCTGCCACGACTCCAGTCGCAGCTCCATCCGCAACTCCTGCTGTTGGTAGGGTATCTACTGAAAATAGAATTCCAGCTCCAGGAAATAGTTCCAAGTCAATTGCGGATGCCATAATTGCTGCTGGAGATAAGCATGCTGCTCTGCTGCGTGGCCTAGTTGAGCAATTTTCTTCAAGTCGCCAGGTACATATACCGTAGCCCCCAAGGATCAAAACCTTGTGTCATTGCACGGGGTGTTGATTCTTTTCTTGGCTCCAAATCTCGAGCCCCCAAGTTCCTGGATAGTTTACCCATGCATTTTGCTCTGTTTATTTTCAGCTTGAACTGTCCTTGCTTGATGCTTCTGGCTCAATAAAGGGTAAAGGCATTGATGGCTACGTGTTGGTGAACCCCAAGAGGAAGGTTATGATGTAGACAGCAGAAGTTTTCTCTTGAGAAATCTACCCAAGGTTATCAATCCAGTAGGACTTGATGATCTATCGGAAGGTTGTTGATGTTGACTCCCCCTGGCGCTAGGGAGCTTGCACCAACATGGAATCTGCACAGACACAAACCAGAACTTTGCCCAACACGAAACAGAGAGGTTGTCAATCTCTCCGGTTTTGCAGAAACAAAGAGTTAAACGTATGGTGTGGAAAACAGCAGGAAACACAGCAAGTAACAGGAAACAGATGATTGCAGCAGGTTGTGTAAACAGTATGAGGAAATTGGAACAGGGTCCACAGTTCACTAGTGGTGTCTCTCTCAGAACAGATAACTAGCATGTTGGGTAAACAAATTACAGCTGGGCAATTGAAAAATAGAGAGGGCATAACAATGCAATACATGCCAAGATGTCTACTATGAAATCTAGTTGGGCATTACAACAAAGTACATAGACCGTTATTCCAACAGCATCTATGCCTAAATAATCCACCTTCAAGGCAGCATCCGCATCCCATTCAGTATTAAGTTGCTAACAACAGATTATTGCATGAAGTAAAGTGTGTAATGTAATCAATACAAGTGCCCTTGGACACTGCACCAATGTTTTACCCCTAGTAGCAACAGCACATCTACCATCTTAGACCTTTCTGTCACTGATCCAGATATCTAGAGACTGAACCCACTATCGAGCATAAATACCCCCTCTTGGAGTCACAAGCATCTACTTGGCCAAAGCATCTACTAGCAACGGAGAGCATGCAAGATCAAGAGCACATAGATAAACAACTTGAATAAACATGGTATCAATATTCATCGGATCCCAGCAAACACAACATCTAGCATTACAATAAGATGATCTTGATCATGTTAGGCAGCTCACAAGATCTAAACATGGAGGCACAAGGTAGAGAGACAACCATCTAGCTACTGCTATGGACCCGTAGTGTAACATCCCTTGTTTTCAAAAAGTTGAAAAATCAGAAAAATTTAAAACTTTTAAAACTATTATGTATTTTGCTTTGAAAAGAAAATTCATGCATACATACATCATCATATAGCATTGTTTGCATTTGGATATTTTAAAAGTGAGAATAATAATTCCACTTGAAAACATATTTAACAAAATATATTACTAGAGCAAAGAATGCTCCAAGTTCTCTTTTGACTTTTATGAATGTGTTGTTCTACTGGAATCGTTTATGAAATCGTTTGAATCTGTTGCAATATAAATAATTGCAAAGGTTTTATATTGTGGTATTTAAGATCTACTTAAGCCACATTTGTTTACTTTAAAACCTAATTTAAACCTTGACATTAAGTGGCATATTGTTTATTAAAATCCTAGTTTGGAAATCAAAATGATTCCTATTTTGAAAAGTGTGTTTGGTTGTGAATAGTTTGTAAGTTTTGAGAATTATTCTATGACTTACCTATTCTCTATTTTCAAGTTTTATAGTTTTACTTTTGAAAGAAAATATTATTTGGATTTTAAAATGAGTTTTGAAATCATTTTGATTTATCAAACCCCTTTTAAACTATTTGAGTTTTATACAAAATTATGTTATTGAGTGATATTAATCATCTTACTCATATTCTGCTTTGGTTTAAATTATATTTTCAAAAGGAATTTATAAAACCCTATTGTTTTCAAATGACATTAATATGTCCAAAATTAATTTAAACACTTTCAAAAATTTAGTTGACACAGTGTTTTGGGAATTGCTGTTGGAAAGTTTCAAAACAAAGGGTTTGATTTTACCAAATTATAGGAATTGGTTTCAATCCAAAAGGATTCATATGTCAAAAGTTATGAATTTTGGAAAAATTTCAGAAAAGGAAAAGGAAAAGGTTTTGAACAAAAAAAACGTTGCCTACGCCTACTGGGCTTAGCACTAATCTCTTCCCTCTCGCACGCGCAACAGCCCAACACCGGCCCACGGCCCAGCCAGCTTTTCCTTTCTGTCACTGACATGTGGGATCAGCCGTGACGCAAGCACTGACGTCATCATCGCCTTCTTCGTGTTGAACACGAACTCACCGAAACCCTAACCGAATTGTTTCCTAAATTCGCACGATTTTGTTGAGATTCTTCCGGGTATGTTGGCCCATATAAACCCCACGTCCGCCGCACCAAAAGCCCCCACAAATCCTAGCTCCATCGCCGCAAGGCTGCCCGCATTGCTCGCCACCGTCCGCCTCGGCCGCCGGCGAAAACTTCAACCTCCGGTGAACCTCGGCAACTTCGAGCCCTTCCACCTCTTCCTTTCTTCATATTTCGTCTTTGCGCATCGTTTTGACAAGGTGCAGTACTTTATTTCATCCCAGATCGACGCATCCGTCCTCGACCGAAGCAAGCCGCCGCCGTCCTTCACTCCAGCGAGCGTTCGTCGACCACCCGACGCTCCCCGCCGTCTGCGACCACGCCTTCGTCTTCGCCGCGATCTTCTGCACCCAGTGGTACGACTCGCGCATCCCGAACCCCTCTCCTCCGTCGCATGCGTCCACGCCGGCAATGGCGCCGCCGCAGAATTTGGTCTCCGGCGCGAGTCCGGCAGGTCGCGCCGCCTCCTTTTGGTCAATCCATCTTGCACGTTAGATCTCGATCCAACGACATAAATTAGTTCACTTACGCGAAGGGGTACCAGCGAATCACAGCGCCACGTCACGAAGTCATCCGCGAAGCCGTCCACCCGCGTCCGTGTCCACGTCCGCGAAGACCCGCGAAGAACTCCGCACCAATCATCGCCCGACACGTTGCCCAGGGACTCCAGCGCAGAAGAATTTCGTTTTCCTTACTTTTAAGCCCCTGCGCATCACGGATAGGTCCCTGCAAATTTAGATTCGTTATTAATTTTTATTCCTTTATCCAAAATTTATGAAATTCATATTTTTGGAAAGCTTATGACTTGTAGAAACTTTTGGTATACTTATTTTGAGGTTTTGTCGAAATTAAATTAGTTAATTTTTAAAAATGGTTTAAATAGTATTTTGACTATAATTGAGTTTAAAAAGGGATTTTTGAGTAAACTCTTTTTCTATAGTTTTGTATGCCTAAGTATTGGCCGTAGTAATACTCTATTAATTTTGTAAAATAAAATTTTCAATGATTTTTAAGTAAATATTGATTAAATGTTTTTTAGGTGTTATGTTAATTAATAAAATGTATTAAAAATTATTTTCTTCATATTTTCGAGTTGTAAAATAACTTAGTAGTATTTTGGAGACTTTAGCACTTAAAGTACTTAGAAATATTTTAGATCTCTCAAAATAAAACTATTTCTTCCTTGGAAAATTTTTGACAAGTGTTTTGACAACACTTTTCCTTAGAGAATTTTTGCCTCTCTTATGTTGATTAACTTTTACTTAGAATTTAATTGTGACTTATTGTTTGTCCCTTGGTCTTAGATATTTTGGATCATCTTGTTTGCTTGCATTTCCTTAGAGCACTTACATAAGCATGGCATGCATATTAAGTCCTTAGTAATATTTTGGTACCTCTTACATGACTTCCTCCTTAGAAATTTTTGAGGATGCATGTTGGCTCTTCTGACTCTCCTAGTCAAAAACCACTAAGTTAGAAATTAGTGGAAAACAAAGAAGGACTTAGCATGAAAACAAGACTCCAGAAGAATCTCCAAGAAGAAAGGACTTAGAAGAAATCAAAAGGAAGTTCATGAAGACCAACCAGCTACATTTTCCAAGTCCCCTTTCCTTTCTCTCTTTTCTTCCTTCTTCTCTTAAACTTCTTGGTGAATATTCTACAATCAAGACCAACCTTGATGCTCCCAACAATCAAGTCTTCAGAACCATCAAGTCCACATTTTTCAATGGAGTCAACACACCAAGGAGAAAGTTACAAAGAAATTGAAGATGCTTGGAAGACCAACTACTACATTCTTTCTATATTTTCTTCTTTCTAATTTCTATCTCTCCCTTTGGGCAAAGATCAATGAAGACCATTGAAGATCAATTATGCTACCAAGGAGTTGAATATTAATTAAAGACCAAAATTGTGAAGACATAGAGTAGCCTTATAACTTTTCAAGTTGTTGTTTTATCAAGTTTATTTTGCCAAACCTTGACCTTGCCTTAGCCAATTGGATTAAGTTGTTTTATGTCTTTTTCCTTAGTTTGTTCTGTATGTCATTCACATCATAATTCCTTGTATCATTCTGCATCACATGCATGTCATATTATCTTAAGTGTTGTTTGGCTGCATATTTATTGTGAATTGTTTGACTTGTTAGAAATTTCGGAGAGAGACGAAGATTGTTGCAACTGCTACTTCTACACTTCTGTTTGCCAAGGCAAGTGGCACACCCCCATAAATTTCCTAAGTATTTTTCTATGCATGACTTAGTGTATTTCTTTATATGCATGTGTAGGATAGTATTGCTATGCTAAAACTACTATCTCCTTTACACTAGTTGTGTCTAGAATCCTATTGATAACTTGGTAGAATTATTGATGCTATGCAAATTTGTTTTATTCAAAGCTTAAATTCTACTAAGTTAATTTATCACCTGGGTGGATTTGGGATTGCAAGGCTGCCAGAGTTGAGTGTTTATTCACTTGTGGATGGCCACCCAGGATTAAAGGGGCCAATGTTTCTCTAAGTGAAGTTGCTTACCGTGCAGCCATTAGTCAAATGGGCTCTGGCTAGATGGATTAAGTTGCGTGGACTCCTCCTGGCTTGACAAGCAGATATAGAGGATGTAGGAGGGAACGGGTCAAGCCGGTATGGGATGGGGAATATGCTTCTGAAAAGTCTCGTCTCAACTCTCTCCTTTTCCTTAGCACAAATTGAGTGCTTGAGGATAGTTTGGGTTTGTTGGGTCTAATGGTGAAAGTGCACAACCTCTGCAGAGTTAAAACTAAGTACTTAGCCGTGTCCCCGGTTACGGACAATTGAAGCAGCTGATCAAGGATGGCAACGGAGGCTCCCAACATCTTATTTCTCTAAGTAAAACTTGATGGGTGAACAAGGGTAGCGAGACTATGGATTTCATGCCATATTGTCTCAAACATTTGAAGAAAATGTTTTACAAAGTGTTAGGCAAAATTGGCTTTTATGCAAAACAGCCTTGAACTCCACCAGCCAAATATGCATATAGGCTATAGAGTTATTCCATTAAGTGTCCACATAGTGTCACTTGCCAGATCCATTTTTAATGGTATCTGACCCACTATGTTGCAAATTTTTATTTGTTGCAGATTGTTCTGATGATGAGTGAGTTTTCGTTAAGGTTTCGAGTCTGCAACCAACATGTTTTTCGCCTGTGGCACATGCTAAGGATGAGGACTCCATGAAGATTATTATTTCCGCTGTTTTACTCTATCAAGCTAGCTTTATGCTATGCAAGTTGTAATTATTTTTCCAAGTCGGGATCATTCGTGTAATAATTGATACAATGTTGTGATATTCATCTTAAACTGTGTGTGCAAATGAAATGATCCAGGGGTACCTTGCCATTTTCTAAGTGCAGGTACGCTACACGTAGTCCAGGGGTGGACTACTCACGCATCACTCCGGAGGCAGGCATGGTGATGTAGAGCCCTCCGGAGGCCGGGAAGAGCTTTAGAACTCCTCCGATCTGAGATTGACGATGACGGCCGCGACGGAACTTTTCGTGGAATATGATCGACCGTAATAGGGTTTTCGCGTCGCGGAGAATATATAGGCGAAGAGGCGGCGTCGGTGGCCGAGGGGGGCCACCACGCCATAGGGGGCGCGGGCCCACCCTGGGCCGCGCCCTAGTGTGGCGTGGCCCCCTGGTGGGTCTGCTCCGACTCCCCTTTGGACTCCGTGATCTCCTCGTGATATTATTGACGATGTCTTTTGTTTCGTCCAATTCCGAGAATATTTCCTTAATAGATTTTCTGAAACCAAAAACAGCAGAAAACAGGGAACTGGCACTGTGGCATCTTGTTAATAGGTTAGTCCCAGAAAATGCATAAAAATGATATAAAGTGTAACCAAAACATGTAGCAATTGATATAATAACAGCATGGAACATCAAAAATTATAGATACGTTTGAGACGTATCAAGCATCCCCAAGCTTAGTTCCTGCTCGTCCTCGAGTAGGTAAACGATAAAAACAGATAATTTTTGAAGTGACATGCTACCAACACAATCTTTGATCAAATAACAATGTAATGCACATGATCTGAATGAAGTGATCCAAGCCAATGGTCTATAGTTTGCAAGCAAGTAAATAAAGAGTAAACATAAGTGATCACACAAGTGCAAACTTTCATGAATAACACTATAAAACATTTAGAGATATAATAGTCTAACATAATAGTTAGTTCACAGCAGCAATAATTCTCAACATGAAAGTGTTTGTATCAACACAAAGGAAGATAATAGCTTCAGCTTTTGCTTCAACTTTCAACATGTATATCATATAGATAATGTCAATGCAAAGAATATGATCAACCAAACACAAAGTTATGTAAAAACTGTTATACTGGAGTTGACAATGATGTTTGCTTAAGTAGACAGAAAGAAGTGGGAAAACTGACTCAACATAAAAGTAAAAGAATGGCCCTTCGCAGAGGGAAGCAGGGATTAACATCATGTGCTAGAGCTGTAGTTCCCGAAGGCATATAGAGAGCATAAAATATTGTTTTGTAAGGTAATGGTGTATACAGGTGTCAACAAATCAAATAGCAGGTACTTGTCATCTTCCATGGCTAACTAACTTTTAGAGCGGTTCCGAGAGTTTTTAGGACTGCACTTGTAACAAGCACTTATTGGTGACACTCCTCCCAACCATTTACTTTCCACAAACCATGGCTAACCGAATCCTCGGGTGCCCACCAACATTCACCATGGAGGAGTGTCTATTTATTTATTTATAGGGTGGACTAACCAGCTCTTTAATGCAAAATAAAAGGTGGAGAAGCAGATGAAGCTGCCAATCCTTGTAAATTAATTAGCATGGAAGATGACAAATCTCACTACTACGTCCTTATGAGCTTTTCAAGTAGTGACACAAAAAGGATAATTGTTTTGAGTAGTTAGTAGATAGCACATGAAGAAATTTACTTGGAATGGTGAAAACACCACATAATAGGTAGGTATGGTGGACACAGGTGGCATGGATTTGGCTCAAGGTTTTGGATGTACAAGAAGCATTCCCTCTTAGTACAGAGTTTAGGCTAGCAAGTTATTATAAGCAAACATCATTATCAACTGGAATAGCAAGAGTGTACATAAAACACAAGGTTTGACGAACCATAGACTCCCACTGTCTTCCTTGTTAACACATAGCCTTCATCCAAAAATTATCTAGACTACTATGGACTTCCAATCATGCAACAGATTATTATAGCAGAAAATCCTTATAGTAGTTCTTCATTAATAGCCATTACTTACATGATGCACAAGCTTAAACATTAATTACTTGACAGCTCAAAACAATTGGCAAGCATCAAATTACTCAAGACAACGATCTAAAAAGATTCATGTAAGCATTTTATACCACTACCACATGCATAGCATTTTTCTGGTCCAACCAAACACCAATCAACTTATTTGACAACTCTCCAAACAGATATAAGTGAAGCAAGAGAGTACTTTCTTCAAAAGAAACTGAAAGCTCTAACAAGAGATGTATGAAAAACTGAGAGCTAACAGCAATAACAGCAACTAGACAGGAATACTCAACAAGTATAAGTGAAGCACAAGAGTATTCTAATGAAAAAGTGGAGCGTGTCTCTCTCCCAAACATGAATGCTAGGATCCAACAAGTATAGCACAGCAAACAAAACAAAACAAACTGAAAACAAAAACACACTGACGCTCCAAGGAAGAGTACACTAGCATGAAGCAATAAAAATATAGCACCATTAGAGATGACCTGATAATTTGTAGATGAAGAAGGGGATGCCTTGGGCATCCCCAAGCTTAGATGCTTGAGTCTTCTTGAAATATGCTGGGGAGGTAAGCCTCCCCAAGCTTAAGCTCTTCACTCTTCTTGATCATGTAATATCATTCTCCTCTATCAACACTTGAAAACTTCCTTCACACCAAAACTTAACAGCTTTTCTCATTAGCAGGTTAGTGCACTAAAAGATAATACTTCAAAGTTCTAGCAAAGACAAAACTCACAAGCCAACTATTTTAAACATTAGCCACTGTTACTAGGCTCAAGTGGGCACTTTTACACGAAAAGAAACCACTTAAAAACTTGTAAAAGAGAGAATGCAAAATAAAAGACAGAATCTGTCAAACCAGAACAGTCTGTATGACGAATTTTTTCGAGGCACTTACGATGCTCAGATGAAAAACTTTTGAAATAATGAAAGTTGCGTAACATCATCAGGAACATGCACAAAAATTTCAGCATTTTTCGATTTTTTCTGATTTTCTACTGAATTAAACGGTGACGAACAGCAATCTGTCCCAATGCAGTCCCGAAAATAAAAACCAACTTTGCATTAGTAACTCTCCTTGGCACAACAAAACAGCAAATAAAAGATACAAAGGAGTTGCTACAGAGGTAAACAAGCATCCTTGACTCAAAAAAAAAAAAATAAAACAGCAAATAAAAACATGGGTTATCTCCCAGAAGTGCTTTTCTTTAATGCCTTTGAGCTAGGCATGAAGAGATGCATCAAGTATTGTCAAGACCAGAAAATCCAAAACCATAATTTGTCTTGACACTAGTATCATGTGAGTATTTCATCTTCTTCCTAGGGAAGTGTTCCATACCTTTCTTGAGTGGGAATTGAAATTTTATATTCCCCTCTCTCATATCAATAACAGCACCAACAGTTCTCAGAAAAGGTCTTCCCAAAACAATAGGACAAGAAGGATTGCATTCAATATCCAAAACCACAAAATCAACAGGGACAAGATTGTTATTAACCATTATCAAAACATCATCAACTTTTCCTAAAGGTTTCTTCATAGAAGAATCAGCAAAGTGAACATCCAAATGACATTTTTCCAAAGGTGCAAGCTTGAGAATATCATATAAATTTTTAGGCATAACCGAAATACAAGAACCAAGGTCACACAAAGCATTGCATTCAAACTCACTCAGTTTCATTTTAATAACAGGTTCCCAATTATCATCTAACTTCCTAGGGATAGAAGTTTTAATTTTTCTTCCCTAGCATGCATGAGAGCTTTGATAATATGTTCAGTAAAAGCCATATTTATTTTACTAGCATTAGGACTCTTAGCTAGCTTTTGCAAGAACATGATGACTTCAGTTATGTTACAATTTTCGAAATTGAAGTTGTTGTCATCAAAAACAATGGAGCAATTATCACCAACACCTCTAAAAATTTCAGCACTTTTACTAGGAACAAAAGTAGTGCTATCAGGCAATTTAAAACTTTTTGTAGAGGTAGTAGAGACATTTCCAACACTTATTATCTTTTCACTAACAGTAGGGGGCGCATTAGCATGTGAGGCATCATTTGTTTCATTAGTAAAAATAGTGCAAACTCTAACAACACTATTTTGTTCAGCAATTTCAGCTTCTCTTTCTTCTCTCTCCCATCTTTCATGAAGTTCAGCAAGCATCCTAATGTTATTATCAATTTTAATTTGGATAGCATTGAGTGTTTTACTCTCTCTAATATCACTAGGAATAGCTTTTATTTTCAGCATTTCAACATCATGAGCAAGACTATCAACTTTAGCAGCAAGAGTATCAATTTTTCCTAGCTTTTCCTCAACAGTTTTATTAAAAGTAGTTTGTGTGCTAATAAAATCCTTAAGCATGACTTCAAGATCAGAGGGCACACTTCTATTGTTACTGTAGGAATTACCATAGAATTACCATAAGAGTTGCTACCATTAGCAGGATATGGCCTATAATTGTTGCTACCAAAATTATTCCTATAGCATTGTTGTTGAAGTTGTTATTTTTAATGAAGTTTACATCAACATTTTTCTCATCATGAGCAACCAAAGAAGCAAGAGGAATATTATTTGGATCCACAACACCATGTCCATTCGAAAGCATAGTCATAATAGCATCAACTTTATCACTCAAGGAGGAAATTTCCTCAACAGAATTTACCTTCTTACCAGTTGGAGCCCTTTCAGTGTGCCATTCAGAATAATTTACCATCATATCATCAAGAAGCTTTGTAGCAGCACCCAAAGTGATGGACATAAAGGTCCCTCCAGCAGCCGAGTCCAATAAGTTCCTTGAGGAAAAATTTAGTCCTGCATAAAAGGTTTGGATGATCATCCAAGTAGTCAGTCCATGAGTGGGGCAATTTTTAACCAAAGACTTCATTCTTTCCCAAGCTTGGGCAACATGCTCATTATCAAGTTGCCTAAAGTTCATAATACCACTTCTTAAAGAGATAATTTTAGCAGGAGGATAATATTTTCCAATGAAAGCATCTTTGCATTTAGTCCAGGAATCAATACTATTTCTAGGCAAAGATAGCAACCAATCTTTAGCTCTTCCTCTTAAGAGAAAGGAAACAATTTCAGCTTAATAATATCACTCTCTACCTCCTTATACTTTTGCATATCACAAAGTTCAACAAAATTGTTTAAGTGGGCAGCAGCATCATCAGTACTAACACCAGAAAATTGCTCTTTCATAACCAGATTTAACAGTGCAGGCTTAATCTCATAAAATTCTGCTTTAGAAGCAGGTGGAGCAATGGGTGTACAGATAAAATCATTGTTGTTTGTGCTAGTAAAGTCACACAACTTAGTATTTTCAGGATTACTCATTTTAGCAAGCCTAAAACAAGCAACAGGGCAACTCGAAATTAAAAACTAGATGCAGGAATTTAATTTTTTTGGGTTTTTGATTTTTAACAGCAAGCAAAAAAAAAAAACAAGACAAAAAACAAAGTAAAGAGATTGGAACTGAGAGACTCCCCTTTCCAATAGCCTCCAAGTCCCCGGCAACGGCGCCAGAAAACAGCTTGATGGCTACGTGTTGGTGAACCCCAAGAGGAAGGTTATGATGTAGACAGCAGAAGTTTTCCCTTGAGAAATCTACCCAAGGTTATCAATCCAGTAGGACTTGACGATCTATCGGAAGGTTGTTGATGTTGACTCCCCCTGGCGCTAGGGAGCTTGCACCAACGTGGAATCTGCACAGACACAAACCAGAACTTTGCCCAACACGAAACAGAGAGGTTGTCAATCTCTCCGGTCTTGCAGAAACAAAGAGTTAAACGTATGGTGTGGAAAACAGCAGGAAAAAACAGCAAGTAACAGGAAACAGATGATTGCAGCAGGTTGTGTAAACAGTATGAGGAAATTGGACCAGGGTCCACAGTTCACTAGTGGTGTCTCTCTCAGAACAGATAACTAGCATGTTGGGTAAACAAATTACAGCTGGGCAATTGACAAATATAGAGGGCATAACAATGCAATACATGCCAAGATGTCTACTATGAAATCTAGTTGGGCATTACAACAAAGTACATAGACCGTTATTCCAACAGCATCTATGCCTAAATAATCCACCTTCAAGGCAGCATCCGCATCCCATTCAGTATTAAGTTGCTAACAACAGATTATTGCATGAAGTAAAGTGTGTAATGTAATCAATACAAGTGCCCTTGGACACTGCACCAATGTTTTATCCCTAGTAGCAACAACACATCTACCATCTTAGACCTTTCTGTCACTGATCCAGATATCTAGAGACTGAACCCACTATCGAGCATAAATACCCCCTCTTGGAGTCACAAGCATCTACTTGGCCAAAGCATCTACTAGCAACGGAGAGCATGCAAGATCAAGAGCACATAGATAAACAACTTGAATAAACATGGTATCAATATTCATCGGATCCCAGCAAACACAACATCTAGCATTACAATAAGATGATCTTGATCATGTTAGGCAGCTCACAAGATCTAAACATGGAGGCACAAGGTAGAGAGACAACCATCTAGCTACTGCTATGGACCCGTAGTCCAGGGGTGGACTACTCACGCATCACTCCGGAGGCAGGCATGGTGATGTAGAGCCCTCCGGTGATGATCTCCCCTCCGGCAGGGTGCCGGGAAGAGCTTCAGAACTCCTCCGATCTGAGATTGACGATGACGGCCGCGACGGAACTTTTCGTGGAATATGATCGACCGTAATAGGGTTTTCGCGTCGCGGAGAATATATAGGCGAAGAGGCGGCGTCGGTGGCCGAGGGGGGCCACCACGCCATAGGGGGCGCGGGCCCACCCTGGGCCGCGCCCTAGTGTGGCGTGGCCCCCTGGTGGGTCTGCTCCGACTCCCCTTTGGACTCCGTGATCTCCTCGTGATATTATTGACGATGTCTTTTGTTTCGTCCAATTCCGAGAATATTTCCTTAATAGATTTTCTGAAACCAAAAACAGCAGAAAACAGGGAACTGGCACTGTGGCATCTTGTTAATAGGTTAGTCCCAGAAAATGCATAAAAATGATATAAAGTGTAACCAAAACATGTAGCAATTGATATAATAACAGCATGGAACATCAAAAATTATAGATACGTTTGAGACGTATCAGGCATTTCCATAGATCAGCCTGAAGTGATGCAGTCTCCCCTGGAGCAGCATAATGAGATCATTAGGGACCAGGCTCAGGAAATAAAATCTCTCAAAGGTCAACTCGACTCCTGTGAAGAGCAATATAAAGAACTTGAAGCAGATTTGCGGCAGCGACTCATGGAGAAAGACGAAGTCATTAAATCTTTGCGAGAAGGGCTGACTCTTAAATCTGAATTGATTGATCATCTGAAGGAAGACCACGCAAAGGAACTCGCCGCGCGAGATGAAAAATATAACTCGCTGTTCAAAGCCTTTG
Organism: Poa pratensis; assembly: GCA_947311845.1. NCBI lineage: Eukaryota > Viridiplantae > Streptophyta > Magnoliopsida > Poales > Poaceae > Poa > Poa pratensis. The sequence continues at coordinate 59,309,755 of CAMZMU010000074.1, read as the reverse complement.
AGGGTTTTGGCTCCATCATCAAATCAGCCATCCTGCAGCTTGCTGGTTCGTCTTTATTCCTTTAATCATGTATATTTTGGGTAGCCAACGTGAGTCGCTAACTTGTTTCTTGTCTTTTCTTTCTTGACATAGGGCCTGAGGCCCCAGTGTCCCGCTCCAACTTGAAGGATCAACTGGTATATCTGTCAGACCTCAATCAACGCTTCTTAAAGGTTACCAAGGAAGTCATGACGGTAATCTCTCCTGCGACTGATGGCCCAACATCTTGTGAGTATTGGATTAATAAACTGCTCAAGGCTCCGCATTATGTCTCTGATTGGAAACGATCCTCTACTTGCACCGGAGCCGCGCATGTCTTGACATTGCTTCGAGCATACTATCCAGAAATAGATGTTGGCAAGATTGCTCGCCACGGTCGGGCGATGAGCGCGGATGATACGAACTGCCAATAGCGAATACTTCGACATCTGGAAAGGGATGCGTGGGTATGCCACAAAATTTGTTGATAATTTAGACTTGGGCACTTATCTCGAAAAATTCAATCTTGATGGGAGCAAGGTGCCAAAAGAAAAGTCCACAGGGGCTGAGTCATCCCGGGTTACTACTCCATCAACAGGATCTGGTGGCCCTTCTGACTCGTCTGGCGGCGCCCTGATCATTAGGGCACCTGCGACTGCAACCGCGAGACAAGCCGCACCAATTCCCGCTCCTGTAGCTCGGAAGAAAAATAAATAGTATGGGACATGCCCATTAGTCTATAAGACATTCATGTATTATAAACAGTATTTTGGTATGTAACTGTAAGAAGGTTCTTTTCATGATAATTCCATTAAGTAGACGCTCACGCGGCTCAGTATTTCCTAGGAACATGTGTGTTCAGGGTCGAGAGCGGCCATGATAGGCAATCAAGCTCGATTGACGCCACACCCCAGTACTTTGGTCGCATAATGCAAGACGCTTCTAGCTTAAGGATTGCCACTCGTTTGGCAAAATTTGAGGTGAGATTGGTGTCGTGGGTTTGTCACGTCAGGTGTCATAGATGACTTCGTAGGTGTGGGATTACGCGAGTCAAGCATCTCCGAGCTTGGGATCGCAGGAACAAAGATCAACACAGATTTACCCAGGTTCGGCCCCCTCAATGTGAGGTAAAAGACCTACTTCCTGCCTACCCTAGATTGGTATTGATATGATAATCGAGGTGTTACAATGGAGGCGATCCGATCTGGTACTCGCCGTATGAGCTAGGGTTTAGGGCTTGATAGCTTGACCCGCTCTAAGTCCTGCGAGTCCTCTTTATATACACAGAGGCTCGCTAGGTTACAAAAGGAAACTTCCCCATAAGGAATACATCCACAGAGGCCTACTCGGAGACTACTTGGTCTTCACGTCCTCCGGGATATGTCTTCTAGATCTTTCCCCTTATGGCGGTTCAATATTGGGCTTGCTCCCAAGTGGGCCTTTGTCGTGCGAGTAAGTTAAGTCGCACTGGGCCGCGGGTTAATCCAGAAAGTATTCCCCCGACATTAGCCCCCAAGCGTGGCCTGAACTTCATAGTATTTCTTGATCTTGAATGTTTAGGCCGCGCTTTTCCTTGTTTCGCGACTTATAATTGTGTAGGATTGGCCTTGACTCGCACCTGGAAGATCATCTGACTTCGTGAGCTTCTTTGTTAGAGTATCCTGATAGCTTCAGAACTTGATGACGATCATCTTCAAATTTTTGATGATAATATGATGTAGCCCCCAAGGATTGAGAGGATGTAATGTGGTAATCATCTCAATTCTTCTCAGAGAACTCTGAAGGTCATCACCTGTAACTTGATATCATGAATAAAACAATTGTTAAGATACAAGTAATTGTAATTGGTGTTGCCGTACTATAAGCAGTACATCGACCTCTAGTTAGGCCATCTGAATCCTTAAGTGGGCACTCGCGCGACTCAGTATTTCCTAGGAACATGTGTGTTCAGGGTCGAGAGCGGCCATGATAGGCAATCAAGCTCGATTGACGCCACACCCCAGTACTTTGGCCACATAATGCGAGTAGCAATCCAACTTAAGGTAAATTTGATAATTGCCAATAAATCGGCTGTTTCAGGGTAACAAAGACCCCAAGAAACATAATGATATTGCCATGATAGGCTAAGCTATGATAAGCTTTGATTATGATGACACATAAGGTCGCGCCTAGGTGGCAACCGAGTGTTATACATAGGGTTGGATCGCGCGTAGGTGGCGATCCATGGTGATACATGGGGTCGGTCGCGCCTAGGTGGCGACCAGAGATGATACAAAGTTTACGGCCGCGCCTAGGTGGCAGCCGGTTTCTGATACAAGGGTCGATCGCCTGGGTGGCGATCAGATGTTGCATAGGTCGCGCCTAGGTGGCGACCAAAGTTGAAGTTCTAGCCCTGAGTGGCTGTGATGATACTCAGCTATAAAGCTGGAAAGGATGATGCTTGGCTCTGATTAGCCTTTTCTTATGTATAGTACGGTCGCAGGTGTGCGACGTTCCAAGGGCGAGGTGCCTCGAGACGATCCTCGAAATCATGGCGTTCGCTGCTTTCTTCCCTTACATCCAGCAGGTAGTACGACCCATTGTTTAGCTTCTTGCTGATGATGTAGGGTCCTTCCCATGGAGAGGACAGCTTATGCATTCCCTTGTGATCTTGTTTAAGTCGCAGTACTAGGTCGCCTTCTTGAAAGGTGCGGGTTTTGATGCGTCTGGCATGATAGCGTCGCAAGTCTTGTTGATATACGCTGACCTTGATGCTGCCAAGTCTCTAACCTCTTCTAATGTGTCCACCGAGTCTTGCCGAGCTATCTCATTATCTGTCTCGATGTAAGCCGCAACTCTTGGTGAATCATGTATGATATCGCTGGGCATGACTGCTTCTGCTCCATAGACCATGAAATATGGTGTAAATCCTGTGGATCTGTTAGGGGTTGTTCTTAAGCTCCACAGTACTGCTGGCAGTTCTTCCACCCAACATCCTGGAGATGCTTCGACCTTTTCAATAAGGCGCGGCTTAATTCCATGGAGAATTTCCTGGTTAGCTCGCTCAGCTTGTCCATTGCTCTGCGGGTGTGCTACTGACGTGAGGTCCAATCTTATCCCATTGTCTGCGCAAAATATCTGTGTAGCCCCTTCAGAGGTGTTGCTCCCATTGTCTGTAATGATACTATGGGGGTACCCGAAGCGGAATATGACCTTCTTCAAGAACTTGACTGCTGTTTCAGCCTCGCAATCTCCCACAGGTTCTGCTTCTATCCACTTTGTGAATTTGTCCACCATGACCAGAGGTGAGTTTTTCCGTTTGAAGACCGTCTGAAAGGCCCTACCATGTCAAAACCCCATACGGCAAAAGGCCATGTGATGGGTATTGTGCGAAGTGCTTGAGCTGGCATATGATCTTGCCTAGCGTATCTTTGACATCCATCGCACACTCTGACAATTTGCTCTGCATCTGCTAATGCTGTTAACCAGAAGAATCCATGTCGGAACGCCTTTGCCACCAAAGATCTTGACGAAGCATGATGGCCACAATCGCCTGAATGAATTTCGTGCAAGATTTTTCGTCCCTCTTCTGGTGAGACACATCTTTGGAATGCTCCTGACACGCTGCGCTTGTATAATTCGTTGTTGATGATTGTATAGGCCTTTGATCGTCGTATGATTTTGCGCGCCTCAATTCATCGTCGGCAGCACTCCGCGACTTAAATATGCCATGTATGGCTCTGTCCATCCTGGCTGTTCATGCAGGGCTGCGACTAAAGTTGAATCATCCTCTGGCTCTGCAATGTCAATCTCTGCTGGAGGTTTGACTGATGGATTGTGCAGTTCATCCAGGAAAACATTGGGTGGGACTGACTGTCTGTTGGATCCAAGCCGAGACAGGGCATCTGCAGCTTCGTTTTGTCTCCGATCAATATGTTCAACTTGGTATCCAGTGAAATGTCCAGCAATTCTGTCCACCTCTCTTCTATATGCAGCCATGTTCGCATCCTTGCTGTCCCACGTTCCAGAGACCTGCTGTGCCACCAAGTCTGAATCGCCAAAACAGCGTATGCGACTGATGTTCATCTCCTTTGCTATACGTAGACCATGAAGCAGTGCCTCGTACTCCGCCACGTTATTTGTGCAGTTGAAGTGTATCTGTAGCACATACCGCAGCTTGTCTCCCTTGGGAGATGTTAGAACAACTCCAGCCCCCGAGCCTTGCAACTGTCTTGACCCATCAAAATGCATGGTCCAGTATTTGGTTTCTGCCATGCTAGGAGCGACTTGGATTTCTGTCCAATCGTTAATAAAATCTGCAAGGGCTTGCGACTTAATTGATGTGCGCGGCTCGTAGCTGATGTGATGTGGTCCCAACTCGATCGCCCACTTAGCGACTCTTCCAGTAGCTTCTCGATTACGAATGATATCTGCCAATGGTGCTGAACTAACCACAGTTATTGGATGTTCTTGGAAGTAGTGCTTCAGCTTGCGACTCGCCATGAACACTCCAAACACCAACTTCTGCCACTGTGGGTAACGCTGTTTGGAAGCTGTGAGGACTTCACTCACGTATATACTGGTCTCTGGACAGGGTATTCCTTTCCTGGTTCTTGTCTCTCCACAACCATGACAGCGCTCACAGCGCGGGAATTTGCCGCTATGTATAGTAGCATGGGCTCTTTATCCTTTGGAGCCGCCAGAACTGGAGCATTTGTCAATTGATTTTCAAGGCTGTCAGAGCTTCGTCAGCCTCTGCGTCCCAAACGAAGGTGTCTGATTTTTTCAACAGTCTGTACAAAGGTAGTGCTTTCTCTCCCAATCTTGATATAAAGCGACTCAAAGCTGCTACGCATCCGGTAAGTCGCTGCACATCTTTTATCTTTTCTGGTTTTTGGAGATCCATCACTGCCTTTATCTTATCAGGGTTGGCCTCAATGCCTCTCTCTGATACTATGAATCCCAATAGCTTTCCTGCTGGTACTCCGAAGACGCACTTTGTGGGGTTGAGCTTCATGTTGTATTTTCTGAGATTTGTGAATGTCTCTGCCAGATCAATAAGATCCTGGCTAACTTGCGACTTTACCACAATATCATCCACGTAGGCGTGAACGTTGCGACCTATTTGCTCATGTAGACAATTCTGAATGCATCTTTGGTAAGTCGCACCTGCGTTCTTCAACCCAAAGGGCATGCTGACATAACAAAAAGCTCCAAAGGGTGTGATGAAGGACGTCTTTTCTTGGTCCTCCCTCTTCATCTTGATTTGATGGTAGCCTGAATAGGCGTCCAAAAAGCATAACAGCTCGCACCCAGCAGTTGAATCAATTACTTGGTCGATTCGGCAAAGCAAATGGATCCTTTGGACAAGCTTTGTTAAGACTGGTGTAATCAACGCACATTCGCCACGTACCGTTCTTTTTCATAACCAATACTGGGTTTGCCACCCATTCCGGATGGTATACCTCCGTGATGAATCCTGCAGCCAGCAAGCGAGCTATTTCCTCTCCTATTGCCTTTCTCCTATCATCGTGGAAACGCCGTAGTGGCTGCTTCACTGGTTTAGCCGCAGGGTTCACTTTGAGGCTATGTTCTGCTAATTCTCTTGGTACCCCTGGCATATCTGACGGCTTCCATGCGAAGATGTCCTTATTTTCCTGGAGAAAAGCGACGAGGGCCTTCTCCTGCTCTTCTTCCATGTGTGCTCCAATGCTGGTTTGCTTGGATGAGTCGCCAGGAACAAGATTTATCTGCTTAGTGTCCTGGGCCGCTTTGAATTTCATTGGTGGCTCGGCAGATGGCGTGGTAACTACACTCATGTCGTTTGGGTCCACCTGCGACTTATAACCTTTTAGCTCTTCCGCGGCACAGGCGGATTCTGCGAAGGCCGCATCTCCCTTTTCACATTCTATCGCTTTTTCTCTATCTCCGTACACTGTGATGACCCCTTTTGGTCCTGGTATCTTCAACTGTAGGTACACGTAGCATGGCCTGGCCATAAACTTAGCAAAGGCCGTTCTTCCAAACAAGGCGTGATATGGGCTTTGGAATTTTACCACTTCGAAGCATAGGAATTCGCTTCTAAAGTTCTCTTCTGTTCCAAAAGTTACCCCTAGGGTTATTTTCCCCACTGGTCGTGCGGACCTTCCTGGGACAATGCCGTGAAATACTGTTGACGTGGGCTGCAGGCTGGAATCCTTGAGTCCTAGACGCTGGAACGTATCGTAGTACAAGATATTAATGCTGCTTCCTCCATCCATAAGCACTTTGGTCAGCTTGTATCCTGCAACGTACGGTGCCACAACCAGTGCCAACTTGCCAGGTTCCCGTACTTGTGGCGGGTGATCGTCGCGACTCCAGGTTACGCGTATTCTGACCACCTTAACCAATTGGGTGTTGCTGGTATCACGGCGTTCACCTGCTGACTTCTGCGGCTCAATTTCTCTTCCCTTTTGGAGGTATCGATAACTATTGTGTGATACTGCCCCGTTGCCTGGGGTTACTCGCGCCGTGCTGCCCAATATTTGTGTTATGAGCCGCACTAGGGTTTCCTTCATGGAATTCCCCCCGTTGTGTTGGCTCTCTTCTTTCCACTTCTTGTAATAGTGGCATTGCCTTGGTATGGTCCGCTGGCCGTCCATCACCTGTCGCATGAAGGTCGCATGGCCGGTTGAAAACTTCTTGCATATTGATTGGACGGGAGCCGTATCCTCGACCCCTTCCACGCTGGCCTCTGAATCCTCCACGCGTATTGGCGACGAGCCCTGAGTGACCATCTTCATTTTTGCGTTTGTTTTGATTCGCGTTGTTGTGGCTCGTTTGCTGCTGCTGGGGCTTGTTGGAGTTTTTCTTTCCTTTGCAGCAACCTCCTCTTCTTCTCCGTCTGACGCGTCTCTGGTTTTATCTGAGCTGGCATATTTGTTAGCCGCAGCCATCACCTCGCTGAGGCTCTTGACTTTATCCTTCATGCGACCCAGCTTATGAATCAGCGGCTCAAACTTGCAGTTTTTCTCCATCACCAGGACGGCTGAGCTTGGTGGTATATTATCTGAGGAGTGTATTATTTCTGCCACCCTTTTCATCCAATGGCGACTTGACTCGCCTTCCTTCTGGACACAACGCTCTAGATCTTCTATATTGCAGAGTCGTTTGCAAGTTCCTTGGAAGTTCTTAACGAAGGCATCCTTCAGTTCCTCCCAAGTATTTATAGAGTTGGGAGGCAAATTTTGCAGCCATATGTGCGCTGCACCTTCTAGCATCATGTTGAGGTACCTTGCACATATTTCCTCGAGGCGTTCAAAATGCTCATCCCCATCTCGTAATTGTTCAGCCAGGTGGTTGGATCCATGCTGGCGTTGTAGTTTGCCACCTTGCGTGGCCCTTTGAAATCTTCAGGAAAAGGTTCCGATCTGATCCTTTCAGTGAAACACGCGGTCCCTTGAGTCGCGAGGACAGGGCTGTGGGCGCGCCGCGGGGTTATCTGTGGGCCGCGTTTGCACCACTGGCATATTCGCCTGCGCTTCTGCGACTTGCTCCTGCTGCCTCTGTGCGACTCCTGATACGTTCTCTGGTGGCCTGCTTTGGACGCTTCTTTCTGCTGCAATCCTGTGATTGGCTGGTACGAGGGGCAGCTGTGCTTCGGCTTCCGCCCTATTGGCTTGTTGCAGGACTGCCGTACTTAGCATCTGAATCGCGCGCCGCGCCTCAGCATTGACCGGGTCATCGCCTGTTGGTACCATCTGAGTCAAGATATTAGCCGCAGCATACATATTATCGACAGGGTTCTGGTAATGGCCCTGCGGGGTGTGAAACCTCCTTGGTTGTTGCTGGGTCTCTTGATTTGTTGGTACCCTTCCTTCCGCAGTCGTCTGGATTCCCGTTCCCGCGGCTGGAGTGAGCGGGATTTCCACTGTTGGTTGAGTCGCGCGCAGTTGTGTTTGCGGGTCAACCTGTCGTTGAGTCGCAGCCAGCGCGGCTACTCTCTGCCGCTCCTGTTGGATTCCTTGGTTTATCTGATCGAGCCTGCGGCGCTCTTCTTCCATCCTTCGAACCTCATACAGGAGCTCGGCCCTGGCGGCCTCAATTTCTGTTGCACGGAGGGCGGCGTTCGTGGCTGACACAGGGACAAGAAGTGGGTTGCTTGGGGGTGCCGATGCCTCGGTTTCTCCAGCAGTTCCTGATGCGCCTGCTCCTCCGGCCATGTAAACCGCGACTTGCGCCATCTCTTGATCTGGTGATAATGTGATTTCTGGTGGGTAACCCCAGCAACTTTCTTCAAAGGCAGGTATGATGGACCCAAACTCTTGCGAGTCCATGCTTTCCACGGATTCTTCCCCATCATCGGCGACTTCTTCTACTGAATCGCCTTCTGGACCGATCTAACGGACCTGCCACCGATGAAGCCGACGAAGACGTTGATGGATCCGAACGGGATGACGTGGCCGGTCTCCAATAATCTGCTTCCGGCCCCCAGCTTGAATCGTCGATGAGGGGTGTGCCATTGACCGTGATGATACGGCCAACAACAAGATCTTCAGCTCCCTTCATGGATCCTGCGCGGAACGTGACGCTCTTGACCGCAGGCCCCACGGTGGGCGCCAACTGTCGTGGGTTTGTCACGTCAGGTGTCATAGATGACTTCGTAGGTGTGGGATTACGCGAGTCAAGCATCTCCGAGCTTGGGATCGCAGGAACAAAGATCAACACAGATTTACCCAGGTTCGGCCCCCTCAATGTGAGGTAAAAGACCTACTTCCTGCCTACCCTAGATTGGTATTGATATGATAATCGAGGTGTTACAATGGAGGCGATCCGATCTGGTACTCGCCGTATGAGCTAGGGTTTAGGGCTTGATAGCTTGACCCGCTCTAAGTCCTGCGAGTCCTCTTTATATACACAGAGGCTCGCTAGGTTACAAAAGGAAACTTCCCCATAAGGAATACATCCACAGAGGCCTACTCGGAGACTACTTGGTCTTCACGTCCTCCGGGATATGTCTTCTAGATCTTTCCCCTTATGGCGGTTCAATATTGGGCTTGCTCCCAAGTGGGCCTTTATCCGTGCGAGTAAGTTAAATCGCACTGGGCCGCGGGTTAATCCAGAAAGTATTCCCCTGACAATTGGTACTCGCCATGCTCGTAAGGAGCCCTCAAGGGTCAGTGATATATGAAATTCAAAAGACTCAGCGACTCAATGATAGTTGAGGCGAAACGACAAGCCCTCGAATGTCAAGGGTGCCGGCTTTATTTCATAATCACTCGATTTCTTACAAGGTGTTACAGGATGATGCAGGCCCTTTAATGTGAGTTTTCTGTTCCCCGCAGGCCATGCATACTTGATACTCATCGCACTTAGTTGCGAATTAATACTCCTAACGGAGTGGGTTGAACACCTGATTGGTTCAATTTTGAGTCGCTAAAAGCGAGTCGGGTCGAGCATGACAGCTCCGATGTGTGTTTCATGTTGAAGCAGAGAGAAAGTTTGTTAGGAGATTAGCCGCACTGAGCTGCGACTTATGTTGAGTTGAGTCTGCTTTGTAAGGATTCACGATAACTGAACCTCTTTGGCTGGGATTGTTGATCGAGGCTGGGTCTATGCATATGCGCCATTTCTTGTCTTCTTTTTGTATCAAAGCGACCTCTGGGGCATTATCTTGATGATGCGTGACTTCTCGGTGGGAATTTACCATCCGGTGGCTGCATCTTGTTGGCCGCCTCTGCAGTACCTCCAACGCGACTCGTTTTGAGCTGCGATTACCAATTTGCGACTGATATCCGTGTGAGGAGTTGGCGATGCAAGCTTCTTCTGCGAGTGCTGAGCCTGCGTTCTCGCATTCTAACGCTCTCTTCCTGTCTCCATATATTGTAATGACACTATTGGTCCCGGTATCTTTAACTGTAGGTAGATGTAGCAGGGGCGAGCGGTGAATTTGACATAGGCTTCTCTTCCAAAGATCGCATGATATGAGCTCTTGACTGCTACAACCTCAAAGTCTAGGAGCTCTGTGTGGAATTTCCGCTCTATCCCAAAGCTAACTTCAAGGGTTATCTTTCCGATTGGTCGCGTAACAGCTCCTGGGATTATGCCTTGAATTTCTTTCCTGGATGGTCGCAGCCGCGACTCGGGTATATTCATTCTTCGGAGCGTGTCTTGATATAGGATGTTTACTCTTCCTCCTCCATCCATTAGAACCTTACTTAACTTGTATCCTGCGACTTCAGGCGTGACCACAAGAGCTGGCTGTCCTGGATCTTTTACTTCTGGGGGGTGATCGTCGCGACTCCAAATAACCGGTCGCTCTGTCCAACGACGGTACCTTTCTGGCGTTGAATCTGGCCACGCCTCCGGCTTCCATCCGTTGTTTGTACTTCCACTGTATGAAAACTGTCCTATGTTCCTTCCAGGCAAAACGTCAGGCCCTTGATGAGAGCTAGATTTATTCTTGTGCTGCATTGATCCACTGTGAGCCGCTGGCGTGTTGCCTTCTTTCCACCTCCGGTAATAATGACATTACGCCTTTGTGTGACTCGCTGGCCTGCCATCTCTCCTGCGATGTAAGTCATAGGGAACGTCAAAGATCCCCTTGCATTTATTAGGGAATGAGGCCTTATCACTTCCTTGCTCCTTCATCTGGTGTGCATGGTGTTCAGTTTGCGCGACTTGCAATTTCTCTGTTGGGTCCTATGATAAGCCGCCTGTCCCCTTATCTGTCTTTGCGTACTTGTCAGCTGTTGCCAAAAGCTAGTCGAAACTATCAATCTTGTGTTCAGCGCGACTTAACTTGTGCACCAGCGGCTCAAATCTACAGTTCTTCCTCATAGCTTGTATTGCGGACTGTACTGTTAAGTTCTTGGCGGAGCCAAGGATCTCCGCGACTCTCTTGATCCAGTCACCGCTTGATTCGTCCTCCTTTTGAACGCATTGTCTAAGGTTTTTCATGTCTTCTGTTTGGAATCTGTTGATGAACTTGTCCTTCAAGTCTTCCCATGTGCTTATTGATTTTGATGGCAGCTTTAACAGCCAATCCCTGGCTTCTCCCTGTATTGCCAAGTGAAAATATTTCGCACACACTTCCTGAGTTACATCAGTCCCTGTAATGCTTGCCTCATAATCTTCTATCCATAAGGCAGGGTCTTGGTCACTGTGATAGGTGGTGACTCGTTGCGACTCACCGAAGTTCGGGGGAAAACGAGTGAGCCGTATTTCCTCTCCAAAACATGCTGGTCCCTTCAATAATGAATAGGAGTTTACTGGTGCTGAATCTTCATCTGAGTCAGTTTCAATCTAGGCTGGCTGAGTCACCCCGGACGTCTGTGACTCGCCTTCTATCTTCTTTTCTTTTTCCAATGATACTTGCAAACCTGCTAGCTGGTTGACCATTTCTTCGACGCTGCACTTTTCTCCTCCCCATGATACCTCGTGTTGCGGCTCATTGGGCGTGACTCCATACATATTTGCTTGTTGTAAGGCAGCGGTTTGCAGTAGATCGATCGCATGGCGAGCTTCCTTATCAGCTCATGTGTCTCCAACCGGTGCTATCCTCGACAATATTCCTATCGCGGCATGCACGTTGCTTTCTGGGTCGCCGTGGAACTGTGGTTTCATCTCTCCTCTGTCCGTCTTGATCTGATGCTTTTGCTGCCAACGACGGAGTCGCCAATCTTCTTCTTGGAGTTTCTTGTGCTCAGGCGTCGTCTTGGTCCAGACCGCCTGATGCTTTTGCTGCCAGCGACAGAGTCATCGATCTTCTTCTTGGAGTTTTTCGCGCTCAGCCGTCAGTCTTTGCGCCTCTTCATAGAGTTCCGTCCTGATAGCTTCAATTTCTTCAATCTTGAGGTCTCCTTCCTGATTTGGTAGAGATCCCCAAACAGGTCTCGTCGGAACGAGGATGGGCAGTTTTGCTGTAGCTTGCTGTAGTTCCTCCAACACGCGAACCCTGACCGGCCGCAGTTCCTCCCCGACTCGCTTCCTTGAGTCGCATCTATAGGTCTGCGATTGACGGATCCGACGAAAACTTTCACTGATCCGATGGGAACAATGTATCCAAACTCGATGTGATCCGCCTCGGGTCCCCACTCCGAGTCGTCGATGAAGGGGACTCCATTGATGTCTTCAACTTGGCCGATGGCGATGTCCTTGAAGCCTGATTTCGATCCTGCACGGAACGTGACGCTTTTGACCGTAGGCCCCACTGTGGGCGCCAACTGTCGTGGGTTTGTCACGTCATGTGTCATGGATGACTTCGTAGGTGTGGGATTACGCGATCAAGCATCTCCGAGCTTGGGATCGCAGGAACAAAGATCAACACATATTTACCCAGGTTCGGCCCCCTCAATGTGAGGTAAAAGACCTACTTCCTGTCTACCCTAGATTGGTATTGATATGATAATCGAGGTGTTACAATGGAGGCGATCCGATCTGGTACTCGCCGTATGAGCTAGGGTTTTAGGGCTTGACCCTCTAAGTCCTGCGAGTCCTCTTTATATACATAGAGGCTCGTCAGGTTACAAAGGAAACTTCCCCTCAAGGATTATATTAACTGGGACCTATCCGGAGACTGGCTCGCCTCCGTGCCTTCTAGATTCTTCTCCTTGTAGCGGTTCGATGTTGGACTTAATCCCATGTGGGATTTTGTCCGTGCGAGTAAAGTAAGTCGCACTGGGCCGCGGATTAATCCAGAAAGTATTCCCCCGACAGTAGGTGCTTGTGGTGGTGCTCCTCCAGCCGACTCTTCCAGCGACAACAATACCTTCGAGCAGGTTGTAGGCTTCGTCGACAGGGTTTGCGCCTATGCTTCGGCTGCGATAGCCAAATCTTCTGGAGCTCTGGCGACTGTCTACCAGGGCATCTTCCCCAACAAGCCAGCGCCAAATGACATCGACACGCTGGCTTCGCCATTCGGCACTGGGTCAACGATCATGGCGGACTACACCCGCGCGCAGACGGTACGCGGCTCGGAGCTCACCTTCCAACTGTTGCTTGGGCATCAGGTTGCAGATGACTTTGACAAAGTCGTTAGCCAATTCCCCAAGAAGCCTGATGGCAAGACGCAGTCGCTGAGTGCGGTGAAGCCGGAGGCGAGTAGGCTGGTGAAAGAGGTTGTGTCTCTTTTTGAAAAGCGGGTTGCCAAGGCTGCTGAAGCAGCGGCTCGCAAAAGTAGATCGATGTCCGAGTCAGTGTCATAGGCTAGATGTATCCTTCCGCCTGAACTTGTCTTTCTGTAATGAACCCCTAAATTTGATGTTTCTCGCTGCTAGGGCCTTCTATTTTGTGATGTAAACACTTGCTTAAACTAAAGAAGTCAAATTTTTGTTGTATTAAGTATCTTTTGCTCTGCTGGCTTGTGCAATGTCTGAGTTCTTGATGCTTGACTTTTCCCGTCTGTTTAAACAGGATGAGCCAAACATAGATTCTGGAAGAGTCGACTGGCCAGAGGCTGCTCCAGCACCGACTGCTCCTCGGCGAAGGGTCGAACGTTTTCCTCGTCTCACTCAAAGCCAGAACGACCAGAAATTGATATCTTGGATGAGGAAGCAGATCGTCGACTTGGAGAAGTTGTTGAAGGATAACCAGAAAGAACTCGACCAGCTAAGGGCGCGACCTGCTCCTTCAACTGAGCGCGAGCAATACTTGCTTAGTGAAATGGATCTGATATGTCGACAGCTTCAGAGCAAGTACCCTAAACTGGTTCCTTCGACTTGTGCATCATTGTCTTCAAGTTGAAATTGTAACTTTTCTTGCTTGACTGTTTTGCAGATGTGAACCAAGATTGGAAGGCTGAACGCCTCCGTGTGGAGCAACGTGTTGAGCGAGAGGCGAAGGGCACTGCCTCGGGTGCTCAATATTTCTGGTCTGATACTCCCAAGGCCAAGGTGTTGGCTCTGATGTTGGACCGCACTTGGCGCTCGGCGATCTTACTTGTAGGGTGCCAGAAGACCTTGTCGAAACTGCATCGGGTGATGTTTCCCCATAATCCGCAGCGCAAGGGATATCTGCGCTGATGGACCAGTTTCAAGATGGTGCGACCATGAAGCAGATCGTCCACGCTCAACTGGTGGCTGGAGCGAATATCGCCTTGGCATATTTCCGTAAGCACGGCCACACTTTCCACTCGATAGAGTTGTTGATGGCTTGCCCGACGCCAAGAATTACGGCAAGTCCTTGGCGTATGCGAGGCAGATGGTCGAACAAGTCCAGCGCCGCACTGAGCAGCTTGTAGGTCCACTGGATGCACCCAAGGATGAACCAAAGTGGTAGATAGAGTAAAAACTTGTTGTATGTTAGTAACTTGTAACGGAGAGGGTTGACCTCGAAACTCGTATGTGAATATGATGTATGTAATTGCGAATGCATCTTCGAGTATGTCGGAAACTTTCGTTTACACCTGTGCGGCGCAGCCCCTGAGCGGTCGGGTGCGGCCTAGGCTTTGATTTGTATGCTTGTGTGGCGCAGCCCCGAGCGGCGGGTGTGGCCTAAGCTTTTCTTTCGACTTATATGGCGCAGCCCCCGAGCGGTTTGGTGCGGCCTAAGTTTTCCACTTGAGATTGCGTGGCACATCCCCGAGCGTTCGGGCGCGGCCTAAGCTTTTGTTTCGACTTGTATGGCGCAGCCCCCGAGCGGTCGGGTGCGGCCTAAGTTTTTCATTTGAGCTTGTGTGGCGTAGCCCCCGAGCGTTCGGGTACGGCCTAAACTTTTCTTTCGACTTGTATGTCGTAGCCCCGAGGTCAGGTGCGGCCTAAGTTTTTCGCTTGAGCTTGCGTGGTGCATCCCCGAGCGTTTGGGCGCGGCCTAAGCTTTTGTTTCGACTTGTATGGCACAGCCCCTGAGCGGTCGGGTGCGGCCTAAGTTTTTCATTTGAGCTTGTGTGGCGCAGCCCCCGATCGTTCGGGTGCGGCCTAAGCTTTTGTTTCGACTTGTATGGCGCAGCCCCCGAGCGGTCGGGTGCGGCCTAAGTTTTTCATTTGAGCTTGTGTAGCGCAGCCCCCGAGCGTTCGGGTGCGGCCTAAGCTTTTCTTTCGACTTGTATGGCGCAGCCCCGAGCGGTCGGGTGCGGCCTAACTTTTTCATTTGAGCTTGTGTGGCGCAGCCCCCGAGCGTTCAGGTGCGGCCTAAGCTTTTCTTTTGACTTGTATGGCGCAGCCCCGAGCGGTCGGGTGCGGCCTAACTTTTTCAGCTGAGCTTGTGTGGTGCAACCCCGAGCATTCGGGTGCGACCTAAGCTTTTGTTTCGACTTGTATGGCGCAGCCCCGAGCGGTCGGGTGCGGCCTAAGTTTTTCATTTGAGCTTGTGTGGCGCAGCCCCCGAGCATTCGGGTGCGGCCTAAGCTTTGTTTCGACTTGTATGGCGCAGCCCCCGAGCGGTCGGGTGCGGCCTAAGTTTTTCATTTGACTTTTCTTTCGACTTGTATGGCGCAGCCCTCGAGCGATCGGGTGCGGCCTAAGTTTTTCATTTGAGCTTGTGTGGCGCAGCCCCGAGTGCTCGGGTGCGGCCTAGGTTTTTTCTTTTGAACTTGTGTGGCGCAGCCCCGAGCGTTCGGGTGGGGCCTAAGTTTGGTATTGCTTTTTGACTGCAAAAAGTAAAGGAAAGAGCTTGCTTCTCCAAACCACTTCATATATTAAGCTAGCAAGCCGCCTCATTAAAAACCTTCTAGTCCCCTTAGGTACCCTGAAAGGAAAAGGGCGCGTCTGAAACCTGCTGCTTGTTGACGTGTGAGTACAGTTACATTGGGGTGTCGACTAAGCACAGAAGCGACGGAGCTGCGCCGCGTTCCATGGATTGCTGCAAGGCTCCAATGTCTTCGAGTTCTTCAGGCGGTAGGCACCATTGCCAATCGGTTCCATGACGATGTACGGTCCTTCCCAGGGGGATGCGAGCTTGTGCACCTTCTTCTGCTTGAGTCGTAACACCAGGTCACCAGGGATAAAAGATCTGGCTCGCAGTCGTCGACCGTGGTAGTTGCGAAGGCTCTGCTGGTATATGGCTGTGCGAGAGAGCGCGATGTCTTGAGCCTCGTCGAGCATGTCTTTATCATCCTCCATTGCTTCATCAGCGTCTGACTCGTCATAGAGTACTACGCGGGGTGCGTCAAAGCGTATGTCATGTGGAATGACTGCTTCGGCTCCATAGACCATGAAGAAGGGGGTGTACTGGGTGGATCTGTTGGGTGTGGTGCGCAGGCTCCACAGCACGGCTGGTAACTCTTCCACCCAGGCTCCTGCGGCACATCTGAGTGGCATGAACAGGCGCTTCTTGAGGCCACGACAGACAAGTCCATTTGCCTTCTCGACTTGCCCGTTGGATTGGGGATGTGCGACTGAGGCATAGTTGAGTTTGATGCCTTGGTCCGCGTAGAACATCTTGAATTCTTCAGCTGTGAAGTTGGTGCCATTGTCGGTGATGATGCTGTTGGGCACGCCGAATCTGAAGATGATGGACCTGATGAAGTTGACCGCGGACGATGCAATCGAACTTGTGATTGGAACAACATCGATCCACTTGGTGAACTTGTCGACTGCGACGAGCAGGTGCGTGTGTCCGCCGGGGGATGACTTCTTCAAGGGACCCACCATGTCGAGCCCCCACTGGGCGAAGGGCCAAGCGAGTGGTATTGTCTTGAGCTCGGATGCGGGTGCATGTGGCTTGGTGGTGAACTTCTGGCATCCGATGCATTTCTTGACCATCTCCTCAGCTTCTTGCATGGCGGTGGGCCAGTAGAATCCCGCTCGAAAGGCCTTGGCAACGAGGGCGCGACTGCTAGCATGGTGCCCGTAGGTACCCGCGTGGATGTCGAGCAGGATGGCCTTGCCGTCTTCTGGGTCGATGCAACACTGCAGCATTCTTGATATGCTGCGCTTGTAGAGCTCTCCATTGATGATCGTGAAGGCTTTGGCACGGCGAGTGATGCGCTTGGCTTCGTCAAGTCTTCTGGTAGTTCCTTTCGCAGCATGTACGCGAGAAAAGGATTAGTCCATGTAGGTTCGATCAAGAGTACCTCGATGGGGTGCGTGTCGGACGTCTCCTGGTCCTTTGCTGGCGAGTCGAGCGAGCTTGAGGTCGATGTCGAAGGCTCGTGCGGCTACTTCAGCTTGATGGAGCGCTGCGTGATGCTCGAGGAAGACTCCTTCGGGCACCTTCTCCTTTCTTTAGCCAATGTTGGCGAGTATGTCCGCCTCTTCGTTGCTTTCGCGGCCCACGTGGCGCAGCTCGCAGCCTTCGAAGTTCCCTCCATGATGTTGTATAGGTCCCGGTATGCGATCATGTTGTCTGCGATGGCATCGCAGTCCTTCATGGTTTGCTGCACGACGAGGTTCGAGTCCCCGTAGATCATGAGATGAGTAGCACCGCAGTTCTTGGCCATTCGCATGCCGTGGAGGAGACTCTCGTACTCTGCTCGTTGTTTGTTGGTCTCTTGAAGGTCATCTGTAGCACGTAGCAGAGCTTGTCGCCTTTAGGTGAGATCAGAATGACACCTGCACCCGCGCCATCGTATTTCTTGGAGCCATTGAAGTACATGGTCCAGGCGTTGGATAGGTCTGGGCGGATGGCAGCTGTGCCTCGATCCACTCAGTCGTGAAGTCTGGGAGTACTTGTGCCTTGATTGCTCTCGGGTGCGCGTACTTCAGTTCCCATGGGCCTAACTCGATGACCCACTTGGCGACTCTTCCCGTGGCATCTGGGTTGGTGAGGATGTCTCCGATGGCGGATGAGCTGACCACCATTATCGGGTGCCCAGAGAAATAGTGCACTAGCTTCCTTGAGCTCATGAAGACACCATATGCTAGCTTCTGTTAATGCGTGTACCTTTCCTTGGACACGGATAGAACCTCGCTGAGGTAGTAGATGGGTCGCTGCACAAGGTGCCCTTTGCCTCATCTCGCTCGACGACGAGGACTGTGCTAACCACTCGATCGGTTGCTGCAACGTAGAGGAAGATGGGTTCCTTCTCAGCGGGTGCGACGAGGATGGGCGGAGTCGACAGGACGCGTTTGAGTTGCTTGAATGCTACCTGCGCTTCTTCCGTCCACTCGAACTTGTCCGCTTTTTTCATCAGTTGGTAGAAAGGGAGTGCCTTTTCGCCCAACTTACTAATAAATAGACCGAGTGCCGCGATTCGACCAGACAGGCGCTGGACTTCTCGGAGCTTGGTCGGGAGTGGCATCGTCAGAATGGCTTCTATTTTTCTGGATCTGCTTCGATTCCTCGTGCTGACACCAGATACCCGAGCAGCTGTCCTGCGGGTACGCCGAAAGCGCACTTGTCTGGGTTGAGCTTGATCTGGTACTTGTTGAGGTTCGAGAATGTCTCACGCAGGTCTTGGAGGAGCGTGTCCTCCTTGTGAGTCATGATGACGATGTCATCGACGTAGACTTGTACGTTCCTCCCGATCTGCAGCTCGAGGCAGTTCTGCATCATGCGCTGGTAAGTGGCACTAGCGTTCTTGAGTCCGAAGGGCATCGTCTGGTAGCAGAAGACGCCGTGAGGCGTGATGAAGGCTGTTTTCTCCTGGTCTTCGACTCTTAGCTTGATCTGGTTGTAACCCGAATATGCATCCAGGAACAGAGGCGCTCGCAGCCTGCGGTTGAGTCGATGATCTGGTCGATGCGTGGCAGAGGGAAGTGGTCCTTCGGGCAACACTTGTTGAGGCCGGTG
Organism: Poa pratensis; assembly: GCA_947311845.1. Taxonomy (NCBI): domain Eukaryota; kingdom Viridiplantae; phylum Streptophyta; class Magnoliopsida; order Poales; family Poaceae; genus Poa; species Poa pratensis. The sequence goes on along the minus strand of CAMZMU010000074.1, from coordinate 59,291,110 downwards.
AAGTCGACGCACATGCGGAGCGCAGTCGATTTCTTCTTCTTGACTAGGACTGGGTTAGCGAGCCAGTCTGATTTCTTGATCTCTCGAATGAACCCAGCGTGACGTAGCCTGTCGATCTCTTTGGTGATGAAGATTCGCTTTGGCTCGGGGACGCGGCGCATGGTTTGTTTGACTGGTCGTGCATCATCTTTTAACTGGAGAGAGTGCTCGGCAAGTTCCCTGGGTACTCCTGGCATATCTGAAGGCTGCCAGGCGAAGATTTCCCAGTTCTCACGGAGGAACTTGACGAGCGTGCTTTCCTATGCGCTAGTCAGGCTTGTTGAGACTCGAACGGTCTTCTCAGGGTCCGTCGGGTGGACTTGGACTGCTCTTGTGTCATTGGTGGCGTTGAACGCTGCGTCGTATGCTGGTTTCTTGGCAACAGGGAAAATGGTCCTATCATTGTCGCGAGACACCTCTTCGAGTTGTTCTTGCATGCCGAAGGACTCGGAGATCTTGTTGAAGTCTCTGTCGCATCTATCTGATCGATCAAAGTCACCGTTCACCGTGATGACTCCTTTCGGGCCCGGCATCTTCAGCATGAGGTAGGCATAGTGAGGTACGGCCATGAATCTTGCGAATGTTGGGCGTCCAAGTATCGCGTGGCATTGTGATGCCCAGTCGACGACTTCAAAGTCGATTGCCTCATTTCTGAAGTGGTCAGGTTTGCCAAAGGTGACGTCGAGTGTGATCGTTCCCACGGGTAGGACTACTTTCCCGGGTACTAAGCCATGGAAGGTGCTTCCTGATTTGGCAAGGTTCGTCAAGGATCTGCCCATCTTCCGGAGAGTGTCAGCAAATATGATGTTGATGCCGCTGCCTCCATCCATGAACACCTTGGTCATTGCGAAGTCTCCGATCTGCGCTTCGACCACGAGTGCAGCGTGTCCTGGCCGTGGCACTTTTGGCGGGTGATCAGCTCTTGAAAAGATGATGTCTATCTCAGACCCGCGTAGGTACTCAGGGGTTGCGGGTGGATAGGCGACAGCTTGGTAGACCTGTCGACTGATCAGCTTCTGGCACATGTTCGTTGGGCGCCCCTTCTGGATCATGTTCAGTTGCCCTCGTACGACTGGGTACTGGTCTTCCCTCACTCGAACTTCTTCCTGCTGGGGTTGCTGCTGTACGTATGCTGCTGATGCGTGCGCTGGTGCAGCCACGGGTGCGGCTGTGGGTGCGGCTGCGGGTGCGGCCTGGATAGCCAGCTGTGTTGCAGGTTGTGCCACAAGTGTTTGTGGTTGAACCTTTTTATGGATGGCCTCGTATATCTTGAGGGCTTTCCTACAATCTTTCAGCAGGTGGTTGGTACTCCACTTTCCTGTCTCAGGGTTCCGGAACATGTGGTGCTTACATGGCTGTTCGAGCTCTTCTTCAGGGGAAAGGGTGCGACGTTTCCACTCGCGTTTCTGCCCCCCATCATTGCGGTAGTTATCTTGATTTCGGCTGTAGTAGCCTTGGTTGTTTTGGCGACTGTTATCGCGACTGCCGTCCTCACGGGGGTTGCTGAACCCAGCCGCTACTAGTTCGATTGTGTCTCTACCGTCGTAGCGGGGTTTCTTCTTGCGGCGATCTTCTCTCCAGTTGCTTGGGCCGCCTTCTTCTTTTACCGCGTAAGGGCGGTCGTCTCGAATGGAGTCTTCTCCGTCCGCCCATTGGTTTGCTATCTTCATGACTTCGACCATGGAGGTTGGCTGGAGTCGACCGAACGCTTCCCTGAGATCTTTGCGCCACACGCCACGCTGAAAGGCGTCCATTGTCCTATCTTCCGAGACGACTCCGATGCTGTTATGCAGCAGAGTCCATCGCGAGATGTACGAGCGCAGTGGCTCATCTCTTCCTTGCTTGCAGGCCTGCAACTCGACGAAGGTGCCTGGTCGCAAGTATGTTCCAAGGAAGTTCTTGACGAAGGCTTCTTCAAATTGCTCCCACGAGTTGAAGGAGTTTTTGGGCTGGGTCTGGAGCCACCCGCGTGCAGATCCAGTGAGCATCAGCTGAATGTACTGCATCGCGGTAGTCGTGCTGCCCCCTTGGCAGTTGCAGGCGATGAGGTAATCTTCGAGCCAGAGCCTCGGGTCTTGCTTCCCGTCGAACTTGGCTACTTCGGCTGTGAGCTTGAAGCATTTCGGCATTCTTGTGTCGCAGATGCTGAGGGTGAAGCACGAGGCGCCGCATGGCTCGTAACTGCCGCTGGAGTACTACTCTTGATCTTGCGAGCTGCTTGCTCTCTTGGTGCGCTTGTGGTCGAGCTGCTTCTGCGTGATGTAGTTGCGCGCGTCTTCTCCTTCTTGAAGGTGTCGCGTGGGCCGCTCCACGTGCAAGGTACGCTCGCGGTCGCGTCGACTTGGATCTTCCGGTGCTTTATCGGCTGCGCCGGACTTGAGTAAAGCGTCTTCCGCCAGTTTGAGTGCCTTGATCTGCTGCTTGTGTACGTTGACGCACGGGTCACCCTGTGGAGGTTGGGTCAACTGCAGGTAAGTGCCTATTGACATCAGAGCGGCAGAGGCTGTTCTTGGGATCGGAATCCCTTCTGCGTCTTCTGTCACGTACGACGACTCGAGGTTGCGGGTGACCGTAGCTCTTTCCGCTTCTGGTATCCGGTTCAGGCGTGTTCGATGACGCCTTTGCGAGACTGCAGTTTCCGAGGAGGCGAAGGAGAAAGCGGCGCGTCGGGCACTCGAGTTGTCGGCGATCTCCTTGCGTCGGGCCAACTCAGCTTTTTCCACGCGGACTTCTCGGTGTCCTTCCACATCAGGTACCGGTATGCCATCATCTTCTCTGGTCGCATCTTCTGGGGGCATGGTGTACTCTTCCATGTGCTTCAGGGCTCTGATCCCCATCTCGCGAGTGATCGTGAGCTTCGTCACCCCGTCTGGCATGATCACCTCCAACGGGTACGCCGGAGGTTCTTCTCGACGATTGTTGTTGGGGGTGGTGGTTTCGATCAAGTAGATCTGCGGTGGTCGCGACTGGGCCGTCGACTGCGCATCGATGTTATCGAAGTTGTCCCCGGAGTCAAAGATGGAGGCGACGTGATACACGCCGCAATCGTTGCAGAACTCGTCGGGTGAAGAATCGTCGTTCTTCGTCGTCTCCGTTGCCGATGGAGGTGCGGTGGGCGGTGTCGATGCGGGTGCGATCTTCGCCGTTGAAGTTGTGGAAACGAGCGCAATCTCTGTAGTCGAAGGAGATGCAGATGATGTAGATGCGATCTCCGTAGTCGACGGAGATGTGGTCGATGTCAATGATGCAGACGCGATCTCAGTAGTCGACGGAGACGTGGTCGATGTCGCTGTTGCAGGTGTGATCTCCGCAGTCGACGGAGACGCGGTCGATGTCGATGATGTAGATGCGATCTCCGTAGTCGATGGAGACGCGGTCGATGTCGATGATGTAGATGCGATCTCCGTGGTCGATGGAGATGCGGTCGATGTCGATGATGTAGATGCGATCTCCGTGGTCGACGGAGATGCAGTCGATGTCGATGATGTAGATGCGATCTCCTGGTCGATGGAGATGCGGTCGATGTCGATGATGTAGATGCGATCTTCGTAGTCGACGGAGACGCGGTCGATGTCGATGATGTAGATGCGATCTCCGTGGTCGATGGAGATGCAAGTCCCGCAGCCGTTGTAGGCGCGAGAGCAGAGGGTCGAAAAACTCCCCACTTGTTCATATGGAGATGCATGTTTCCGAAGGATAAACACATACCTCCATAGAGATCAGCGTACACCGAGCGCTGGGCCGGCGGGTGCGGTTCGTAGACGAAGGAGCCGAAGTGGATCGGCTTGACGATGGTCGGAGCGTCGATCTTCATTGCCGATGGAGCCGGTGCAACCATGATTCCAGCACTCGTCCTTCCCACAGACGGCGCCAAATGTCGAGGGGTCACCTCGGCAAATTTTAGGTTCGAGTACCCGGGTTGATTGAAGGGGGAGAGATTGTGAGTGCTGGTAGTTACCACGGCTGACAAGCAAGGCGATTTACCCAGGTTCAGGCTCCCGGAGGATAATACCCTACTTCCTGCTTGTCTGATCTGTATTATTGGAGTCGAAGGTTACAATGGTGATCCCAGCGAGATGGCGATCTTGCTAAGATTTCGGTGGTGAGTATGGATGTACCCTCGACAGAGGTCCCTCCTAGCCTTTATATGGAGGCTAGGTCTCAGGAGTCCGGTGTCGGTTAGGTTGACAAGGTTTGGTAAGTATCTACCGACCTAAGCTTCGACTTCCTTGGGATGTATGTTGTCCTTGTTGGGCCCTTCACGGGCCTGCAGTGGCTAATCTTGAGGCTTGGCGTGCACTAGGTATCTCATAGTGGGGCAACCCGAAAGGTAGGCCCACGTCACCCGACTCTATGTAAAAAAGTTCAGATCAGTATCTCGTAGACTTTGTACTGTGAACTCTCAAGTTTTCTGACGATCGAGGCGCCCCTTCCACTAGCAACAGGATGACCATGTACTGAACTGGCTCACTCTCAAGCTTCTCAGAGTTTTTTGTGTCACAGAATGACATAACTGAAGGACAGAATATATCTGTAAAACTAAATTGGAACTTTTTTTCTGATCTGCTCCACGAAACGGAATATATACAAGTACAATGGATTTAGGCATTTAGCCGGTGTCATTCCAGGATGCAGACAGAATGATAAGACCGGGAACTTGTATGCTAGCTAGAGCACACCTACATAGGCTGAGAATATGGTGACGAGGATGGAGTGAGGAAGAGCACAAACTTTCCGGTCCACCACCTACGTGCTCGAGGCGCCGCTTCCAGGCTATGCCGCAACAAAACTCTCCTTTGGAATGTGGTGGGTGCCCGCGTGACTCGACTTCAGATTGACATTTGCCGTTGGATTTGGACCTCTCTATTTGGATATCCTTTTCTTGGTCTATTAACTTTCTTTTATTTTTCTTCCTACTTTTCATTTGATATATGGAAAATAAGTAGTATTGGAACTTCTATATGCAGACGACAAACGGAAGTCGAGAGAGAGAAAGAATCAGCCTGTCGTTTCACCATTTCTTTTCTGCTTTATTATGCCAAGGAATAGGATCGAGGAACCCACCTTTGCCAAAGGAGCTGCTAATTATAGGCCATTGGTACTTGGCTAGAGTTAACTTAGATAATGGATATATGATGAGCTAAGCAGAGCGTATATATGATTGATCTTGGCACATGGTCGCAGCAGATATGATATGTTTCATCAGCATGACTAGCTCAAGTTGACAAAAGAATGCCATAAAAACGCAATCACATAAACCACCACAAATGTGGCAAAGTCAATAAACACCCACCAAAATGCATGTTGTCTGATGTATTTTTTCCTAAAGCGTTGATAATTTTTTTTCGAGAAACCTAAAGCGTTGATAAAATTACCACCACACTGGAAATCAAATATGTCCATATAGATTTTCAGTTGGCAATCAGCTAGTGAGCCACCCGCTGAAGTATCCAATGGAAATCACTCCATAATAGATACATGAAACGAATATCCAGTCCATCAGATTGACAAGGTTTGGCCTAAATCACACTCTTTGCACACGGTTTTTTATAACAAAACTCGCTTTGCAAATATTTTCCTAAGGTTTAATTGAGGTTTTGGTCTATTTCAAAAATTTATGAATAGGTTTATTAAGTCTAAGTGAAACTCGAACCAGTAAGAAACTGCATTGAAACCGATGAAGAATTATATGTGAAATAATAAAACCCTAACGAAACGGTCAAAACCATGCATACGAGATATTCATTACAAACCAAGTGAAATTCGAATCACTGTGAAATGCACTCAACATGCATTAAACATGAAAGAAACCATAGACCACATGATACCCACCATAAACTGTAGGAAACTTGCATCAATAATAGAATTAGCTTTAGAAAAAATCTTCAGTGCTTTAGTCCGGTTTTCATTTAAAAAACATTCGGTGGGTCAAGCTTAAAGGATTTCGTCAATCTAATTACAATGATGAAACTAAATTCTAATCTGGCATTTAAAACAAAATATATTGTTCTATTCGTAGCAAAAGATAAAATGCATGAATGTTTTTGTGGGAGAGAGTCAGGCGTATTGCCGCTTCATTTTGCAGAATATATTGGGTTTTATGTGCAAACGTGTATGCGAAACTGAGGGTTTGTCTATCTGGACGAACATGTTTACATGTCGCGGTCTATAAATTTGTATCCATGTTTGCACCGATGATAGATTTTTATTGCACGCTTTCTCGTGAACATGCCATAACAACACCCCCCCCCCCCCCCCATGTGAACGCCTGGCGTACACTCTGACAAGAAAGAAGAGAGAATGACTAAATTATTTCTGAGAAAATTCGAACGTCAACCTTGGGTTCGAGTTTTGTGAACTACTTGCTCCGCTCCGAAATATCATATTTTTAAACTATTTTCTGATTTAGATGAACCTAGACGCGTTTTACTGCGTAGGTTCACACTCATTTCAATCCATATTTAGTCCATATTAAAGTATCTAAAACATTTTATAGTCTGGAAGGAATGGAGTAGTAGTTAAATTGCCGTTTCGGCTATTTAATTGACTATCTAGCACGAAGCTTCATTTGTGCCTCTGAAATAATCTTTTATTGCCAAATACAGATGATGCCACCGCTGTTTGCTAAAGTACGGCGCATACTGTATGTTGCATAAATTCTCCTACTCGACGTGTAAATTCTCCTAAAGTACGGCGCACACTCACCACCAGTACTCGTGCATTTGTGCACTACTACTGCCTATGTGTACACTGTTGCCTGTTCAGGGAAAAAAAACAGAAAGTTTGCTGTAATGGAGAAAGTAGAACGGTGCCGGCCAGTCCAGGGCGCTGCGTCACTTGGCAAGAACTTTAACTTTCCCATTTTACCGCAGCAGATCAATCTGGATCCAGTTGGTTTATGTTTGTGAGGAATCAATCAATCAACCCACCGCTGAAATTAAGGTAAGGAAATTTCTGGTGAAAATTGATCGACCGAAATGGGTAGTAGGTCAGGCAAGGTAGCAGGCAGGCACACTCAATTTAGTGAAGAAGATGCAAGCAAAACATTCATTCGCTTTCACAATCACAGATCTCGGCGCTCGCGACCGAGCGCTCGCGTCACCCTGGCTACCTCACCAAGAAACTGCAAGATCATCGATCCCTGCTGCTTCCTAGTACTAGAGACAAAATTATGGAGGGGAAAATCCTACAACTCTCACGAACAAAATTGGTCCTGCGTCCCGCAGGAGGAGCACACGGGTGTGCGGGCCTAGGCGGCGTCCGCCTTGCTTGGATCGCCGGCAGTCCACTGCTCGGTGGCGAGAGAGAAGGGCCTGGCGCTGGCGAGGAAGGACGGCATGTAGTCGCCGGCCATGATGACGACCACCTTCGGCTCCCGGTCGAGCGGCTCCATCTTGCCCCCGCGCGCAGACTCCGACTCCGCCGCGGAGCTCCCCCGGCGGGACGAGCCGGTGGGCTTGCGGCGCGTGCAGACGAGCACCAGGAGCGCCACCGCGATGAGCGCCATCATGAGCGCGAAGCCGAGGAAGAGGTACGGCGTGGGCGTCCTCCACAGCCCCTGGTGCGCGTGTGCGGCTGCGGTCGACGCCGGCTCACCGCCGCCGACGCCCACCAGCGCCGCCCCTTCTCTCACCGGCCTCATGGTAACCGGTGAAGATGGAAGAGCCCACACCACACGGACTGATCCCTCCCTGTCTCTAGCTCCTCCTCTCTCCTCTCTTGATTTCTCCTTCTCTGTCCTTACACTACAGTCTACAGAGTGGTTTCAATTCCTTCTCTTGCTTCTCTGTGGCTGCTGGTGCTGTGTGTGGAGACTGCGACCGAGATGAGCGGGGAGAGGAGGGCGTTTTATAGGCGGCGCGGCGTGCAGGGGAAGAAGAAAGGGAGCGGGGAAAAGAAACCGCGCGCGCTTTGCTCGGCCTCCGCCCACAGGTGGCCAGGTGCTGGTGCTCCTGGCCTCCTGCTGCTGTTGCTGGAGGTTTGGGTAGTCTCTTTCACGCGGCCGCATGCAAAGGACGACAGGTCCGGCGATCTAGCTGCGGCTGGGTTTTTGGCCGCTGGGATCATCAGGTTTTGCCTTCCGAGACATGCTAGCTAGCTGCTGACTAGGATATGACGACATTGCCAACGTAGCGTCCAAGCATATGCCTCGAATTTATTATGGGGGTGGCTGGCTCTGGAGGTTTCTGCTGCCATGTGGACCATGCGTGCGTGCAATGCACGTGGTGAAAATGAGACGCGGGGACTCGAGAACGCCCACGGCCCACGGCCCACGGCCCACGGGTGGGAGGAGTACTGGCCAGAGTTAATGCGTGTGCACTGGCAGAGATCAGCTCCACGCGGGAGGAGATTCAGTGAACCTGGCCGTTTCAGCAGTGCCGCGCACTGCCAAGTTAAGCCCATGCACCGTGAGAGAAATCGATGCTTCTAGTTTTCCGTCAAGCATGCATATGGGCCTAGACAGGAAGATGGTGATTCAGTGAACCTTGCCGTGCAGAAAAGGGCGTCGCCGAACCTGGCCCAAGGGGTCGATCGGGAATATCCATGTGTACACCGCTTGGCACTAGGCTCAATCGGAATGAACCTGGCCCACGGGAGGCGAGCCGTGCCCGTGCGGCCTGCGTTAGGAGCCTGCCTCGGTCCTCAGTCGTCACCAGTCGGTCAGCAGGAATGGTTCATGACTGAAGCTAGCACTCAGCAATCCAAGCATGCTTCATTCCTCCTCCACCGCATCCACACTTGATGACATGACTAAACATGCACCAGCCGTGTGTCCCACTCCCTGTGTTTCAAGCCCATGATATGTGGCCACGTTAGAAAGAAGATGATGGCATGACGGGTTCCGCACGAGGTAAAAATCCAACTCTTGGAAACAATGCATTATCCAAACTGAGAACCCTAGCCTCCCCGCCGCGCCGCCGTAGGGCCCCTCCCTCCACCCACCGCACCGCCCCCGTCGGAGGGAGCGACGGCAAAGCCGCTCGCACCCAAGGATGGTGGCGGCGGGGCGCTGTTTTCCTCCGAGCCCGGCTCAAGGTCCAGCCACGCGGCGCGGCGTGTGCTGGCGGGTGCGAGCTGGCGGCAGAGGGCGCGGTTGAGGGCGCATGGCCGCGACGCGGATCCGCCTCCGCGGGGCAGCTACACGGAGGCGCTTCATCAGGAGGCAGATGGCGGCGGTGGCGCCCTGGGGCTGCATCTGGGCCCCGGGCGGGCCGCATCTGGGCCGCGCGGGCCGGCGTTCGGCGCGGCGGTGCGCGGACATGGTCGCGTGCGGCGGAAGGAGGCGGCGGACGACGCAGGCTGTCCCGTGGCCGTGGTGCTACAGGAAAGCTGGGGTGGCGGCCCCAGGACTCGGAAGACGGTGCGACGGCGGCCGCCGTGGTAGGAGGTGCCACGGTAGGGCTCCGGCGTGCGACGGCAGGAGCCACGGCGTCCCTTTGCTCGCCTCTCTGCTCCCGACACTTCACAGGCTGAGATCAAGCTCCGGGAGAAATCCTTGCATTGACTCCGTTCGATGCCCATGACGGCGGCGCCTTCGGGCGTCGTTTCCCTTCTTGTTTGCGTCATCGGGGAGCTCTGATCTTAACTGACGTGTGTGGTTTCAAGATCTCCGGGTGAAAGCCTAAGCTCTCGGAGCGGGCGACGTTGACGGACACGTCTTTTCCTTCTTGGAGGCGTCGCCTTTGGAGCTCTTGGCCCTCGCGGTGCGTCGGCTTCGCAGCGGTTGGGCGGGGATGACTATGTGGTCGGGGGAGGCGGATGTCGGGGTGGCGACCCCGGACGGTGGTGGTACGCCGAGGCGGCGGCCTCGGACCCCTCTACAGCGACGGTCCTATGGGGTAGGGCCTTCTCCTAGCGAGGTTTGGTTTTGGGTGGCGACTTGAGGCTGCGAGGGCGGCAGGTGGTCGACCCGGCTGGTTCGGCTCCGGACAATGCGGAGTTTGATCTGGTTGCTACGCCGGGGCGGCGGCACCGGGTTTGGCGCGACGTTGAGGGCTGTGGGCGGTCGTCTTTAGAGAGGGTAGCAAGGGCTACGAGACGACCGGGTCATACGGCGTTGTGGCTCATGTGCTTTGGTACCGAGTGGTGTATGCCGGGGCGGCGGCCCCGGGGTTGGTGGTGTGTTTTTGTGGCGTCCGGTGGACTTGCATCGTGTGGGCGACGGTCTACTCGCTTGTGCGGTTTTTTGGTCATGTTTTCCTTATAAACAGGATATTTGTATGGTTTTTGGATCCGGTTTCCCTTATAAACTGGGTCACCTCTTCTATCTATTCGACCAGTGGATATGAAACACTTTGAGCTAAAAAAAATCCAACTCTTCAAACGCTAACCCACAGGGACGATATATACGCGGCGACAGCGAGCTGGCAGCCCCACACTCGCCGCGCGCATTCAATCATCATGGGCAGAGCGCCAGAGGAACGAAGAAGGTTCTCGCCATGGCCGCCAGCTGCCGTGCCGTGCAGTGGGACGCGTGACGTGTGCTCGGCGCCTCTCTCGAAGAAAGCAAGCAAGCCAGGGCCGGCCAGTGTGAGCCGCTCGTTTTGGCCATCCACAGCTAGGATTTCCAGCTGCACGCGAGAGCATCCATCAGCTGCATCGATGCACGATGGCGTGCTGCCGAGATCAATAAAATCCGTCCCAATAGCTGGTCACCGGCTACCTATACCTAGACAAGTGCTCTAGACAAGTGCTAGCTAGTACTCCCTCCGTCTTAAAATAACTGTCTTAGATTTGTCAAAACATGGATGTATCTGGATATAAAATAAGTATAGATACATTCACTTTTGGAAAACTTTAAGACACTTATTTTGGGACAGAGTGAGTATATTACTACGACTTACGATGCGTGTCGTGCTCTGCATGTCTGCACAATTATACGGAGTATATGCATATCTTCAGGCTTCGGCTGATGCAAGACAAACGGGGAGGAAAGTAGTTGCACGAATCGACCGGCCGACCGTCGATCGGTATTGCGCGCGCGACCTGGCGATAAAATGGTCGCCAGTTTTGACGCATGCGCGGAAGAACGCTAATAAAGCTGCATGGAGGCAAGACGTCGTCGCCAAGTTGTGGAGAGCTTTTGACACCAGACGCATGCATACAAATCTCGGTGCGCACTAGCTTAGTTACTTTGGTGGTTTTACTCTATGATGACCCACGCAAAAGTAAAGATGATAGAGATGGTGAATTATTAGCATGCTTTATTAACCGTTAACGATTAAATTAGCTTGCGCGCAGAAAGTAAATCAAGCCTACCATTCTGGGAGAGTACATTATTATCTGTGGGTTCCGTCGGCTCTTGAGATTATGCGAAAGTTAAATTCCTACCGTACTTTAATCACCGGGGAATAGGGGATGACACCGTAACAGAGACAGAACAAAGGTAAATAATGTACGAGTACAATTGAAGATCGAGTAGCTTTATCCAATTAATTAGAAATCAAAAAGAATGAGGGGAGGACTTAGAGTTGACGATCAACGACTGATAAGAAAGGAAAAGAAATAGGAGGGGAGACCTCTAATCTACATTGGAGGGGAGACCTCTAATCTACATTTAAGCATATACACTCATGTAGGTTCATACATCCATCCTCTCAGATAAAAAACAATTAGCATCGCTTTATTCCAGGTTGATGCATGATTATCCGTTTTCACCTTTCACACAAAGAAAATTAATTAAACCTACCATGCATTCTGGAGAAAGGAATAGTTAGCCCAAATCGGTGACACCACTAGTAGATTATACGTGGATTAGTACGGCTCTTGAGATTATCCAAAAGTTTAATTATCAAACATGGTTGTTAGATTCCCGTCCCACTTTAGTTACCGGAAAATGGGCAGGAACAGATCAATGATGTAAAGTTGATTTGATCTATATTACTATTAAAAGAGCAAACATGTTGGGATACTTTAAATCTGTACCGTTCAAATATCTGATCGACGCTCCAGATCGCTCCAATGTTTGACAACTCAACAATGTCCAATTTTTCCCGTTTTACCCTCACACCAAATCACATAATACTACTAAATTGCCACCGTACCGGTTTGTTCTTCTATTTCTCCTCTCCCAAACGGAACCGCCGCCCTGCCCGGTCTCCCTGCTCGCGCCGCCCCGGCTCCACGCGAGGCCGCCGTCGTCCTGGCCGAGGACGCGCGCCCCGGCAGAGCCCCCCGCGCCGCCCCCGAGGTCTCCCTGCTCGCGCCGCCCCGGCTCCACGCGAGGCCGCCGTCGTCCTGGCCGAGGACGCGCGCCCCGACAGAGCCCCCGCGCCGCCCCCGAGGTCTCCCCGCTCGCGCCGCCCCGGCTCCACGTGAGGCCGTCTCCTAATCCTCGCATCCGGCTGCCGCCTCAAGCGCGTCCGGTGCCGCCCTGCCGCCATCCCCACCGCCAGCACGGCGCCCGCGTCAAGCAGTTCGCCCGCGTGCGGTGGAGGAGAAGCGCCACCGCGCCGCCCATGGACTCGCCGAGGAGGAACTGGGGCGGATGCTGCCGTCGCGGCTCACCTCCCCGGGCCGCCGCGCCCCCACTCTCCTGGATCATGGCCCGCGCGAGGCCGCTCCCTCACCCAGCCCGTCCTGGGGCCCACTGCAGGCTGGTGGTCACCTGTAACGCGTTGGCGGCGGCTCCGATGAGCATTGGGGAGGGGACGCCCGTCAGGCCGACGAGCGTGCTGGTGGTCGGCGCCACGAGGATCCTAGGGCGGCAGGTGGTGAGGAGGGCGCTGGATATGGGCTATGACGTCAGGTGCCTCGTCAGGCCCCGGCCGGCGCTCGACGACTTCCTCCGGAACAGGGGCGCGTCAACGTAGGTTTGCACTGTGCAATCGAATTTACTGTTCAGTTCTTCCTGCTCTGGGTACTCTGGGGTTACCACATTGCGGATCCATCTCATGATCGTTTGTGCGTCTTACTGATTTAAATAGGCCGACCTCAGCAAGCCGGAGAAAATACTTGCTACGCTTGTTGGCGTTCATACAATCATTGATTGCGCAACCGGACGGCCGGAGGAACCCATCCGAACGGTATGCAATCCGCATAATAATCTCTAAAATACACAGCAATGGTATCGTGACATGCGTTCTGTTGAGTCCTTAAACGACTTCAGTTTCAGGCTCACTGATGGTTGTTCTATTTAGGTAGATTGGGAAGGAAAGGTTGCTCTAATCCATGTGCTAAGCCTATGGGGATTCAAAAGTATGTGTTCTTGATCAAGTGCAGCTCAGTGATGATCTTTGTCATCTGGTTTGGCGATGGACTCACGGAAGGGATTGGGCCAGTAAACTCTGCCTGTCAACTCCTTCATCAGTCAGGTCGAGCAAGTGTTCTCTGTTTTTATAGACTGTTGCCCGCCCCAAGGTTGAGCAAGAACCAGCTTATAAATTGAGAAGTGTTCTCTGTTTTTAGACTGCTGCTCGCCCAAGTTCAGTTGGAGATAAAGCAAAACGTTGGGGGGTAACTGAGTCCTCTTTTGATGGTCTTTTAGTTTGCTACAGTTCCATCATGCAAAATTTGTCTAGATTTTGAAAGATATATTTAGCATATGTACTGGGCTGGCATGTGTACTTGCCAAGGGGGAGGAAGTCTAAAACCTTAGGTCATATTATCAAAGTACCTTATGCATGTATCACTCTGATAGAGGGGTTGGTGGCTAAAATTCAGTGTTGAATGTTGATTTGGTTAACACAATCACATGTATGCACCTTCATATTCACTCCACTGTTTGCCATTTGTAAAATGTAAATATACTAAATACTGACACTGGACTTGGAGCCGGATTCTCCTACTTTGATTATCTAATTCTTATGAATAAGCATATCGTTGCTAACATCCAAAATTGTGTATCCAAAATTAGTTTAAGGAGTACAAATGAGGTGATGAGTTTTGCTCCCTCAGATTTGTTGACAGTGAGCATGCAGCTTGTAATTAGTCAGTTATTCTACCCATACCCCAATTATCAACCAGACTACTTATGAAGATAAAGGTCATTAAACAAGAGGATGAAGGTCAGCCTTTCCTCATGAATGGGATTTTAAGAAGGCCATCAGGAATTCGACGAGAATATCTGTCATTGTGAGACAAGGTAACAATGAGCAATCCGTGCTGAAAAGCAAGCCGCTAAGGTGCATATCAAATATCGTTACAGCTTCTTTCATCGACAATATAAGTTTGCAGATTGCGTTGTGAGGTTAATTGAATATTTCCCCCTCTTTTATAATGGTTCACCCAATTAAGAAGAAAATTTAAGTAGAAGATAACATATCAGACAAGGAGAGATATGCTTTTTGATGCACATGAAACAGGTTTTGTTTTCAGCCAGCTGGTGAATATTTGATTTGTGAATTCAAGAAAACATGTCTAGCTTTTTTCTCCATCGTTAATGAAGATCTAACAATCTACGCGTCTTACTGGCCATCCCTGTTAACTTCTGATGTTAGTTCCCTTCATGTGCACGATGCATACTACGTTATTATGATACCAAGTTATTGTGCTATCACCAAAAGAAATAATCCAAGTATTTTTCTACCGGTAAATTGTCCTCTCTGTAAAAACGTGCGCTGCACGTACATGCCAACTATATTATTAAAAGAGCAAACATGGTGAGATAATTTAAATCTTCTTCATTTAATTTTTGATCAACGATCCAGATTGTCCCCACGTCGAGCACCAAACAACTTTGACTAGGTCAAACCGTTTTTTAGTAAAAAAAAAGAAGCGCAATGTCACATCCGTTAGAATCGTATACGTGCATAGAGTTAGATTCGTATACGTGCATAGAGAAAAGGAAAAAGGAAACTCAAGTCCCAGCAATTCGGATCTGAAACAATTCGTATCAGCCACGATCGGCAGGCTACGATCCCATCCAGCCCGCATCACCACAACCAGCCGCCCAGGTCGCCAACGCCCAGCCCTAGACCTAGCGGACTGCCATCCCTCAAGTTCCTTGCTCCCCGCCCGACCCTGATCCTGCTTGATTTGCATCTCCAGTCGATCGAGCTACCGCTCGCTTTAATGAAACAAGGAGTAGCAGACAAAGCTGTTAGACACGTCGGAACAGGATATGTAGGCCACTGAGGAGGGAGACGAGCCGCCGCCACACCGGCTGTGACATGCTCCTCCTGTCCCCATATTTTACGTCTCCGATTCATGATGGTCTTGCGCCTTTACGTGTCCATTATCCATGGGGTATGGGGTAGATGGCGATGCTCATGGAGCGAGTTATTTGCACTGGTGGTCACACAACTCGTCACTCATGTGCACTTAAGTCACACATCTGGATAACTGAATTTTTTGGTCACACAACTCGTCATCTGGTGCACTTAAGTCACTAACCCCACCTGTCAGGCCGTTTTCCGTTGAAGTTAATGCTGACTGGACACGTAATTTTGCAAAAACCCCCCTGTATTTTTGTACATTTGCAAAAACCCTGTGGAGGACCATTTTGTAAAATCAGAAGGACCATTTTGTAAAATTAGAAGGACCATTTTGTAAAATTAGGAGGACCATTTTGTAATATTAGGAGGACCATTTTGTAATATTAATATTACTCCAGGGGGTTTTCTGAAAATTTACCGTCCAAAACGGACTGACAAGTGGGGCCAGTAACCTGCGTGCACGCACTTGTCGAGTTGTGTGACCAAAAAATCCCGTTATTGAGATGTGTGACTTAATTGTACATGAGTGACGAGTTCTGTGACCCCTCGTGCAATTAACTCTCATGGAGCTGAGGCAGCTTCCTGGTTGACGCCGGTCGGGATCAATAATGTCCATGCAGGCCGAGCACGCAGCGTAGGGCCCGGACCGAACCACTACGCATGCATATGTTCGACCTCCTACTCCTAGGCCCAGCCGGGAGGCTCGACGAGGCCCGCCATGGACCTGCTCAGCTGGAGCACGATGAGTCTCGACGCCAGGATGTGGTAGGCGCTGCTTCGCGCGTGCCGAACGGGCTGGAACACGGAGCTTCCCCAGAACTCGACCGAGATGGTGTGGACGCTGGATGCCTGGATCCGACGGACGCAGTGCCCGTCATGCTATATCAACATGACAACATGTACTCGCGTGCAGGGAGGTGCGGCGACTTCCATGACGCGATCAAGATGGCTGCCAAGGCGTACGTGAGGGAGACCATACTGAGGAATGCCAACTGCTTCCATCACTGGAGGGATGGTGCCTGTTCACGCGGCAACTATTGGTAGACTTCAGTGCAGGTATAACGAGCTCAGGCTTTAAAAAAATAGATTCAGGTAGGCATGCTGCATGTGCAGGTATTTCTCATGTGCTCTCAAAGAAGAATATTCTTATTTGATAGTTCCAAGAAAACATGCGTACTGTATCCGTTTTATAGAAAAAAAGGCATTATTATTGTTTATGTTATAATAATCTTCACTAAGACTTGTGATACATCAGTTTGTGTAGATGAACTGGTGTGTATTTCTGATCCATGATACCACTCCATTAGGCTGTGTATTGCTTTATTGCCATTTTAAGATTTTTCCCGCCCTATTTGGTATGCCAAAACTTTATTTGCTAAAACATGATAAAAGAACCCTACTCTGTTAGATCCCCATCTTATATTGCAATCAATCCAACAATATGTATCATTGATCTTTCTCTTATTTAATAATTTAAAAATCACGCCAACAATATGTACCCGTTGCAACACACTTTGTCATTGCATCTAGCGTCATCGAATGTGGCGTCACCACTATTCCAAGGAAAACTTTGTGTGCCTATGTTTTTATCTCTCGTTGCAACGTAATATCGGTTTATTTTTTCTGAAGGGACAATGAATTACACAATTATCATAGCGTGCATGTGCACATGCTTGGTTACATAAAATTTGAACCTTTCTATATCTGATCAACGGCCTAGATCGTTCCAATGCTGGTTGAAAAATAATTATTCTGCCATGATTATTTGAATATTTTTATAAGAGTATTAACATTTCTTGCATGATTGTTATCGAATATGTTAAAATTTGTATCATAAAATATTTGTAATCATGATGGTCATCTGTGGTGTTTGCATGATAAGTTTTATGAAAATTTCGTTGTGGTAATAAAAATATCACTAAACTAGAAATCACATTTATTTTTGAAAACGTGTGTTGCACGTGCACGGCTACTAGTATAAGAAAATGTACAATTAAAGATCGACTAGCTCTATCCACTTATAAATGAAACCATAAATGAGTGGAACGTGTCCGAGCTAATTAAACAGTACATAATGTACATAATGAGTGGGACTTTTCTTTTTTATTTCTTCTTATTATTGTCTTTCGGCTGTGTGCATCCGTAATAGTTTTGATTATTATGTTGTTGCAGAGGCTGGGTGTAATTTGTATCTCCGCGTTATTAATATACACTCTTTAACTAAAAAAAAGTGTTCACGATCAAGGAGAGAAAAGAAAAAAAATAGGAGACGAGGCCTCTGATCTAAAATTAGCATATATAGTCATGTGGTTCATACATCTCGGGCTATCCTCTCTCAGGCGATAAAAAATAGGATTAGCATCACCTTATTAAAAGTTAATGATTATCTAGTTCGATCTTCTGTACAAGGCAAATTAATTAAGCCTACCATTCCGGAGTAAAGAATAACTAAGCCAGATGCAGCACTAGCGATAAATCATCTGTGGATTCCCGCGGCTCTTGAGATTATCCAACAGTTGAATTAGGACAAAAACGTGGGTTGTTAGATTCACACCTCACTTTAATTACCCGGGAATGGGATGACACCGTAATAGAGTACTAAATTACTAACTATATGAAAGACGAAGGAAACGGCGGCCTCGCAGCGCCCCGGTTTACTGTAGCGTCACGGTAGAAAATCTACAGTAGCCGTGGCAATTTTGCAAGAAAGCCCTCCCACTTATCGGAAATTACTAATCAGTCCTTCTGCATATAAACTGGGACCTGACCCTGGAAGGCAGCTTCCCGTCATTTTCCCCACCTCCGCCCCGACGCCGCCGCCGCCCCTCTGCACCTCCCCTCCTCCAGCTCTGGCCCCCCTCCACGGTCTCCCTCTCCTCCGGCGCTCGCGCCGTCTCCGCCTCCTCCAGCGCTCCCGCATCACCGCCATCCCCATCCTAGCCTCCTGCCCTGCCTCCACCTCGACGCCGTCGCCGCCCCGAGCTGTCCTTCCCTTGGACTCCAAGGGCTTCCTCGCCGGGAGGCGCGCGGGATGGCGTCCTAGCCAGGAGGCGCGTCGGGATGGTGGCCGCTGCACCCGCCGGTGGGAGGTACGAAGTCTGGTGGTGCGTGAGGTGGAGGGAGCGCGATGCCGGAGCACGAGTAGGAGGGACGACGGGCTGCGCTTTTCTTTTTTATTTCTTCTTATTATTGTCTTTCGGCTGTGTGCATCCGTAATAGTTTTGATTATTACGTTGTTGCAGAGTCTGGGTGTAATTTGTATCTCCACGTTATTAATATACACTCTTTAACTAAAAAAAAGTGTTCACGATCAAGGAGAGAAAAGAAAAAAAATAGGAGACGAGGCCTCAGATCTAAAATTAGCATATATAGTCATGTGGTTCATACATCTCGGGCTATCCTCTCTCAGGCGATAAAAAATAGGATTAGCATCACCTTATTAAAAGTTAATGATTATCTAGTTCGATCTTCTGTACAAGGCAAATTAATTAAGCCTACCATTCCGGAGTAAAGAATAACTAAGCCAGATGCAGCACTAGCGATAAATCATCTGTGGATTCCCGCGGCTCTTGAGATTATCCAACAGTTGAATTAGGACAAAAACGTGGGTTGTTAGATTCACACCTCACTTTAATTACCCGGGAATGGGATGACACCGTAATAGAGTACTAAATTACTAACTATATGAAAGACGAAGGAAACGGCGGCCTCGCAGCGCCCCGGTTTACTGTAGCGTCACGGTAGAAAATCTACGGTAGCCGTGGCAATTTTTCAAGAAAGCCCTCCCACTTATCGGAAATTACTAATCAGTCCTTCTGCATATAAACTGGGACCTGACCCTGGAAGGCAGCTTCCCGTCATTTTCCCCACCTCCGCCCCGACGCCGCCGCCGCCCCTCTGCACCTCCCCTCCTCCAGCTCTGGCCCCCCTCCACGGTCTCCCTCTCCTCGGCGCTCGCGCCGTCTCCGCCTCCTCCAGCGCTCCCGCATCACCGCCATCCCCATCCTAGCCTCCTGCCCTGCCTCCACCTCGACGCCGTCGCCGCCCCGAGCTGTCCTTCCCTTGGACTCCAAGGGCTTCCTCGCCGGGAGGCGCGCGGGATGGCGTCCTAGCCAGGAGGCGCGTCGGGATGGTGGCCGCTGCACCCGCCGGTGGGAGGTACGAAGTCTGGTGGTGCGTCAGGTGGAGGGAGCGCGATGCCGGAGCACGAGTAGGAGGGACGACGGGCTGCGCTTTTCTTTTTTATTTCTTCTTATTATTGTCTTTCGGCTGTGTGCATCCGTAATAGTTTTGATTATTACGTTGTTGCAGAGGCTGGGTGTAATTTGTATCTCCGCGTTATTAATATACACTCTTTAACTAAAAAAAAGTGTTCACGATCAAGGAGAGAAAAGAAAAAAAATAGGAGACGAGGCCTCTGATCTAAAATTAGCATATATAGTCATGTGGTTCATACATCTCGGGCTATCCTCTCTCAGGCGATAAAAAATAGGATTAGCATCACCTTATTAAAAGTTAATGATTATCTAGTTCGATCTTCTGTACAAGGCAAATTAATTAAGCCTACCATTCCGGAGTAAAGAATAACTAAGCCAGATGCAGCACTAGCGATAAATCATCTGTGGATTCCCGCGGCTCTTGAGATTATCCAACAGTTGAATTAGGACAAAAACGTGGGTTGTTAGATTCACACCTCACTTTAATTACCCGGGAATGGGATGACACCGTAATAGAGTACTAAATTACTAACTATATGAAAGACGAAGGAAACGGCGGCCTCGCAGCGCCTCGGTTTACTGTAGCGTCACGGTAGAAAATCTACCGTAGCCGTGGCAATTTTGCAAGAAAGCCCTCCCACTTATCGGAAATTACTAATCAGTCCTTCTGCATATAAACTGGGACCTGACCCTGGAAGGCAGCTTCCCGTCATTTTCCCCACCTCCGTCCCGACGCCGCCGCCGCCCCTCTGCACCTCCCCTCCTCCAGCTCTGGCCCCCCTCCACGGTCTCCCTCTCCTCCGGCGCTCGCGCCGTCTCCGCCTCCTCCAGCGCTCCCGCATCACCGCCATCCCCATCCTAGCCTCCTGCCCTGCCTCCACCTCGACGCCGTCGCCGCCCCAAGCTGTCCTTCCCTTGGACTCCAAGGGCTTCCTCGCCGGGAGGCGCGCGGGATGGCGTCCTAGCCAGGAGGCGCGTCGGGATGGTGGCCGCTGCACCCGCCGGTGGGAGGTACGAAGTCTGGTGGTGCGTCAGGTGGAGGGAGCGCGATGCCGGAGCACGAGTAGGAGGGACGACGGGCTGCGCCGCCGCGCGAGCAGGAGGGAATACGGTGCCGGCGCGCAGGTTCAGACTCCACCCCTCTCCGGCTTTCCTCTCCCAATCCTCGCGTCTCGCCCTGCAAACCCTAACGCGTCAGAAGGGGAAAGCTCCGGAATCCATGCCGGTGGCGGCGCCGACGCAGCTCAAACTCGACGAGTATCCGTCCTGGGGCTCCCGCGGGGTCGACTGCTTTCAGAAGCTCGAGCACATCAGTGAGGGGTGCGTACGGGTACGCGTCTATCGACCCCTCAATCTCAGTTCCCCATTCGCGCCAATCGCCTCTACATCTGTCCAATTCTGCTGATTTGTTGTCGTTGTTGTTAGGCAAGTGTTCATGGCGAAGGATACGGAAACGAAGTGTCGCGCTCAAGAAGATCTGCATGGACAGCGAGCGCCCTTTTCTTCATGATGTCTTTGGCTCTCAAGGAGATCGTCACATCTCTAGGTTCGACCAATAATCCACAACTGAAAACACTACATCCGACTGTTAACTGCCCTGTCTGCGTTCAGAGGACTAATGGATTGGATTAATTTTTGCAGGGCCAGAAAGAGACTAGCAAGGGAAGCAAGGTATGATTCATTATAAGAACTATATTAATGTTTTAGTTCCTCAAAAAACTGAAATAACAATTGTAAATGACTTGCGCACAAATCACGAAGCTGACATATTTGAAGAACATGAATTTTAGTACTGCTATCTGTAATTTAAGTTGGGAATCTAAGCTGGTTATGTATGAAGGATGGAAATTTAAGTTGCAGGCGACCAATTTCCTTGCTTTCACTCTTAATGTTGCAGGATAGGAGGCCGGCGAACATGGTAAAAGTTGGGGATCGACGAGCCTGCGTCCAGTTGCACGGGCGATAGCCATGGTTATGATTACTTCAGTTCCTGCTGCCAGGATTGCAACCTGCAAACACTCTAACATTTTTTGTGCCCTGTGCAAGTCAGGGATTTTTAAAGATCTGTTGCCATGTCCTGCTGTAAATCTTGGTATGCACCCAACCTTTGCAGCTCTTTTGTGTTATAAGTAATTTGGTTCATTAATGTACAAGAAAGCCTGCAAGGTAGCCTAGCCTTCAATCTCTATACTGCTAATATGTGCAAGAGGTAGTAATCTCATGTCCAGGAGGTGTCCAGATTTCCCAATTTTTCATAAACAATTGTAAATAACTTCACACCTCATAAAGCTGACATATTTGAAGAACATGAATTTTAGTACTGCTATCTGTAATTATCAGACGCCAATGGAGCTTCCAAAATTTTCTAATTTTCTGTAAAAACTGTGGTTTGATTAACTTGGGGATCTAAGCTGGTCATATATGTAGGATGGAAATTTAAGTTGCCGATTTATCGCTGCTTCTTCTATTGGCGATCAGCACCTATCTGGCATAACGCGATGTTCTTCTCAGCCCTGCGTGGTACAGCTCAGTGTCAGAATGTGTGTTGTTGCCGGCTCCCAGCTACCTCCCGCTCGCTCTCTTGCTGGATCATGTCCTTAATTCCCAAGACCTGACTGGTAGTTGGCTAGCTTGATGCATGTGTGTGTTTGCGTGCATAACAAGTACCTCTGCTTTCCTTTTTTCGATCATACATTTTGTATTACGGTACATATGGATAGATCTGTACAACATGCTATTATTTTGACTGTTATAATAAGTAAATCTCTTAAGTTTTTTTGCCTGCTAACAATACTTCTACATCTGGCGAAGATAATGGCATTCATTTCTCAGGAATTAGAGAGCTCATGTTCTTCCTGATGAGCTGATGGTTAAGGTAGTTGATTCACCTGATTTTACTTTGCTTTGCTATCCATGAAAATAGTCTGCTGTTTTAGCAACGAATGCACGGGTTCATCACTCACAACACATATAAATGGATAGCCTTTGGACCACTGTCTTGCTCAATTGAGGCACAATTGGGTGTTTTGTCTTACTTTTAGAGATCTCTCAATTCATTTTTTGTTGTCCTTTAATTATTGATAATTATTAGTCTGTTCAGTTCCAAAATAACCATCTTAAGTGTTTGTATTGTTTACAGAGGGGTCGGTTCTTCTGTTTGGTCGCATTGTGCTGAATATAGATCCATATTTGATTGTTCTTTTAGTTGCTCATTATCTTGGGTTCTTCAGTAATCATACTACTATTTTTTTAGAAATATGTTTCTCTGAATTCCTCTTATATCCTGCCGCGTTCTAACTTAATTAAGCCTATTATCTCTATATAAAAGGTACTATTTCTTGATAAAATCCCTTTGCATCCGTTCTCATAACTTCATGTATGGATATCACTTTATTTTTCTGCATAGTATTATTAACAGAGGCAGAAAACCATAACATTTTTTTAATAGTACACCCCAATTGTGTTTGGTTTAATTATTTGATAGGTAACTAATGCCACACCATCCTGATGCACACAGTTTTGAAAGTTGAGGCTGGGGTAGAAAGACATGGAATGAGATACCTGTGGACTATAGCCTCTCCTCAAGAATTTGTTTCTTCCTTAGATTTCAGCTTCAGTTGAGATTATGCGATCATGTAAGTTTGTGTTTAAAAATTATGGAAACAGTTAATTAGACTACGTAAATATGCATATTTACTGCTTCTCTACCTACACGCACTGTTCACGCCACCGTCTCATTTTATAATTAATGTGTGTTACTTAATCTACGTAGTAGTGCTATTGCAACAGAATATCCATAGCTAATCTCACATCTTACAAACCATACCAAACCAGCAAATCCCATCAAGGGCGCGGCGTGCCGCCGCGCTAAATATAACTAGTACAGAACAAAGATCAATGATGTAAAGTTGATTTGATCGAAGATCGAGTGCCGCTATCCAAAGAAGTAATGAAAATAATAGGGGAGATGGCTCCGAGCTAATTAAGCAAGACACATAGAGTTGACGATCAGCAGTTAAGCATATACATATTCATGTGGTCCATATAACTCAGCCCATCCTATCAAATAAAGGCCTCCTTTGAATTGCAAGAATTTTCAAAGGATTATTACAGATTTCTATCCTAAGGATTGATTTCTCTGAAACACATTTGGAGAAATAAGACCGCGACCTTGAAATTCATTAGGATCACTTCCCTAAGGTGCTGATTCCAGGAGATTTTAGACATTAGTTCCTTCCTTTTAGAAAAATTCTTGGCAGGAAAAACAACATATGTCACTTCCTGTACTTTATAGATGTTTGAATAAGCTAAACTTAAAAATATTGCGTAGTATTTCCTCCATTCCATAATATAAGATGTTTTAGACTTTATACATGTCGTTTAATTTCAGACTAAAAAGTGTTGACATGTGCACTAAAACGTGACTAGATACATATGTGTACATGTAAATGTGAAAAAGTTTAAAACATCTTACATTATGAAATGGAGGGAATATCTTAATGCATGGAATTCACGTATTATTCCTATGGTTCAGCCAAACCTCTTTTTTTTTCAAATCCCTGGTTTGGCATTGCATAGGATCGGAGAGGTCATCCACCTATTCGTTTTGTTTCAATATTCTGTAATCCAAAGAAGGCTAAAGAAAGTGTAGCCGACCGTATACAACAGCTTATGTCTTTTGAGCTACTCCCTCCATTTCACAAATATTTCAGATGAATGGAGTATATACACTAGTAGAAACAATGCCATCCGTTTTCTCCATTTGTCCCGGCCGAATTATAACCGGATCAATGCACCATTGATCCTTGGTCGAGCCGTCGTGGCGCCTGTGGGCATTGATCCCGGGTCGGTTGGGACCTTTGGTCCCGGTTCGTGTCACGAACCGGGATCAAAGGGTCTTCACATGCGGGCGAGTGCGCCGCAGTGCTGGGCCCCCTGGCAGGGGACCTTTGGTCCCGGTTCGTGTTACAAACCGGGATCAAAAGGTCTCCCCTGCTATATCATCTTCCACCCGAGCTCATCTCATTTTGGAGCTCGAGTTCATCACCATTTTCTCCTCCATTTCCTCTCTCCCACTCAAATTAATCCCATTTTTTTGCACCATTTGTGAGGATTGAAGGCACCCCATCTATTCAAAGGTTTGCAACATCATTCTTTCCTCCGGCGTTGCAACTTTAGCTTATTTCATTGCTAGTTTAGCTCGTTTTTTTTGTAGTGCTAGCTAGGTGTTTGATGAAATGCCCAAACTAGAGAGTTCGTTTTTATGTGCATTTTGAGCTCAAATTAATTTATTATTTGTGGATTTTAGTGTCCCGTCCTCACCGCCGTCGATAGCCCTCGTCGTCCCGTCACCGGCACCACTTCGGTGAGCCTCTTTTTTATCTTTTATTTTTAAAACAGTTACTTGTATGATTTAAATGCATAGTTATTTCTTGTATAATTTCTTATATTTTTTCGTATGTATAGTGTCATGGTTTTGATATCCGCCCCGTCGGCCCTCGTCCGGTCTATGATTCGGATGTGGTATATTTTCATAACTATTTGTTTCGTTTCGTTTTATCACAATCATGCCGACCAACTTGACATAGATAAATTTTTATCTAGGAGGTAGTTGAACCGGAAATTCCAACCGACCCTATTGTCGAGTTTTTTAAAAAGAAAACGACGATTTGAAAGAAAATTGAAGATAAGTGAAGATCTTCGTCTCCAATGCCTGGAAGAGAAGATGGTATTGGACTTGAAGATTGCCGACATCGTTGATGCTCACGGGTTCGAGATTGCCGACATCGTTGATGCTTACGGGGTCAAGATTGCGACATCGTCGCTGCTCACGAGATGAAGATGGATGCAATGCGCTTGAAGCTTAAAAAGATTAGAAATTATGTCATTAGTCAAGAGGCTTGGTATCATTATGCTGTTGGTTCAATAGTTACCTTAGTTGCGATTTGATCGCATTTGTTGTTGGATTTAAATTCTTTAGTTAGTTGTATGTTAGTTCAATTGATGTATGTTTCGTGAGAACTATGTATTACATTTGGGCACTACTCTACTTTGGTTTTAATGTGATGAACTTGTATTAATTAATTTGGTCAGTATATATATTCATGATGTAGTGTAATGGTTTTTGATATATTTATATAATGCAGATGAGCCGGCAATGGATGTACAGTGACCGACGCAGTCTCGACTTTATCAATGGCATGCATAGTTTTCTCCGGTGGCTAATAAAACAAGCCGTCGAGTGGTTTATTTCTTGTCCATGTAGTCTGCAAGAATAGCGGGATTACTCTACGTCAAGAACCATTCACGTCCACCTGTTGGAGGAGGGTTTCATGATGGTTATAATTGTTGGACCAAGCACGGAGAAAAGGGGTTATGATGGAAGAAAATGAAGAAGAAGAGGATAATGACAACTATCCTACGTTCACTGCAGACGGTGATACTCCAATGGGGGAAGAGAGCCCAATGATGATGAGCCCAATGATGATTTTGGCCGGGCCATTCTTGATGCACGGATAAACAGCGGAAGTGAAAACGAGAGGTCGAAGTTGGATAGCATGTTAGAGGATCACAAAAAATTGTTGTACCAAAATTGCGAAGATGGCCAGAAGAAGCTTGGTACCACGCTGGAATTGCTGCAATGGAAGGCAGAGAATGGTACAACTGACAGGGATTTGAGAATTTGCTGAAAATAATAAAGAAGATGCTTCCAAGGGATAACGTACTGCCCCCCAGTACGTACGAAGCAAAGAAGATTGTGTGCCCTCTAGGATTAGAGGTGCAGAAGATACATGCATGCATCAATGATTGCATCCTCTATCGCGGTGAGAAGTACGAGCATTTGAATGCGTGCCCGATATGCGGTGCGTTGCGGTACAAGATAAGGCGAGATGACCCTGGTGATGTTGACGGCGATCCGTGCCCCAGGAAGAGGGTTCCTGCCAAGGTGATGTGGTATGCTCCTATAATACCACGGTTGAAACGTTTGTTCCAAAACAAAGAGCATGCAAAGTTGTTACGATGGCACAAAGAAGACCGTAAGAAAGACATGATGCTGAGACACCCCGCTGATGGGTCGCAGTGGCGAAAAATCGACAGGACCTTCAAGACGTTTGCAGATGACGCTAGGAACATAAGATTTGGTCTAAGTACAGATGGCTTTAATCCTTTCGGGGAACAAAGCTCCAGTCATAGCACCTGGCCTGTGACTCTATGTATGTATAACCTTCCTCCTTGGTTGTGCATGAAGCGGAAGTTTATTATGATGCCAGTGCTCATCCAAGGTCCGAAGCAACCCGGCAACGACATTGATGTGTACCTGAGGCCATTGGTTGAAGAACTTTTAGAGTTGTGGAGTGACGAAGGGGTACGTGTGTGGGATGAGCACAAACAAGAGCATTTGACCTACGAGCGTTGTTGTTTGTAACCATCAATGATTGGCCTGCTCTTAGTAACATTTCAGGACAGTCAAACAAGGGATACAATGCTTGCACGCACTGTCTAGATAAGACTGAAAGTATATATGTAGGCAACAAGAATGTGTACCCAGGTCATCGTCGATTTCTTCCACCTGAGCATCCCGTAAGAAAGAAAGGCAAGCATTTCAAATGTGAGGTTGATAACCGGACGAAGCCTACCTGCCCTGATGGTGATGCTATATATGAGATGGTCAAGGATTTAGAAGTAATCTTTGGAAAGGGTCCTGGCAGTCTATCTGTTCCGAAAGACGCCAACAAGCGCGTACCCTTGTGGAAAAAGAAATCATATTTTGGGAGTTACCCTATTGGAAAATCCTAGAGGTTCGCTCTGCAATCGACGTGATGCACGTGACGAAAAATCTTTGCGTGAACCTGCTAAGCTTCTTGGGTGTATGGGAAGACGAAAGATACACCGGATGCACGACTGAACCATCAACATATGCACGAGAAGACGAAAGACGACCACCTTAATCCAGAGAAGTATCAAGGTCCTGCCAGCTACGCTCTTACCAGAGAAGAGAAGGAGATCTTTTTTGAAGTCCTGAACAGTATCAAGGTCCCGTCTGGCTTCTCGTCGAATGTAAAGGGAATAATTAACATGGCAGAGAAAAAGTTCCAAAACCTGAAGTCTCATGACTGCCATGTGATTATGACACAATTACTACCGGTTGCATTGAGGGGGCTTCTACCGGAAAATGTTCGACTACCCATTGTGAAGCTATGTTCATTCCTCAATGCAATTTCTCAGAAGGTGATCAATCCATTGACTCTAGGAACTTTACAGAAGGATGTTGTTCATGTCTTGTCAGCTTCGAGTTGGTGTTCCCACCATCCTTCTTCAATATTATGACGCACCTCATAGTTCACCTAGTCGAAGAGATTCAAGTTCTCGGTCCTGTATTTCTACACAACATGTTCCCCTTCGAGAGGTTCATGGGAGTCTTAAAGAAATACGTTCATAACCGTGCTAGGCCTGAAGGAAGCATCTCCAAGGGTTATGGAACAGAGGAGGTCATTGAGTTTTGTGTTGACTTTATTCCTGACTTAACCCGGTCGGTGTTCCTCAATCGCGCCATGAGGGGAGATTGCGTGGAAAAGGAACACTAGGAAAGAAACAAATATTTCTGACTGGGATTCTTTCAATCGAGCACACTACACAGTTCTACATAATTCGAGCTTGGTGGCTCCGTATATCGAGGAACACAAGAATACTTTACGCTCATTAATGGCTGAAGAATGCATTGAAAAAGAACACTTGAAGACTTTCTGCGGGTGGTTGCACACACGTCTCATTAATGACAACACTGTCGAAGAACAGCTAAACTTGTTGGCCAGAGGACCATCTTCGACTATATTGGCTTTTCAAGGGTACGAGATAAATGGGAATACATTTTACACGGCCGACCAAGATAAAAAGAGCACCAACCAAAACAGTGGTGTCCGCTTTGATGCATCAAACAACAATGGGACAAAGGACACATATTATGGTACATAGAGCAGATATGGGAACTTGACTACGGACCTTCTTTCAAGGTACCTTTGTTCCGGTGCAAATGGTACAACCTGGATGGGGGGTAAACGTAGACCCGCAGTACGGAATGACTACAGTGGATCTCAAGAATTTTGGGTATGACAACGAACCATTCGTACTAGCCAAAGACGTGGCTCAGATTTTCTATGTGAAGGACATGTCTTCCAGACCAAAAAAAAGAAAAGATAAGCAAGCGAAGACATCATATGATGAGCCAAAGCGTCACATAGTTCTTTCAGGGAAAAGAACTATCGTGGGAGTGGAGGACAAGACAGACATGTCAGAAGATTACAACAATTTTGAAGAAATCCGGCCCTTCGCAGTGAAAATTGACCCAAGTCTCGCGTTAAATGGAGAAGCTTGTCCATGGCTACGGCGCAATCAGAAGAAAGTGACGGGTAGAAATAGAAGAAGATTGTGTAATAATGTATTAAACTTTTTATGTAACTGTATTCTGAAAGTTGGAACAAAACACAAGGTTTCCCCGTCATACATCCCTACGGTGGCTCGTGAGTGCCTGCATATGAAATGCACCGTAGGGCTGTATGACACGAATCCGAATGCTTTGATTACAAGGTGTAGACAATGAGTGTCGAACATGTCCAGGAGGGGGCTATATATAGGGTCATGTCACTCACGAAAATAAAAACACCCCTGATCCAACGGCTCACAAGTGTTTTAAAGAAACACTCTCCTGATCCAACGGCTCACAAGCGCTTTAAAGAAACACACGATCCGTGTGCTTCTTAAGTCCCAGTTGGTGTTACCAACCGGGACTAAAGGCGGGTTTTGCGGTCACGACTCGTGTCCTCCCCCATCCCTGCCCTAGCCACATGTCCTCCCCAGCGCAGCCCTGGTCACGTACGTGTCCTACCCCAGCGTTGTCCTGGTAACGCGTGGCCTCCCCAGCGCTGCCCTAGAGGTCTATATGTATTGTCGTCGACAGGTTACACCCTAATCCACCGTTCCTAGAACGAACGCATACACGAAATGGATCCATCACGCCCGTCGCACCGCCTTGTGGACGAGGTCGAGCGTGCTCGGCAGAGCACGCTTGGGCGCTACCGCGGGAGCCTATCCCGTCGTATGAACACTTGCCCGGCGTGGAGAGGAATGCCCAACTGCCGGCGTCCTGCTCCGGTGCCGGAGGACGTGCGGAGGGCGTACGAGCGCGCGTGCTCCGACGTCCCCGACCCCGACGAGGATGCGTACGCTGCAGGGGTGGCGTGGGGATCGGCGGCCGCATACGGCGTTCCTCCAGCAGCCACCGCCGCGCCCCTCCCGATGAGGAGGATGATGACAACGATGACTTCAACTGGAGCGACCATGGAGAAGAGGTCGGCGGACCACAGATGCAGGAGGCCATTGAAGCCTCCTTACAGTCCGTCCACGACGACCGAGTATAGCGAGCCACTAGTACAGAACGACACATCGGATACCCCTCTATGGAAACGGCAGGCGTTAGGCGACAGAGAATCGCGCTTTCCGCGCGGCCAATGCGTACAAACCTGACCTGGGCCGCGGCTGGCCCGTCAACATAGGTAACGGAGAAAGTATTAACTCCGTTACCCATAGTATTGGCAACGGTCTTAATTCTGGCTCCGTTTCCAATGTGAGGCGAGTAAATGCCATGGCGTAGTGGCACCGCCCACTACTCCTTGAAAACCCCAATCCTTGCTAGCTCAAGACGCCACCGAATCTGCTCTCTCTCTCTCTCGCTTGCTCGCTCCCTCCTACTGATTAGCGAAGATGCCTCGCAGCAACGACACACAGGAGCACACTAAGTCGCCGCGGGACAGTCCCCCCGTCAGCGGCGAGTCCATTGAAGGACCGATGCCGGAGATGAGCGACGACGAATACGCCAACTTCCATGATCCCACCTTGATGCTGAGCCCGCCGAAGGTTGATTCTGATGACGAGTCAACCGAAGAGGAGAAGGAGGAGGAGGAGGAGGAGGACGACGAGGAGGACGAGGCGGAGGCGCCGGTCCCGAAGAAGGGAACCCCGGCGATGGAGAAGAAAGCCGCCGCCACCGCCTCCGATATGCTGCCGTCGCCGCCGCCACCACCACCTCCAATGGCCCCCAATAAGCGAGGCTGTGAGAAAGACGAGAATTGCGCGGAAGCAGGGCGCAAGAAAAACAAGAAGTAGCTAGTAGTAGTTCTATAAGTTATCCAACTGTAATTTACTTTATTATTATTAATATGTAATGCGTATGTAATGTAGTAATCACTAATATTAATATAAGTATCCTATAAGTGGTTTTCTCCATATAGTAGAGATTAGGAAAATATTATTCCAGAGAGTAGAAGAAATTCCACAGAGTGGGCGCGTAGGTTCCACACCTCAGTGGAAGAAACACAAAGGAAACGGTCCTTCTAAAGAACCGTTTCCTATGTTTTACCTATATATATGGGCGTATAGAGCAAATCCTAACACTCGTTTCCTCACTCTGTCCCAGTATGCTTGATCTGTTCGTGGCGGCGCCTCCTGGCGTTGCGGCCATCGCCGGCGCCGTGGCGGCGCCGTCTCCGCCCAGACGACGGCTATCACGGCGAGGTCTTCGCCATCTCCCCCGACACGGCGAGGTCTTCACCATCTCCCCCGACACGGCCCCCCGACACGGCGAGATCTTCGCCATCTCGCCCGACACGGCGAGGTCGTCGCTCTGTCCGCTTCCTCTGCCTCCACCACTTTCGGATCTGCTAGATCGATCCAACGACGACGTGAAGAAGGTATCAGATCCACATCCGGTAGTTCTATCTAGATCATTTCTTGATGTAGTTAACTTGCCTATTGTGCACTTGCAACTAGTTGTAGTTTAGCTTACTTGTTGATAGTAGTTCAGTTCACATCCGGTAGTTCTATCTAGATCATTTCTTGATGTAGTTAACTTGCCTATTGTGCACTTGCAACTAGTTGTAGTTTAGCTAACTTGTTGAAAGTAGTTCAGTTCACATCCGGTAGTTCTATCTAGATCATTTCTTGATGTAGTTAACTTGCCTATTGTGCACTTGCAACTAGCTGTAGTTTAGCTAACTTGTTGAAAGTAGTTCAGTTCATATCCGGTAGTTCTATCTAGATCATTTCTTGATATAGTTAACTTGCCTATTGTGCACTTGCAACCGGTTGTAGTTTAGCTAACTAGTCCATGTGAAAACAGGAGTCTATTTCGGTAATACTGCATAAAAAAGTCGGAGACATAGAACAAACAACGAACATTACTCAAGAGAGTAGTGTTTGTTGACTTTTCCATAATGGCCTCCAATTATATACGCAGCTCAGTAAACACTATATACTACTGTATACTTCATATTATTGTGTTAAATTGTTTGTTCTATCTAGTAGTGTCAGAACTAACATAAATCCTTATTTACATTTAGGGATATCAAGCTGTTCCCTTTCAAACTCCACCATACATATCCACCGTCGCTATTGTGACGTTTTGGTACACTGCATAAAATATTTTTTTAAATAAGAGTGTTTTATACAGTGTCGCCGAAATGTCACATCGGTGACGTATTAGATTAGATTTCGGTGACACTGCATAAAAAATCTAGAGCCGGTGGTGGCCTCCATGGAAAGGATGATCGTTGTCAGGCATCCTATGAAGCTGCTGACATCGCAATATCTTGTTGACAAGCCGTGTGTTGGCTGCTCCGGTTCATCAATAAGAGTCACCTGAAGACATAGGTAAGATATCGTTTCAGTTTGCTTAAATTCATAGTGTATTTGTTTTAGCATATGTATTTAACAATTGTAACTCTATTTACTAATGTATAGGGTCCAAACCTTCAACATCCTTCTCTCAAGAAGTTGAGATAAGAAGAGATAGCTAGAGTGACACCTGCGAGGATTGTGGAAAAGGATGTAGGGAAGAAATCATATATTCTTTCCCTCCTTTGACATGATAGGCTTAGTATAGATGAAATTTGTTATCGTTTTACCTCTTATGTTTGTCACATCTTGTGATGCAATTGTAAAGGTGAAATTGTGATGGAAATGTAAAGTTAAATTGTGATATGAATGAAATCTGTTACCGTTTTAGTATTTCAGCTTGTGCTGTGAGATTTTAAGTATCTAGTGGCATTTGTAAACGTGGTATCCTGTAACCGAAATATGAGAAATGCCCAATGCAAACGGGTGGATGGCAAACTCCGTATCTGATGAAGGAAAACTAAGGAAACGGAGGTCTGCGCACAACCGTTGCCAAATGGAGACCTCATCGGAAATGGTTTTTAGCCTCCGTTACCGATGAAGGCCTTCACATCAGTGACAGAGGCGGGGACACGGACCCTTTCTCCGTTGCCGAAGGGGTTTTTGGCCGTTTCCGATGTGTCGTTCTGTACTAGTGAGCCAGGACTGCCTGCCAGCTCAAGGCGAAGGAGGATTCTGAGCTGGCTTGGGCGCTGAAAGACTCATTCTCCATGGCACGTGCCCTCCGTCGCAAACATGCACGCGATAACCAGGCTGGCGCGAACGGTGCTGGCTCCTCCCGGCGCCGTTCCCCCTAATCCTACGGCCTCAGAGCCAGAAAAGTCCGTTTATGAAAACTGTTAGTGATGTGTAATAATGTATATTAAACCCTTTATGTAACTGTGTGGGGATGTTGTTAAGCATGCTTTAAAAAACAAACTTTGAAAAAGATATGATTTTCATATATATTGGAACATTTAAATTAAATATAAAAAACTAAAAAAATAATTCAAAAAACATGTAAAAGAAAACATAACTACAAAAAAAATTAAATCAATAGATATAAAAGAAAAATAAAACAGAAATAGAAACAAGAAAAGGAAACAAGAAAAAAAGGAAAAAAAAAGGCCTTTCATCCCGGTTGGTAACACCAACCGGGACCAAAGGCCTGCTGGGCTTCGCGCGCAATTTTTCGCGGCCCAGACAGACCTTTGGTCCCGGTTGGTGTTACCAACCGGGATGAAAGGGTCTTTGATCCCGGTTCGTGGCTGGAACCGGGATCAAAGGTCTTTTCTGCGCGCTTTAGTGCGGTTAGGGCCGAAATTTCCTCTATCTCCCCCAAATCCGCTCGATCTCCTGTAGGCGAAGCCCTGCTCCTCCCCGCGTCCGCGCTCCGGCCACCACGCCGCCGTCGCTGCCCCGACGCCGTGCCCCTCCCCTACGTTGCGCCTCGGCCCCGCTGCTGCCGTGCCCCTCCCCTACGTCGCGCCCCGGCCCCGCCGCCGCCGTACCCCTCCCCTACGTCGCGCCCCGGCCCCGCCGCATCGCCGCCCGGCCTCCTCCTCTGCATCGGCCGAGGGCTGCCCCGCCGCCTCCTCTCCGGCCTCGGGTGCCCCGCCGCCTCTGTGCCCCTCCCCGACGATGTACGTGTCCCCCTGCAGGCTGCGCATCGTCGCCCGCCGCCACCGCCGCTCCGAGGTGCTGCCCCCGACACCGCGCGCCGTCGCCCTCCCTGTCCCTGCTTGCCGCCGTCACCCTGCCATCCCCTGCCTCGGGCTGCCCCGTCGTGGCTCCTGCCCTCTCTCCCCGGCGTGGCTCCGACGACCTAGCTCGACCTCTCCGGCCGTAGCAAAGGTGAGCAATTTTGCACACTTTGTTTTTTGTGTGTGTAGGTAGTTTAAATTTAGGTAGTTTAAATTTAGGTAGTTTAGGCGGTAGCAAATTGTGTATGAAAATTGTTTTTTAAATTTGTTGTTATGAAATATTGTAGTGTTAGGTTTAGGAGATTACTATGAATATTCAAATATTGTAGTGTATGAAAATTGTTGATAACAATGCCATACTCCAAATTTGCAAATCCATAATAATATTCATAACCAATTTTTACATTACATAACAAGTCCAACTCAGATGTGAAAGTGGAAACATGCATGTTGCGGTTTGCACTTCACATCAATGTATAAAAATTGTTCTAAGTTCATGTGGAGATTACTATGAATATTCAAATATGGAGATAAAAATTGTTCCAAGTTCATGTGCATACAAATTTTATATAGTACCATTTTGTTATTTGTATAGTTGCTATGAATTCTAGTGGACAATTAGCTAGTGCCATTTTGAATTAGTACCATTTTAAATAATGTAATAAAATTATTTGTTCTTTGTCATCTTAAATTATATATGGATATTCATATTCTTGTTACAAAATTGATTGCAGGGACATTAATTGAGCCATGGATCCAAATTGTCCGGACGTCTTCGGCAGAGACGAGGAGCGTGAAGAGCAGTTGGATCCACTTTTTCGGGCGTCGGCGCTAGAGACGAGGAGTGTGAAGAGCGAATGTGTATGATTATAGCAGGACGTGCAGCCGCACCTGTCGGTGAAGAAAACGATGTGGTAAATTTAGATGATTTCAGCTCCCAATTTCTGAATGACTCCGGTGAGGGAGTTGAGGAAGAACAAATTTGTGTAGAGAAGGAAGCATTAACAAACTCAGGCAAGGTATATTAATTAAGCCTCTGTTGATCGATGACATTACATGTATTAATTATTTGAGCCTGCGGTTATTAACGAAACTTTTTTTCTTTTAGCCCTCCGGAACAAGCAAATCATCCGCATCTAGAGGGTCAAAAGGGTCGAAAGCCGTGTCGAAACGAGGCCCGACGAAGCCGATGAAGCCCCTCATGCACGTCAAAGGGTAGTGATCGACATAGTTTCTACTGAAGGCGAACCAATAAGCCCCTTAGAGTGCCGCCGTAAATTTATAAATCAATGCGGAGTTTTTGTTAGGGACATGGTACCGATCACATATCAAGAATGGCATAAGCCGAAGGACGAGACCAAGCCTTAGACTTATGTCGACGACAAAACAAAAGATTTGCTTTGGGACAAGATCTTGACAAAGGTCACCCTACCTCCAGAAGTGGCAAAAACGAGCGATGGATGGAGAAAGTCAAGGAGTGGACTCTTGGCAAGGCTGCCGAATAGTTCCGAACCCACAAGAAAACTGTATGGAAAAATTATTGTGTGGCGAAGGAAGAAGATCCAGAATTCACTCCAGTATTCACTGGAGCACAAGTGAAGTTACAAGACCAGTGGCCCTTATTTCTGAAGCAAAGAGAATCGGAGGCCGTTGTGGCCCGGTCGGAAACAAACAAGTTAAATGCTGCGAAGAAGATATATCACTACACTTTGGGGGCAGGTGGCTACAAGGCTGCCGTGCCTAAGTGGGAAGCATTTGAAGCAAAACTGCTTGATGACGGGGTCGTTCCACAGACAGCGGACTGGCCCGAGAGTTCCAAATTTTGGTTGTTCGCGCATGGGGCTGTGTTGGACCCAGTGTCAGGGAAGATTGTTCCTCAGGGAAAATGGGCAGACAAGATTAAGTTTATAACCGCAGAACTTGTGAAAGCAATAGATCAAGTTCGAAAAGGACAGTACAAGGTTGACAGAGAGAAAGACGAGCTGTCACTCGCACTCGGGAATCCTGAAAAGGTTGGACGAGTACGAGGTTATGGATACGGAGTTAATTGGGCACAAGGTTTTCTAGCAGATGCTCATAATTATAGAAGCCGTGAGAGAAAGAAGAAGGAGGACAGAGACAGGTTATTGGCATTGGAACACAAGGTGCAACAGTTGTAGCAGGAAAGTCAGCAAAAGGCATCTCATGTGCAGCTAGAAAGTCCTGAAGTCGAAGCCGCCCCATATGATCAGCGGAAAAGCAGCGTGGGTTCCACGCAGGTAGAACATTCTGAACTTGAAGTGCCGGCGGCTCACTACCCCGTGGATGATATCACGAAGAAGACAGAATGTGATCTACATATGGCAATGAAGAACATGTCCTTCAAGGTGGCGTTTGGTTTTGCTTTACCAAATGAACCTGGAGCGAGAAACCATCTCGCCGGGATTCCAGCTGGTTGTGCTCGTGTCGGGGTGGATGACATTGTGCCGTTATATGCTGGTCTGAATCTTCACATTCCAGGAGGTGACGACGAGAGGACACTGGGAGAAGCCGTGAAGTCCATTGTTCTCTGGAAGAAGGAACACGTCAAGTTTCCAAACTTGCCGCCGCCAAGGCCAC
Source organism: Poa pratensis (assembly GCA_947311845.1). Lineage (NCBI taxonomy): Eukaryota > Viridiplantae > Streptophyta > Magnoliopsida > Poales > Poaceae > Poa > Poa pratensis. The sequence continues at coordinate 59,254,693 of CAMZMU010000074.1, read as the reverse complement.
CGACTCCTCCGAGTAGCAATCCCCCACCTCAAGATCCACCCTCCCCGCCTCATGATCCACACTCCCCACCTCATCATCCACACTCCCCACTTCAAGATCCACACTCCCCACCTCATGATCCATCCCCCCACCTCAAGATCCATCCCCGCCACCTCGTGACGAGTGTCGGGATCCCAGCACGAGTCCACCGCCCGTGGCATCGCAGCAAGAGAGAGTGTGCTCTGTTTCGCGGAAACTAAAGTTCCCATCGAAATATACAGAGAGGTGCGCTTTAAACTTCTTGCGAGAAACTCGAGAGGAACGCGAGTTGCGAAAGCCTCTTGAAAAGAGATCTTACGACTTGACACCAGAGGAACTCGAGGAGTCGGTGCGAGCTGATGTGAAAAGACAATTGGGACCGAAACGGATCCCGCAAAAGCAGGTAATACCACCGGAAAAAGTTGAGAAATTTCTGAAAAATATATCGACTGGGCCGGCACCGCCGCCTGTTCTGCCAGACGACTATGAGCGTACCATTATCAAGCTAGTTAGAGAATAGAAGTTGGAGAAGGAGGCGGCATATCGCTGAAAGAGGGAGCAGCAACAGATGGCAGCTAATAAGGAGCAGCAGGAGAAGGAGGCTGCATTTCGCGAAAAGAGGCAAGCTAATAAGAAATCCGGGAGACAAGTGGCCGAAAGAGTATCAGTATAGACACTTTTCGGTAAGGAAGTACAACAAGACACTTTTCGCATAGACGACCCCAAAGAGTATCAGTATGCATGGACATATGCCTACGGGGAGCCCTTGGTTAGACCTGAGCTGGTCAGATCTCTGCCAACACAATTGCGACGTTTGCATGAGTGGTACGAGGGAGCCATAAAGGCCAATCATGATATTTTCCACGTTGCATATACGCAAGACCATTACTTAGAGGATAACGCGATGTATGTGCCGTTTTCGGAAATATTTCAATTATTCAATCAAGACTCCCTCGACAAAGCCCTCGTCAGCTGCTATTGTTTGTAAGTGATTTATTTATGCAATTTAATTAAGTCTCTATCTCAGCTCGTTCGTTGCCAATTATCTAACTTTATTCTTTTGTACGCTATTATGCAGAATGAAGATCGCCGAATGCAGAGATAACGGAATCTATAGTATTGGGTTCATGGACCCATATTGGATTCATGAAATTACCGTAAAGAACCATCCCAAGTACACCGAGAAAAGCTTGCTCCGGTATCTGGTCAAACACAATACCTGCGCAGAAATACTTCTTCCTTACAACTTCGAGTGAGTGTTACCGTACCTTCTACACATTCTACTTTGCTTACTCGATGTTTAGTCTAATCGATAACTCATGGACATATAAACGTGTGCAGTTTCCACTGGATTCTGGTAAACATTAGAGTTGAACAAGGAGTCGTTCAAGTCCTGGACTCATTAAGGAAATATATGGACAAGTACAGCAACTTGCAAGCAATGTTCCAGAGGTAACTTCAGTCATTATCGCTCTATATCGATCTCTTTCGTTCGTTCAAGTCCTTTGATTTTTTTCTTTTACCGGGCAGGGTTTAGGAAAAGTTCAGGAAACAGGTTCGTGGGACTTGGAAACCGCACCTGTATTGGTACGAAACCAAGGTAAGTAGTACTATATATATATATGTCCGAGCAACTTTTTAATTCTAGTTTCAGTATCATTATCATGCTTGATTGTTATTTTGATTAAATTATATTCTTTGTAAAGTGGTGTCTGAGGCAGGCACCCGGAAATAATTTATGTGCATATTACGTTTGCGACTACATACGACATTTTGTCAAGACCCGGGATAGAAAGTGCAGAACAGCAGAGGTCCATATACACTCTCGGCAATTACTTTATTACCATATTGTGTTCATTTCTATTAATAATAATTTTTCTGATGATTTCACATATTTTTATTGATCTAGATGGAACTAGAGAAGGACATGCTCATACCAAGGAAGCGCCTTCTAGCAATTCAAGAGGAATTGACAGGATTTTTGAACAAGGAGGTCCTGAAGAAATCCGGAGAATTTTATCACCCTATAAATTATTTTCTGTAATTGACGTGATCTCGACGTGAGAAACGTGATGTCGGTGTGTAATATAAACTTATTTATGATCTCGACTTTGTATGTATATATATATGCATCAAAACGTGACCTCGGTAGTGTAGTGTAAACTTTATGTGTACGACTTGTTTTATGCGCAACGTGATCTTCATAGAAAATAATTAAATGGAAAACAAAAAAATCGAAACACCTAAAAAATAAATAAATAAAAGACAAAAGAGCAAAACTCAACCGGGACCAAAGCATCCCCCTGCGCGCTGAGCCGCACCCACGTGGAGGCCCATCAATCCCGGGTCGTGGACACCCAGGATAAAAGCCCCCTCCCCCCTAGTCCCGACCCTTTAATTCCGGTTGTAAACCCGGGACCAAAGTCCCTCTGGACCCGGGATAGATGAACTTGTTTCAACTAGTGATATTAGTGGAAAAAGGTGAACACCAACTAATCCAATTCGCTAAACATGATGTCGCACTCGTCGTGGTGTGGCTAGCTAGCTACTCGCCAAAATACTTGACAAATTCCATGGCAAGGATCGTCGCGTAGGTCGAAAATAGCTAGCCGGCAGCTGCTAGTGCCCGATCTTTGACAAATCCAAATTAAGAAGCGTTAACCTCAGGCCGATTCGGCGATGCGCGCGCGCGGCGGCTCGACGGCCAAGCTGGGAGGGAATAATGGTCACACCAAGCACATTCCCTTCATCGATCACGGCTCCGGCTACTACGCCCGGCTTCACGATTTTGACGTGATAGGTGTGGGTGAAGCAGCTGGCTCCGCGATTGTGGCTTTGGTTGGTGATGTGATTACCAGGCATGCACCGATCGATCGACCCGCGCCGGGGATGTTGCTACCAAAGTCATTCTCTCACGAGTGGCTTGCAAGGCGTGCGATGGTGCAGATGCATTCACGGCTTTGCCAAAAGGTGTTCCGTGTCTTCCTGTTTGCTTAACATGCGGTATATAGTCTGTGCTGCGCTTGAATTTTTGTCGGTTCGGTTTGAACAGGTTGTACGCACCGTCGAGATATTGCGACGGCACGAGAACCTCAGGTCGCTTAAGACATGCTAAAAACGTGTCAAAAAATGTCCTCCTCAGCCATTTTTTTTTGGACTATAACACCGGCGGGCCAAAGCCAGCCTGAACTTTTCTACTCCTTCCGCCCCAAAATAACTGTCTTAGATTTGTCAAAAAGTAGATGTATCTAGACATGAAACAAGTATAGATACATTCACTTTTGTACAACTTTGAGACACTTATTTTGGGACGGAGGGAGTATATCATATCACAGGGAGCTGGTTTACAGGGAGAAATACAACAAGATTCAGGGGGGTCGAAGGTGGCGCACCACTCAACGAGCGAATGTTTGACAACAACAGAATGACAACGATTGGACCACAAACGGACCTCGTCAAAACAGCGACGGGTCACCACAGAGATCGGTTCATCAACATGGTTGATAGCTAGAGAGTTTCGGCGCTTCCAGATGTTCCAAAGAGCAACGGTGATGATGGTTGAACACACATAGGAGGTGGCGTGGTCGCTCCAAATCCCCTCCAAATTAGTCACCGAGGCTGGAATGTCCGCCAAGGAAAGAGCATTCCAAAGTTCAGTGGCACGGCCGCAACGCAGAAGCAGATGATCAACATCTTCATCCATCGGGCAAGAAGGGCATCGTGGAGAGGGGCAGAGATGATGGCGGAAACGCCGCTCATTTGTAGAGATACGCCGCCGGAGAGCAAGCCAGTTGAATATCTGACAAGTCTTAGGCGCAGCATTGCGCCAAATCGCTGGGACCTGCGCCCTCCCTGGATCATCCACCTGCAACAGCTTAAGAAAATTGGCATAGAAGCATCGGTTAGAGAGCTTTTCGTGACCTTAATCACCATTGCCCGTCCTCTGTCGGTCATGTAATCCGTCGATGGACGCTGCAGCAGTGGTACGATCAGACGACGTTGGTTGGGTCGTATCCAAAAGTGCCCTACGCATAGCACGACTCTAAAAGAAAATGAAATCTCTGACATAGCACGACTTTTTGTCAACTTGAGCTAACCATGCGCTCACGAAACCTATCGTATCTGCTGCGACTCTGTAATCAAGATCAATCATATACGCTGTGCTTAGCTCACCAAAATCCATTATCTGTAAAACAAACTCTAACCAAGTACCAATGGACTATAATTAGCAGCTCCTTTGGCAAAGATGCCCTGATCCCTATTCCCTGCATAAAGCAGTAAACAAATTGTGAATGACAGGCTGATTCCTCCTCTCGAGTTCCATTGTCGTCTCAATATAGAAGTTATCAAATAAAAAGTAGGAAGAAAAAGAAAACAAAGGTGATAAACCAGGAAAAAGATATCCAAATAGAGAGGTCCAAATGCAACGGCAAATGTCAATCTGAAGGTCGAGTCACGCGGGCCCATGGGGCATTCCACTACTTTGCAAAAGCGAGAGCGCGCCCTTGGCGCTTTGTGTTTTTTGTTGGGGATAGCCTGGAAGCGGCGCCTCGAGCCCGTAGAGGTGGTGGGTGACCGGAAAGATTGTGCTCTTGCTTGCTCCATCCCCGTCACCATATTCTCAGCCTACATAGGAGTAGTTAGCTAGCATACAGGTTCCAAGTCTTGTCATTCTGTCTGCATCCTGGAATTTACTCCGGCTAAATCCGTTGTACTTGTATACATTCGGTTTCGTGGAGCAGATCAGAAAAAGAAGTTCGAATTCAGTTCTATAGATATATTCTGTCCTTCGGTTCTGTCATTCTGTGACACAAAAACTCAGAAAACTTTAGCCAGTTCCGTAGGGATAATGTTGCGTAGTACATGGTCACCCTGTTGCCAGTGGAAGCGGCACATCGATCGTCATAAAACTTGGGAGTTCACAGTACAGAGTCTACGAGATATCTGAACTTTTTCACCTGTGGGGGCCTAGTCAGAAATTAGAAGCAGCTTTTTTTTTTTGCGGGTAATGATGGGTACCCGACTATGCTGCAGTACAATCCGGACGATCATTGCCTCTTCCACCGACGAGTCCTTTGGCGTGCAGAATATCCCGGAGCATATGACTCCTCCGGCGTTCGCCGTCCTTCCATGTTGCCGTACGCGGCCCACCACCGAGGCCATTATTCCTAGGGAGAAAATGTTTAGGCCCTGCATGATTTGTTCAAAGTCTGAGATGCCGGGAAAACATAATGAGCTAATGACAGTATTTGTAGTTGCTATCTGCCTGGCCTAACTGCTATCGCACACTCACTCTTGTATAGCTGTTCTTTGCGCCCTTTTTCGTGATGCTTTCCAGTTCAGAGTATCAAGTGTGCTATTTAGCTTGGCACATTCATCCTCTTACAACCATGCTAAGTGGAAAACAGTGAGGTTTAACGTGCTTTGATGGCCATAGTTCGTTCGATGGAGTCTCTGATTTGGTTAAAACTGTATACACGAAGAGCAGAGAGTCTACAAAATGCAATTTATGGGGACCGTTTACTCTCACATGGACAAGACAATTTGGAAGCCTTTGGCTCCTCCAAAGACTAAATTCTTTCCATGGCTCGCTACACAAAACCGAGTTTGGACGGCGGATCGTTTGGCCAAAAGAGGGTGGCCAAATTGTGGGTTATGCCCCCTTTGCAAGCAAACAATAGAAACGGTCACCCACCTCTTTGTGGAATGTCGCCTCACGCGACGTGTGTGGGAGCTTCTCAAGAATTGGATCGGGATGCAATCAATTCAACCCTACGCTTGGAATGACCTCACAATGGAGGAATGGTGGTTGTTGGTGACAAATGGAGCGACCCCGAATCGTAAAGTCGTCGCCTCCCTCACTTTGCTCACCACTTGGAAAATTTGGAATGAGCGCAACGCAAGAGTTTTTCAAAATAAGTTTGCTCCTCCCCTAGTCATTCTCGAAAAAATTAAGCGGGAGGCCCGGTTGTGGGTCATTGCGGGTGCCAAACATTTGGCCATTTTGATGCCGCGAGATTAGTTGTCTTGTAACTTAAACTTTTACTTTTACTTTCTTGTATTGCTCTCTCTTAATTAATATAAGGGGCAAAGTTTTTGCCCCACGGTTCTCTCTTTAAAAAAAAAAAAGAGAGCTGAGAGTCGGTGAACTGTAAACTCGTTTGTGTCTGAACATTAGGTTTGTCTATCGAAAATTCAGGGAGCATCGGACACTTGTTTCTCAAATTCTTCTCGCAGCTCTGATTTAACAACGAGTGGCGATTCCACCGGCCGGGCAGCGGTGCATGTAATTGTGGCCTTCCGTGGTCTGTCAGTCATATAAAGGCGGGCGATCGAGCTAGAGGATGGAACTTGCGATTTGGGAGGAGCATTATCCCTGACGCATATTCCGGCTCTCACTTGGAGGCTTCTCTTAAAAGGTGCATGTAATCTCATCTGCTGGAAATGGTCGAACAGTGCATCCACGGACGCAGCAGAGCAGCATGGCGATCCTTTCGATGAGCTAGCCAACGGCAGCGCTGAACCTGAATGCACGTCCAGGTGAGTGTATTGCCGATCCAGATAACTGACGGATGAGTGTGCTGACTCAGACATATCACGGTAGCTGCTAGATGGAATAGCGGTTTCTTCTCCTTTTTCGTTGCTTAATTTGCGCCGGCGGCGCACGGAGAAGTGTCGCCATGGATGTCGACACCGGCACCTTGAGCGTCGGCGGCGCTTCACGGCATCACGTCGACCGTACGCTTCCCTACCGATCGAGCTGGCCACCACACGTCCACAGGCACTAGCAGTTTATCAGTACTCGCCGTGGCCGTGCAGCTAGCTAGGCCACAGGTGCCGTCGATCACTAGCTTGTCAGTTCCGGTGATGGAGTGGACCTACGTATGCTATTCCTGGGTGAATAATGCAGCGACCCCAGCAGTCGATTCGACTACTCGCTGCGAACGCACTGACCGCTCTCCCGGCCGTGCTGTCTTGGTCCAGGTGAAAGGTGAGCAGTACCATACTAACATGCATGCATTGGGATTGAGATTTTGACAGGACGAATCGCAACGAGAGATGGTGATCTCTTTGATTTCTCGCGGCCTCTGTTTGGGTCGGTTGGATGAGCCAGGCCGGTTTGTGTACACAAACCCACGGATAGAAGGTCGGGCGATACACGACGAAAGCAGATCGAGCAATATAAATAAGACATGGGCTGAGATTGCTCATGGGCCGTTAGCCTTAACTGGACCATATTCAGTTGCTCCCTTCTAGATTTCCCGATTGCACGAGTGCTTGGTATGAGAGTATTCTTTTTCCCCATAATGAAAATCATTTTTATATGCATATCTATATTTATACCTAATAATAAAAGCATTAAGTTTTCTTGTGGTACGTCATTTTTTTTCCGATTTTACCCTCTCACCAAACCACATATTTACCCACCACTGCCACCCATAAGTTAAAAAACGGTTCGTTTTTTTCTCCCGTTTTTTCGTCCGTCTTGGCTTCGTTTCGTACGTCGGTTTAGCCTCTCGTGTAGGAAAACAACTCTAGGTGGATGTGGATCTCGTATAGGTTTCGTATTGGGCATACTTTGTAGCTCCCAGGCCCTGGTTCCGTAAATATATATATAACGTCAGATTGAGGAAGCGAGATCGATCACGACGTCCTCCTGACCGCTGGTGGCGGCGCCCGGCCAAAAGTGAGATCGATCATGACGTCCTCATGTCCGCTGGTGGCGGCGCGCCGCGCGCGGCCAGGCCGGTGACAGGGCCAGGCCGGAGTACCGAGTACGAGTGTTGGCCGGAGAAGGCACTGATACAATCCGCCGGAGTACGAGTGGTGGCCGGAGAAGGTGCTCTTCCTTAGATACGAGGAGATCCTGCATGACTCGGCGGAGAACGTCCGGAAGGTAGCAGGGTTCCTTGGGTGCCCGTTCATGGCGGAAGAGGAGCGGGTAGCAGGTGGCCGGTGGGGATAGTCGGGACTCGGGAAGCTAGCAGTTTGACGCGGCCGTGAAGTTGCGTAAGCCTGCAGAAGGTTAGCAACCCTGGACGGGAACATGAAGGGCGGCCTTCTTCAGGAGAGGGGTGGCCGGCGATTGGAGTAATAACGCCGGACGGCCGGAGATGTTCGTGAGGCTGGACGGATAGTGAAGAACGCCCTGCGACTGCGAATACAGGGTTTTCGTTCGCCAAACCGACGACACGAGTAGAGACGGCGCTGACTGGAAAAGCAACACGTTGCCATGCGTATGATGAGGTCTACGTCCGCTCGTGTGTGTGGACTGAATCAAGCAGAACTAATGACTTGTGTGTGACATAATAATAGGTAAATAGGGCATCTGGGATGGATTGATCGATTGATCACCGAGCATGACTAAACACTTCCTTTCTAATGTGTTGTTGCATGCTGCTGCTGCCTGGAAACAAAAGGAGACATGAGAACAAAAGGTGTCGGTGAAGAGAAGAGACATGGCGTGAGTCCGTGAGAGCAAGACCAGGAACAGAAACACCAAGTGCACTGTTTTTGTACATGATTCAGCTGTACCAACAGGTTACGAGAGTGCAAAGGGAATAGGCGAAGAAATTAAAGGAATTTGTTCAGAATTCATAGATTTGCAAGTTTGAAAACTCAGGCAGCAAACGTAGCCTGAAATCCGCTTGATGGTGTTACGGTGATGCTTGAGTGCTACAGGTCATTCAGTTATTTGCAAAGGAGAAGGATGAGATTAGTATATTCATATTCATGAGACAGAATTATCATTCATTTAAGTTTTTTCGACAGATCCAGCTAAAACGCTGGCTTTCATGGAGCAGCGGGGGGAAACATACATAATTTGCTGGAAACAAAAGATCGTTCTAAGGCAAAGGGAAAATGATATAATAATATAGAAAAAGGTGAGAAGAAAAAAGAGGATAAATGAGGGCATTCAGGGTGGTTAGAACTAGAAACTTTGTAAGGCATGTCCTGAAGTGGGTCAATCGCAAGAGTGAAGAGGAGCGTTGGTAGGAGATTCTCCTTGGCGTAGGCAATCGTGCGGAGAAGCCCAGAAGCAAGTATTCCCTGAGATATGGAAAATCTATCTTAAAAAGAAGAGTTGGCTTCTTCTTGCGGTGCAGAGAATGAGCTAGGTTTCTCACGAAGTGAATTCATCTAGCCTTGAGGAACGCGATTTGAAACTGATTTTCGTTTACGAACCCGTAGCAAGTAGCAACGCACGGGCACGTTTCCTAGTTAATTTAGAAATATAGACACAATAGTTTTATGTACATCAATTATAATTGAGAAGTACGTTAACATTTTGTCAATTCATGTGAAAAATTTCTTATATATTATATGTACCAAATAGACCCTAAAAGTCCTTCAAATTTACGCAGGATACTACCCATAATTATACATGATAATCAGGGCGTGAACCGAAGCTAAACTCAGGTAATTATACAGTACTGGCCACATACTACTAATTAAACAAAAAGAGAACAGGAGATGGGCATAGTTTGAGAGTTGGCTAAAATCTTAAGGAGAAAACCCAGACTAATCCATCCTCTCTGAACATGAGTGGATGGCTATTTTACGGGTGTTAGACATCTTTGTGTGGATGTAATCCGTGTGGATATCCTCCCACTCGTTGGTTCAATATATATGAAAAATTGCTATAAACTATATGAATAAGAGTAAGAAGAAGCTGAGGTGTTTTTTCTTGGGCTACATATATTCCAAGCATATTATGGGGATGACTATGCAGCAGGCGCCTTCGATTTTGCTAATCTGTACGCACCCCTCGAAGAGTTGGAAAAATTAATCATCTCGCGCGTGCTTTGTTTTGCCCCCTGTGAGAAATAGACATGGTTTTCATGCATGCACTAAAAGCCGAAATTGCTGACATCATCACGTATTAAATGCAAAATTCAAAATTTCAAAATGTTTTGTAGACCAAACCGTTTTTCCGATTTAAAATACGTTTTCACCGTTGGACTAGTCGCGACGAGATCTTCGAAACTAGATCCCATGTCGATATGTTCCGACGACTTTTTTTTTTGCCCAAAAGTTACCACCCGCGTAACATATAAGTTACCCAGGCTTGAATACATAAGTTACCAACCATATTAGTGATTAGTTTTCGGGTCGAAATAAAACCATTTTTTGTTGTTCTTTTAGATTTTTACGAGATTTAAAGTTACCACGTCACTTTGAGATGATAAATTTATCGTGTATAAGTATTTAGGATGACAATTGTCGATTTCATAGTGAAACTATACATAAAAAAGATGTGCATTATATTCGTAACTATTATTTAAAGGACATGGTAACTACATCGATTTCGTGGTGGATAACTACATCATGAACACATGGATAACTAAATAAATACTGAGTGGATAACTTGATGAGTATTGGGTGGGTAACTATTACCGAGAGAGTACGGTAACTACATTGATTTCATGTTGGATAACTTCACCATGAAAACACATGGGTAACTTTATCAGTACTGAGTGGATAAGTCCATCAATATTGGGTGGTAACTATTACCGAGAGAGTAGGATGAATAACTATACATGAAAACACACGGGGTAACTTTACTAGTACTAGGTGATAACTATTATCGAGAGACTAGGGTGGATAACTACACATAAAAACACACGAGGTAACTTTACTAGTACTGGGTGATACCTATTATCGAGAGAGTAGGGTAACTATAACGATTTTGTGGTGGATAACTACACATGAAAACACATAGATAACATGTGCAGCAACAAAATGCGTGCCTATCACCATTTTTGATCCGAACCGAGCTCTCACTAAGCAAATATGCATGCATGCACTAAATGACAGAATTGCTGATGTAATTAGCATTAAATGCAAAAATAAAAAATTCAAAATGTTTTTAGCACAAACCGTTTATCCGATTTAAGATCCGTTTTCACCGTTGGACTAGTCGCGACGAGATCTTCAAAACTATATACCATGTCGATATGTTTCGACGAAATTTTTTTGTGACCAAAAGTTACCACCCCCGTAACATATAAGTTACCAAGTCTTGAATACGTAAGTTACCCACCATATTAACGATTAGTATTCGGGTTGAAATAGAACCATTTTTTGTTGTTCTTTTAGATTTTCACGAGTTTTAAAGTTGCCATATCACTTTGAGATGGTAAATTTATCATGCATAAGTATTAGGATGATAATTGTCGATTTCATAGTGACAACTACACATATAAAAGATGAACATTGTGTCCGTAACTATTATTTAGAGAACATGGTAAGTACATCGATTTCGTGGTGGATAACTACATCATGAACACATGGATAACTTTATAAGTACTGAGTGGGTAAATCCATCAGTATTGGGTGGTAACTATTACCGAGAGAGTATGGTAACTACATTGATTTTGTGATGGATAACTACACATGAAAACACATGGGTAACTTTATCAGTATTAGGTGGGTAACTCCATCAGTATTGAGTGGTAAGTATTACCAAGGGAGCATGATAAACATGGGTAACTTTATCAGTACTGGGTGGTAACTTCATCAGTATTGGGGCGATAACTATTGCCGAGAGAGTATGGTAACTACATTAATTTTTGTGGTGGATAACTACACATGAAAACACATGAGTAACTTTATCAGTATTAGGTGGGTAACTCCATCAGTATTGAGTGGTAAGTATTACCAAGGGAACATGATAAACATGGGTAACTTTATCAGTACTGGGTAGTAACTTCATCAGTATTGGGGCGATAACTATTACCGAGAGTATGACAACTACATTGATTTTGTGGTAGATGACTACAACATGAAAACACATGGGTAACTTTACAGTACTGGGTGGGTAACTCTATAAGTATTGGGTGGTAACTATTACTGAGAGAGTAAGGTAAATATAACGATTTTGTGGTGGATAACTACACATGAAAACAGATGGGTAACTTTATCGGTAATGGGTGGTAACTCCATCAGTATTGAGTGGTAACTATTATCAAGAGAGTATGGTAACTACATTGACTTTGATGGGCAACTCCATCAGTATTCTTCGCACGTCGGGTCGGGGATCTTCATGGCAATGTCGTCGTCGTCACAACAAACTTGTGTCGATGTCGTCATCAACGCAGCCCCGTGTCGATGTCATTGCTAGACACCAACAAAATCTGTCGGTAAACACAACTCACTTAAATCTGACAACACTTATATGAATCCAAATAATGCATGAGGGAGATAAACATGCTCAGCCATCAAGAAATCAAAGCCATTAAGTTCAAGAACATAACACTCAAGCTCTAATATACCCAAAAGCATGTATTACCACTTTAAAATCATTTGCAAAGCACTAGGATGGAGAAATCATCACGAGACTTTCTCTGAACTTAATTAACAGAGTTTACAGTATGTTAACTGATGAAAAAACATTTCTTTAGTTAATACAATATAGGTTGGACTGAAGTTAAATTACTGTACTAATTAAACATTTTATATCTCCAGATCCACCTTGCTGCAGTAACTAAACATTTTAGACACTCCTTTCCCAAGAATGATAAGCTTATTAGATAGAGAACAAGGAAAAACTCAGAGCTGACCACACAAAATTGAACATGTGTATACTTGCCAAGCTATCTTCACGAATTAAGTGCAGAGCACAATTCACGGAGAACAGGTGAAGATATCCATACCTCTTCCTGTGGCAGAACAAAGTTGGTGAAGGGTAGCAGCAGCAGGAGCAGCCTTGTGTCGTCTGCTTGGTCAGGTAAGCATGCAAATAGCAGGGCATATGTACAGCAACTGCAAGCATCTACATTTAGAACAACAGAACAAGCATTTTTTCCATTACTTGTCCATACTTACAGGAACTAACTAAACATCAATTTATACATCGTTTAAACTGGGCATAGTTCACTTTAGTCTCTTCTCTGTTGGACACATTATTCAGTCATGTACATAAGCAGGCAAGCATGCACGAAGCAATCAAATTGAGGCGCATGGCTCGAATCTGAAGCATTCCACGCAATGAAGTGCATGCATCTACATGTAGAACAACATAAGAAGCATTTTACTGATAGCACGAGAGTATCAGTATTCTGTTGTTATCAGCTTATCCTTAAGTCTAAAGCAAGCAAGGTAATCCTACCAAATAGGCAAACACTCTTGGACGGGGTGGGCGAGCAGGTAGGGCTCCAGCTTGGAGTGCGGCCACACGCCGGCGACTTGAACCTGGAGCAGAGATAGGATATCGATCCTTAGTAGCACCCCAACCTAAAGGCCAAAAGCAGAGCAAAATTAGAGAACCTGGTGGCGGTAATTGAAGGGGAAAAGTTGAGGAATAGGTTCAGCAGAGAGGAGGACGCACGGGGCGAGGCCGGAAGAGCTCGTCGGCGCGCTGGTGGATAGCCACGGCTCGAGGTGAGGAACTGAAATCGGGAGCTGGGCGGCGCCCTGGCCGTGGGGGTCGTCGGGGTAGAGGCACGCCGGAGGCGGTGGTCGCCGTCTTCTAGCCTCCAGCTGCTCACCGCCGTTCTTGGAGAGGAGAGTGTGACGGCGAGCTCTTCGACGCCGGCCTGGAGCGCGGAGGCGCGCGGAGGTCGACGCGCTCGGGACAAGCGGCCCGGAGGCTAGTGGGCGGTGGCGGCGCATCCCGGGAGAAGGCTGGTGGGCGGTGGCGGCGCATCGAGGCACACCGGCGGGGCGGCCATGACGGCATGGTTGGAAGCGGCCGGGGAAGGGGGCCAGACCTAGCCGCGCGAGGAAGAGGAGAGGGGTCCAGCGACGAGGTGGAGAGGGAGAGGACCGAGGCGAGGGGCGGCCGGAGGAGGGCGGCCGGGCTGGAGAGGGAGGAGGCAGGAAGGAGGCGGCGTCCGGGTACGAGTGGCTGGGAGGAAGAGAGAGAAGGGTGGCTGCGCCTGCGCGTGCGCGTGCGAGGAGTGCGAGTCTTCCGCTAATCAGCCGTCCGTCCGCGATCAAACGGTCAGTGTGCGTGCGTGGAGATATGCCCCGTGTAAGGCGTCTGCTGAATAGATTTACCGTTTATATATTTACTGAAATATTTTAACTTTTTTACTTTTAAAATAGGAAATTATGTGGTCTATATAAAGGGGAGAAACTGAACCACACGTCAAATAGAAGACCCCTATGTTTTTTGTTTCCTTTAACTAGCTAAAGGGATCAATCAATGGGAGTGAAAAAACTAAAGAACTATTCCATCTTGATTGTGCATAAGCATAACTTATAAGATGTTAGACTAGATTGAAACTTTTCTATAATTTAAGTACAAGTAAATCCTAAAGAAATATACATGTGATTTCCCCCTCACAAATCAAACGACCTTCCCTGAAAAAATGTAGGGATTATATTCCTCTAGAAATCCATTAAATCAAATAGACTCTCCAAGGACGGTAGATCGACAATGGAGTTAATTTCAAATTTACCAAGATAGTACAGGTAATTATACATGATAACCAGGGCCGGGGTGAACCAAAGCTAAACTCAAGTAATTATACACTACACCACTGACAATGTCCTTCTAATAAAACAAAACAGAGAAGGGGAAGTGATTAGTTTGTGATTTGACTCGAATCAAAACGGGAAATCCCAGATTAATCCGTCCTCTCTGAACTCTAGTGGGTGTCTATTTCTACGGGTGCTTGACATCTTGGGTGTAGATGTAATCCGTGTGGATCTCCTCCCATTTCGTTGGTTCACGCTGCGCATGTCCCCTCTTGGCACCCTCGTTGCTCCCTTCCTCACTGCGCGATTCCTGCTCGACAAAGATTAGGTCGGGCACATCAGTTAACAGATTGCAAAACCACACAGAAATGAACCACTCAACTTGCATGGATGCATCGATAGATAATTATAGAGCAAGAGCATGCAAGCATAGATAATTAAGGATTTATCAGCTTGCATGCATGCATGTGGCTTATCATCGCATCAAGAATGGTGCTGGGGCTCCGGTTGACAGAGATCCATAAGAAGAATACATTCAGTCTGCCGTTCTCAATTCATCATGCAATTGCGTGCTTGTAAAGCAACGATGAAAAATTCAGATTGGCAACTAGGTAAGTTCAGAGTTGTGTATCTCTGATAAAAAAAGTTTTAGAGATGTGTATGCTGACCGGGGTGGCTGTGCCGTGGCCGTGGCTCTGCCTCTGATCCTGCACTGCTGCACCTGAGATCTTCCTGGAGTTGACATCTTGAGTCAGCAGCAAGAGAGCAAAGCACACGAGGCAGAGCCGCACCGTGGCTGTTCTTCTTGCATGCATCATCGATCCTTTCTGAAGACACCTGCTCTTCCTGGCCTCTCTTTCCTTTCTTCGTCCCTCTCGCTCAGGCTCAGCTACAATGGTCGACATGAGCAGGAAGAACATATTTATAGACGGTGGGGAAGTTGGACGTCGAGTTTCTTGGGGAAACAGCTACATGCGCAATGCGCACGCACTGGCTCGGTTGTGATGATGATGTTGTTTACTTGGAAATCCGAAGTTTGATACGTTTGCCGGCTTACCTCGGGGTGCTGGAATGGCCCGACAGCCCGTTTACCCGGCCAAAACTTGGTGTCGCCGTGTAACAGTGTGCGGCTATATTCATTATTCAGACACAAGCCTCAACTATGCGATGCTCCGATCTCCATGTTCACAGCTGGTTTGATCGGCTGGATGAATTTAGCCATGCATATTTGTAGTGCATGATTAATTAACTGAGCTGTTCTTTTTTTAGCTTAAACTGAGCTGTGCTGTTTGATCGATCGGAAAAAAGGGATTAACTAATCTCTTCACGAAATTTCGACGTTCCAAAATGAACAAACAGTGTTCATCATCGTCAGTCCCCATAGAAGACATCGTTTACGTGATGTGATCGTTCCGTAAATGTTGACTCTGCAACTCTTAATTTCCATTGGAACGATCCAGTAAGACCAACGCCTACCACACGATCAAGGCGAAAAATTAACAAACTCAGTTGACCAAGCGGAGATACTGGCGACGGAGACACGAGCGAGGAAGACGAGAAACAGAGTGGTAAATGGCGGCGTCGGATACCTCGCCGAGTCTGCGTCGGGAGCGTCGCGCGGAGCGGCTAATCAATGGATCGGCCCTGCAAAGTCAAACCTCAAATTTCACGCAGGTAGTCCATGGCACAGTGCCATACTACATGGAGCTAGCGCTTTCATTCCCTTCTACCGATCTCCTTGTTCGACACTATGGATCTGTCTGTGATGCTTGTTAGAGCTAGCATCTCTAGCAGTGACCAAAAAAGGCGTAAACTGAAGAAATAACCGTCGCTTACAGTCTGCGGGAGGAGAAACGAGCCAGACCAGCGACCCAAAAAGTGGCCGAACCGAAAAATGTTTTAGTACAACATAAACTGCTACTATACGTCGTTTGTGACGTCTTTTACCTTTTTCGTATATGCAAGATGAAGATATGACCTTTCTTTTGCAAATGATATGATCTATGCTATAATCACCATACTTATCATGTCATGCTATAACAGGATTACCTATCACAATCTTTGATAGGTCATTACACTTTTAAATTTCCCTAATTAGTAGTAAGCTTGAGGAGGTAAACCATTGTCAATCTCCATTGCTTTGCTTTAGCTAGATGACGTTTCCCACATTGGTGTGCTGATCTTGGCAACGTAAGGAACCATGGGTGGACTGAAAGTTAAGGCCACTGACAGTTGTGGAGGATAAAAGGTAATATGCCCAGAAATGGCGACCATATCTCCTCGATTTTTATAACTGTAAAGCTACTCAACTAGTTAGGAGAAAATATTAACCGACTGATTGTCTCCTGATTTAATTAGTACTCAACTAGTTCTATGTATTTTCAAATCATTGACGTCATAACATCTAATTGTGACAAACTGACAGAGAGAGAGAGAGAGAGATGCAAAATGTGTTGTTCTTAGATTTCCTCACGGGAGATGCAAAATGTGTTGTGATCTCACTGGGAAGTGCGAGCTTGTGTGTCTATCGAAATTGCACATTCTCACAACACAAACAATGACTGATATCCAGAGCTAAATGTTTTTGAAGCATGTAGTACGCACTTTTGCTTGAAAGCCCAAAAGTTAGTAGGCATTTGTTGCTTATGGCAAGCGAAGCAAAGACTTGCTTGAGAGTTGAGACCATGGATTGGAGGCGTCGCGGTGACGGTGCTGCGCCATCCGTCGTGCGCTGCTTTAGGAGGGACGAGTGCCAGAGGCTTGCTCGCCGGTGTGGCGTTCAGCTGGATTTGGTGCCGTCGGGTCGGTGGCCAGATCTGGGCTTGGTGGTTTCGGGCCGGGCCTAGTTACGATCTGTCTGGCAGGAGTTTGTCCTTGCCCGGTCGTTCGTGCGTGTCGCCGGTGTGCCTGGCATGGGCCGCACCACCGTGTTTCCTTGGGCGGTGGCTGGCTATTGGAGGTAGATGAGACACCAGTGAAAGCTGTGCAGGGTGTCCTCTGCTCGCGGCGGCGACGCCAGTGGGCGTCGTCTTCCCCCTTGAGGGCATCGTGGTGCTGTCTATCTCTTCCGATATGCCGGATCACGCCTCTTGTGTCCGCCTACATGAACTTGTGTTTGGTTTTTCTGCAGCCGTGACTTTGGAGTCACCCATGGTTCTTCGCCGTCGACCGTCTTTTTGGTGGTTGGGTGTACGAGCTCGATGGATGTGCTGGTTTGGGGCTTTGGCGAAAGCTTTGCATGACCTTGGTCTCTGCCGACGACGTCAACACCGCTGGGCGTTGTTCCCCTCCTTGGAGGCGTTGCTCGAAGACCCTCTCCTACCGACACCCGAGTCCTTCTTGCGGCTGACCTAACGTATGTTCTCATGGTGCCTACAAGTGAGGTTTGCTGTTTTCGATCAAGGTCGGCGCCTCTCGAGTGCAACTGAAGACTTTGGTTCAATCCTCGGACGCAAGCTAGCTTTTTTAGTTTTGCTTGTTTCCCACATCTGTTGTGGTTTTTTAGTTGTGTTTGTGCTTGTATCTCTAGCTGGTAACCCCAGTGTGTGTTGTAACACCTATAACTCTTAGCCGGTTGTTGGCTTCGTTAATTTAAAGCCGGGCTCACTTCGAGCCTTCCGTCTAGAGTTGAGACCATGGCATGTTGTATTTACCTTTCGCATGAACAGATTAATTAGGAGGAAGATAAGTTGGTATTCCAAAAGTTGATGGTCAACAGGAGTCGCCACAAACAATTATTGCCGTCTGATTAGCAAACTCTGCTTTAGACATATCCTGATCACCCTACACTTTTTCTTCCTCCACGAGTTTCTGCTTTAGGCATGCCCAATTGTCTTAGCTCCTAGAATGTGACACACCAAACTAGAATTATCTAATATTGTCGCTAATGGCATCAGTAGGTAAGCAAAATAAAAGCTTCCGATAAACCTGACGGCAGTAATCCTATCTATCTAGGGGGGCTAAAACCTATTGCCGATATGATATCTGCAATGATAGTATCCCTCTGTTTCTTGTTATAAAGTGTGTTAGTTTTTCCAAAAAGTCAAACTTGGTTATCGCTGACTTTTGAAAAAAAATCGACATTAGGTTCTTGACCTAAGTCATGTATGCCTGACCGCCAAAGGTCACCGAGAGATGCTTGTAACTCCCCATTAAAATGATTTCGAGATACTAGATACCACCAGCATTTTGCTCGAAAGTCGCTTTTGCATTGCTACTGGTCACTAAAGGATGCTTGCAACTTTCCTCCGCCTGCCGCCACTAAAGGGTTCTCACGGGTCTCTCTAGCCGGCGAAACATCCAAGAAGAACCCAAAGAGGCACGAGATGCATAAGCCCCGCCCTCACTCGATCCCATGTGAGATATCCTACGGAGATTCCTGATCAGAGGAGCGAGACACCCTCCTTGAAGGTCACGACACCCAAGGGCATCACCACCATCAGCCTCCCGGCCAGCGAGATATTCACCCAACGTTGTGTTGCAAACCACACGCTCACCCCTCGAAGACCAGCTACACCACCATCACAACCGTGCGAACAAACCGACAACCCCACAATTAGAATTAGGTGTCATGGACTAGGACCCTGCGCGCCGAGCCACCTCCTAGGTCACCGCCACCCGGTGCCGCCGCCAAGGCATGCATGCATCACACCGAGCCGCATCCCGATGAGCTAGTTCGAGTAACATGCCGCCGACGTAGTTTGTTGAGGTTCAGGTGATCATCCACATGAACACCACGACATTTTGTTGAGGCTGTATAGTTAAAGTTACATCTCCATGAACCTAACTAGAAGAAATGATATCAAGAGCAGGTAAAAGGTGTCAACGTGAGGAGGGACTGACCAAACAGTGCCACAAACCTCTCAGGGCCGCAAAATGCACCCAAGTGGGGGCAGAGCGGCTGGGGTACTGGCATCTGGCTCTGTTTATACTGCTCTGTGGCGGGTCACTATACAGTCAAATCCCTGTGGTTATGGGAGGTGATTTCAACCTCATTCGGGGAAGTGAGGACAAGAATAATGATAACATTAACTGGCCTAGGATTAATCTCTTTAATTCTCACATTGCTAACTGGGGCATGCGGGAAATTCAGCGTTCGGGGGCGAGATACACATGGACTAACAGAAGGCTTAATCCTGTGAGAAGCGTGCTTGATAGAGTGTTCATCTCGGCATCCCTTGAGCCGCTCTGGCCGCTTTGTACTCTGGTTGCGGAAACCAATCTGGGCTCTGACCACACTCCTCTTATTCTGGACACGGGCGAGGGTGTCCCTGTCCGGAGTAACAGATTCTTTTTTGAAACAGGCTGGTTTGAGATCCCTGAGTTTAAACCTTTTATGTTGAGTTCTTGGGAGAGCTTGGCATCTAAGGTCAAGGGTAGAGACATTGTCGATTGGTGGACCTTCATGTCCGGGGGCATTAGGCAAAGGCTGAGGGGCTGGAGTCGTAACTTAGGAAAGGACTCTAGGCAGAAGAAAGAAGCGCTTCTTGCCAGAATCCAAGACATTGATAGGGCTGCGGATTCCACAGGGATAGATGACGAGGCGTGGGCGCTCCGTTACTACCTTGAGGAGCAGCTGCTCCAAATTTATAGACTTGAAGAAGAATACTGGCGTCAAAGGGGGCGAATTAGATGGGCACTCCAGGGGGATGCCAATACTGCCTACTTCCATGCCATTGCGAACGGCAAAAGAAGAAGATGTAATATTTGTCTCTTTGCAAACCTGACGGCACCACTGTCACGGGAAAGGTGGCGCTGCAGGAGCATATTTATGAGTTCTATAGGGAGCTTTTGGGGTCGACCACCCCTAGAAACTGCGGTCTGGCGCCGAATACCTGGGGGGTTAGCATGCATGCGACCGAGGAGGACAACACCTCTTTAGCTATCACTTTTTCTGAGGTGGAACTCGAGAGGATTGTTAAGGACATGAAGTCAGACACAGCCCCTGGCCTGGATGGGTTTCCGGTGCCTTTTTTCAAGCAGTGCTGGCCACTAGTTAAACACGGAGTCCTACATATCCTTAATGACTTTATCCTAGGGAGGATAGATATTTCGCGGCTCAACTTTGGGGTTCTGACGCTGATTCCAAAGGTGCAAGGGGCGGACAGTATCTCCCAATTCAGACCGATTGCTCTCATCAATGTTGTGTTCAAGATCATCTCCAAAGCCTTTGCTACCAGACTTGACCCCATTGCGCATAGGATTATCAGCCCAAACCAGACTGCCTTCATTAAAGGCAGGTTTATTCATGATGGGGCGCTGGCTTTACATGAGATTGTACATGAACTTAAGAGTAAGAAACTTGGAGGCATCTTGCTTAAGCTAGATTTTGAAAAGGCCTACGACAGGGTAAATTGGGATTTCCTTGTCGAGGTCCTTCGCAGAAAAGGGTTTGACGCTGGCTTTGTTCACAGAATCCATCAGCTTGTTTCGGGAGGTCAAACTGCTATTTCTATAAACGGGGAAATGGGACCCTTCTTTCGCAATAAGCGGGGAGTGCGGCAAGGGGACCCGCTCTCGCCACTGCTATTCAACTTCATTGCTGAGGGCCTCTCTGCTATGCTGTCTGCGGCTAATGCAGCGGGTCACATTCATGGGGTAGTACCACATCTTATTCCAGGGGGAATAACCCATCTTCAGTATGCGGATGACACCATCATCCTCATCCAAAACAACGAGTTAGATATTGCGAACCTTAAGTTTCTGCTCATGTGCTTTGAGAATATGTCTGGCCTTAAAATCAATTATCACAAGAGTGAAGTGTTTGTCCTGGACCAGCCCATCAGCCTCGGTTTGAGGGTGGCTAGACAGCTGAACTGCAAACTGGGATCCTTTCCCTTCATCTATCTGGGCCTGCCAGTTTCTGACACGAAACTCACGACGGAACAATGGTACTTCCTGAGCCAGAAGCTAGCTGGTAGAGTCGAACCCTGGATAGGTCGGTTCCTTTCCTCAGGGGGTAGACTAATCCTTTCCAATTCTTGCCTTTCCAGCATACCCATGTTTGCCATGGCCCTCTTCCTCCTCCAGGAAGGAGTACATGTTCAATTCGATTCCCACCGTGCCCGCTTCTTTTGGGAAGGCGTTGGACCTAAGAGAAAGTACCACATGATTAACTGGCCTGCGATATGTAGACCAAAAGAGTGTGGGGGGCTCGGGCTGCTAAATTCAAGAAAGATGAATGTGGGGCTTTTGCTGAAATGGATTTGGCGACTTTACCAGATGGAGAACTCTATTTGGGCAGATCTTTTAAGATCCAAATACACTAGGAATGGAGACATCTTCTCAAGCTCGGACCGCGGGGGCTCGCAGTTTTGGAAGAATCTCCATAAGATCAAACACCTCTTCAAATTAGGAGCCAAACACTTGATTCAAAACGGATAGCGCACCCAGTTCTGGCTTGATTGGTGGACCGGGGAGGGTCCACTCAGCCGTAGATTCCCATCGCTGTTCAATATTTGCGAGGACGAAACCATTTCGGTAGCCCAGGCAGTCACTGGGGGCTGTAGATTCAGGCGCTCTTTAGACGAGGCAGGTTTCACTCAGTGGACTCTTCTCGCTGAAATTATTAGTTCAACTAACCTGTCTGGGGAGCATGATCGAGTTTCTTTGGCTCTCGATCCGTCGGGTAATTACTCGGTGAACTCCTTGTATAAAAAACTGTCGCAAGGGGCGACGGTGGCTCATTTTCAAGAAGTTTGGAAGGCTAGAATCCCCCTCAAAATTAGAATCTTTTCTTGGCAGCTCATTCTGGATCGGCTACCTTCAGGGTCACAGCTTGCCACAAGGCAGGGGCCTTCGGATGGTAAGTGTGCTCTCTGTGGGCAAGACGAGGATGCGACTCATATTTTCTTTAAGTGCTCGATGGCGGTGTTTATGTGGTCGGTGGTGCGTCAAGTTCTGGGGAGGACTTGGTGCCCACAAAATTTCGCTCAATTCTTTGCGATTCTCTCTACTTTTGCGGGGCGTACTCGGCGACTGATTTGGCTTTTGTTTTTAGCCCAAGCTTGGGCGCTTTGGGCTGTGAGAAATAAACTTGCTATTGAGAAGAAAACTATCAACCATCCCGCTGATATTATTTTCAAATCAATGATTTTCTTGCAGGCGTGGATTCCTCCTCTCAAGTCCCAGGACAAGGAGGGCGCTAATGGCGTTGTAATCTTGTCCTCGACATTGTTTAAATGCCAAGTGTGTCAGCCGACACTTGATGCAATTGTATAAGCACAAGGGCCGGCAATGGCATTGTCATCTACAGTAGCTGCAACTCTGATAAGCAGTACATTTAGTAGAGGCAAGGTGATGGACATCATCCTGTGTAGCTGGTCATCGGAAGCATGGACGTGCACTGTGAGCACGTCGTGATGTACTGCTGCTTGCGTAGCAGGGTGTAAAAGGAGGCTGCAATGTAGAAGCAGCCCAGTACTGAAGAAATGAAAAACGGCACCCACCGTGAAGGGTGTTGAACCAAAGCTGCATCGCTCTTCTCTGTTTTCCCATCTCTGAACTTTTCTTGCTACAGATTGACGCCGGCGAGCAGAGCGTAGCTACGGGTTGTGTCCACCGTGTGATAGTGAGACGAGCGTAGCGGCCTTGGGCCTGTCAGTTGGCATCAGAGCCGACGTTGGAGGAAAAGGGAAGGGGAGATGGCGCCGACGGCGGAAGAGACGGCGGCGGCGGAAAAGGCGGCGGCGGAGGCGGCGGAGAAGTTGAAGGCGCAAGTACAGCTGGGCGACGGGTCCACGAAGGACCTGCCGCTGGCAACCGTGGCTCCGGCGCAGCTGCGGGCGCGACCACAAATCAACTGGCCGATGTTGACGCGCACAAACTACACGATTTGGGCGATGAAGATGCGTGTGGCCTTGCAGGCGGCGCGCGTGTGGGAGGCTGTGGAGCGCACCGATGTCGAGCACGAGGTCGACCGTGAAGCCCTCCTCGGAATATACTCATCGGTGCCGGACTCGGTCATGGCATCCCTTGCCGGCCGGGACTCGGCGAAGGCGGCGTGGGACGCCATCAAGGTGTCAAATCTCGGCCACGAGCGCGTCCGTGAAGCGAGCTTGCAGTCGCTGAGGAAGGAGTTCGAAGAAATCAGGATGGGTGATGATGAAGCTGTCGATGCCTTCGCGACACGCATCAACACGGTCGTCGTCGGCATCCGCTCTCTTGGTGAGAATATTTCTGAACTCCGGGTAGTGCAAAAGTTCCTGGCAGCAGCACCAGCTAGATTCATGCATATAGTCACTTCAATAGAGCAGTGTGTACCATTGAACACTTTGTCAGTAGAGGATTTAGTGGGAAGATACAAAGCTCATGAAGAAAGGGTGCGTGCTCGTTTTGGGGATCCCAGAGAAGGAGAACATTTGATGCTATCTAAAGCACAGTGGGAATCGTATGCTGGTAGAAAGAAAACCAGTGAGGGGTCTAGCAGTGGAACTAAAGCATATAAGAATGAAAAAAGATCTGGTTATGATAATCAGAGAAATGATCAGAAATCTGAGTGGAAATTTGATATAAAGAAAGTTAAATGCCATAATTGTGGTAGGAAGGGTCATTTCAAAAGGGATTGCACAAAGCCCAAGAAAGAAAAGGCAATGTGGATCCAGAAAGATAAGTCAGATGATGAGCAACCTGCTTTGTTAATGTTTCAGACATGTGAACTAACTCAAATTGCAGAAAATATAAATGGTGAAGTTTATCTGAACGAGAAGAAAGTAATACCTGCTGAAAGAGAGAGGTGTGGAGATCAAGTCTGGTACTTAGATACCGGAGCAAGCAACCACATGACTGGTTGTAAAGAAATGTTCACTGAAATTGATTATTCAGTCACTGGGAATGTGAGGTTTGGTGATGGCTCCACTGTAGCTATTATCGGAAGAGGCACGATTTTATTCCAGTGTTTGAATGGTGAACACAAGGCTTTGTCAAATGTATATCTCATACCATCACTGAAAAGCAATATTATTAGTCTTGGCCAATTGTCTGAATACGGTTGCAAAGTGGTGATAGAAGGAATCTTTCTCAGGATATATGACAGAGAAAGAAAGTTGTTGACAAAGGTTCAGAGAGCAAGAAACAGGCTGTACATGCTCGATCTGAGTTTGACAAAACCAATATGTCTGATGGCTAAGCATGGTGAAGAAGCTTGGCTGTGGCATGAGCGGTTTGGCCACCTGAACTTCAAATCCTTAAAGAAACTAGCAAGTGAAGGAATGGTAAAAGGGCTCCCTCATATCCATCATGTTGAACAAGTGTGTGAGGGATGCTTAGTTGGCAAGCAGCGCAGGATGTCATTTCCTGAAACTGCAAAATTCAGAGCAACAGAACCATTAGCACTTGTTCATGGTGACTTGTGTGGTCCTATTTCTCCAGCTACACCGGCTGGAAAAAGGTACTTCATGCTGTTGGTAGACGATTTCAGTAGATTCATGTGGATAGTTCTTTTAAGAACAAAAGATGAAGCACTTGAGGCAATGCGCAAGGTGCTTAAGAGAGCTGAAGTTGAAGTAGAAATGAAAGTGAAAGCTCTCAGAACTGACAGAGGAGGGGAATTTACCTCAAACCAGTTTGCAGCATACTGTGATGGTAATGGCATCAAGCATTTCCTCACAGCACCATACACACCACAGCAGAATGGGGTTGTAGAAAGAAGAAACCAGACTGTGGTGGGGATGGCAAGAAGTTTATTGAAAAGTAAATCAATGCCGGGAACATTATGGGGAGAAGCTGTCAACACTGCAGTTCACATTCTAAATAGAGCACCAACAAAGAGTGTTGAAAATATGACGCCATATGAGGCATGGTACCGAAAGAAGCCAAATATCCAGCATTTTCGTGTGTTTGGTTGTGTGGCATATGCGAAAGTCACTAAACCAAATATGCCTAAACTAGCTGACAGAACAGTTCGCACAGTCATGTTGGGATATGAAGCAGCATCAAAAGCATATAGGTTGTATGATCCAGTAAACAAGAAAGTGATTGTGTCAAGAGATGTAATTTTCAATGAAAATAAAAGCTGGGATTGGAGCAAGGTCATAGCCACAGAGACGGAGGAGGCAGGGGAAGTGTTCAGTGTAGCATATCCAACTATTGCCGGTTCAGCAGAGGAACATGAAGTTCTCTCTGAGCCAGCTACGCCAAAATCCTCAAAAGGGAAAGGAAAAGTAGATGCAGACTCCACTCCGGTGAGGCTGCAAAATGCACCTGAACATCTGACATCCGGTTCCAACACTCCCGCTGCATCTCCGGTAGCAGGTAGTGCTGAAGCTGGACCATCAGGAGAGTCATCTGATGATGAAGTTGGCCCACAAGGATTTCGCAGTGTGCAAGAACTCATAGAGTCTCTGCCTCCGTACACTTTAGAAGAAGCTGATATGTGTCTCTTGGGAGCAGATGAACCAACCTCGTTATCTGAAGCTCAAAAGGAAGCGAGTTGGCGTAAAGCAATGGATGAAGAGCTCCAGTCCATCCTTGACAACAACACATGGGTCATGGTGGATCCACCAGCTGGAAAACGACCAATCGGTCTAAAATGGGTCTATAAATTGAAAAAAGGCCCAAGTGGAAATATTGTGAAGCACAAAGCCCGATTGGTAGCTAAAGGCTATGTGCAGAGAAAGGGGGTGGATTTTGATGAGGTGTTTGCTCCTGTTGCAAGATTGGAGACTGTCAGATTATTAGCAGCCCTAGCAGCACAGGAAGGATGGGAGATGCACCACATGGATGTAAAATCCGCTTTCCTAAATGGAGAGCTCCTGGAGGATGTATTCGTACAGCAACCACCAGGTTATGAAGTGAAAGGAGAAGAGCACAAAATTCTCAAGTTGAAGAAAGCTTTATATGGACTGAAGCAAGCACCTAGAGCATGGAATGCAAAATTGGATGCTAGTCTGATCAACCTTGGTTTTGTCAGATGTCCATTGGAGCATGGAGTATATTTGAAACAAACTGATACTGCTCGGCTGCTTATAGGTGTGTATGTTGATGATCTAGTAATCACTGGGTCTAACAAAACTGAAATCATTGCCTTTAAGAGTCAGATGCAAGACATGTTTAAGATGAGTGACTTAGGTCTACTCTCCTACTATCTGGGCATTGAAGTAGTCCAGAGCAGCAAAGGTATTTCACTTTCCCAGAGCAGCTATGCATTGAAAATTCTGCAGAAAACTGGGATGGAGAAGTGTAATGCCAGTAAGGTTCCAATGGAACCAAAACTGAAATTGAGCAAGTCAGGTGATGAACCAAGAGTGGATGCAACCTATTACCGAAGCATAGTTGGAAGCCTGAGATATCTAGTAAATACTCGTCCTGATCTAGCATACTCAGTAGGCATAGTTAGCAGATTCATGGAGAGCCCTTCTAAAGCTCACATGGCAGCTGTGAAACAAATACTGAGATATGTTCACGGGACAGTTGATCTAGGCTGCTTCTATGGAAGGAAAAATGGTGAACATTCAGGCTTGATGGGTTACAGTGACAGTGACCATGCAGGGGATATTGATGACAGGAAAAGCACATCAGGTGGAGTGTTTTTCTTGGGATCTAGCCCTGTAACCTGGTTTTCTCAGAAGCAAAAAATCGTCGCTATGTCCTCCTGTGAAGCTGAATATATTGCAGCAGCCACGACAGCTTGCCAAGGAATTTGGTTGAGCAGGCTGCTAGCTCAACTGAATTTTTGTGAACCAGAGGAGGTGACGATCATGGTGGACAACCAATCTGCAATATCTCTTTGTAAGAACCCAGTCCACCATGATCGAAGCAAGCACATAGAGATCAGGTACCACTTCATCAGAGATTGTGTGGAAGAAGGGAAGATTAGAGTGGAGCACGTAAGAACCGATGAGCAACTTGCAGACATTTTGACGAAGTCGCTTCCGCGCATCAAGTTCTTGAAAATGAGGAAGAAGATCGGGCTCCAACCAATCCTGAAGTGAGTACAAGATTAAGGGGGTGAATAATGGCGTTGTAATCTTGTCCTCGACATTGTTTAAACGCCAAGTGTGTAAGCCGGCACTTGATGCAATTGTATAAGCACAAGGGCCGGCAATGGCATTGTCATCTACAGTAGCTGCAACTCTGATAAGCAGTACATTTAGTAGAGGCAAGGTGATGGACAGCATCCTGTGTAGCTGGTCATCGGAAGCATGGACGTGCACTGTGAGCACGTCGTGCTGTACTGCTGCTTGTGTAGCAGGGTGTAAAAGGAGGCTGCAATGTAGAAGCAGCCCAGTACTGAAGAAATGAAAAACGGCACCCACCGTGAAGGGTGTTGAACCAAAGCTGCATCGCTCTTCTCTGTTTTCCCATCTCTGAACTTTTCTTGCTACAGATTGACGCCGGCGAGCAGAGCGTAGCTACGGGTTGTGTCCACCGTGTGATAGTGAGACGAGCGTAGCGGCCTTGGGCCTGTCAGGCGCAAGGTGGCTGGTCGCAAAGCTTAGAGAGCTCCATTCCGACTGCCTCCCCAGGAGACAGGGTTGATTCGTGCTCTAGTCTTTATCGCCTTGCTTTGTTTCCGTAGTTTCGGCTAAGCTGTATGCCCAGCTTGTTGTTTTTTACTTTTGACTAAGCTGTATGCCGCAGCATTGTGTAACCTGTGAGACTCTCTAGCTTTGTTAATTCAAAGTTGGGCATGTGCCTTTTATCTAAAAAAAAACTATACAGTGGCCTTATAATGCCATATCCTGTACGAAAGCAAAGGGCATGAAAGGCAACGCCAACGCTTGGCCAGTCGCCACGACAACAGGAAAGGTTTGGCTGCACTCTGTGAACGAAGGATTATACAAAGACAGTTCAGTTCTTTCGAGAAAAAGAATCCGCGTTCAAAACGGGACTGATGGGGAGAGCAAGCTCAGCAAGAAAAATCTTAGGAATCCAATGCTTTATTGCTTTAACCTCTTCAACCACCCAAATGATTTCTTCACGGTGCTGAACGACTTCATTCATGAATGCATCCTTGGCAAAGTTCACCAGGAAAAGAGGAAGGGCGCGACTTGTGGATCGACAGGAGTAACTCCCCTCACCTCACCACACCACACGGGATGAACACTTCTGAAAGAAGAAGGATAGAACCCTATCTCGACGATCGACGCTGACAAATTACCACAACCGAGCCGTGGAAAACGACGGATCCCACAAAAATCAGCGGGGTAGATTGGTTGATCTCAGACGCAGACGCAATGGCCGCAAAAGGCAAGCAGTTTGCTGACCGCATCACCGGTGCCAGTGGCTCAAGCTTTTGGCGCCTTTTATATACCGCTTATCAGTTATCACTGAGCAATCTTCTCCTACCCCGCATTGCGAGTAAGTAGAGAGACTGAGAGCGGCGACTGACCGAACGATCATGCAGCACGACATCGCCGGAGGCCTGGCGTTCCACTCGGCTGGCATGGGAGGTCTCGCGACCTACTGCTTCTCGCCGCCGCAACAGCAGCAGCAGCACCACCACCATGTGTCTGGCTCTCAAGACGTCGACCTCTTCCATGGGTTGCTGGGCAGTGGTGGCGCGGCTGGTGGCTGCAGCAACGGTCATCGTCCGCCCGGCAGCAGCTCTTCGTCGCCTGGCGGTGGCGGTGGCGCCGAGATGAGCGAGACGAGGAAGGCGAGGCGGCTGGCGTCGAACCGGGAGTCGGCGAGGCGGTCGCGGATGAGGCGGCGGAGGCAGCTGGACGAGCTGTCGGCGTGCGCCGCGGAGCTCCGCGCGGCCAACCAGCGGCTGTTCGTGGAGCTGAACCGCGCGGAGGCAAGGTGCGCGCAGGTGGCCCGGGAGAACGCGCGGCTCCGGGAGGAGACGCGCCTACTGCGGGAGAAGCTCGCCGCCGATGACGCTGAGGGGATTGGTGAAGCGGGAGACGACGGCGACGGTGCTGCTGCGAGGATTGCTGCCGACGCTGAGGAGACCGATGAAACGGGATGCGACGGCGACGACGAAGCTGCTGCGAGGACACCCTAGGAGGATATGATCCCTGAGCAAGTACCGGATTATAGTCGATCTCGATTACATGCTATTAGCTGCTAGGACGATGACGAGGAGATTATGGGACGTGTCTGTGTGTACATAATTTATCTGCTGGGTTATATGTTGTAATCTAGCTATTGGATTGTTCGCTCGAGATGATGATCTAACCATCTGCGCTGATATCTTCGTCTGCAAGACCGTTCATGCGTCGTACTGTGGGATGATCGATGGCCTGCACAGGTCCAGTGAGAGGCGCCAGCCCTAACTGCTTGCAACGTCGAGCACCAGCGGCCGGAGATCGGCAGTCAACTTACAACAGACTAGCAGTAAGTTCAAGTCAACAGTCACAGTGACCTTGTGTCCATCAGAGGTTCAGAAGGTGCAGGGTGCGTCTGTCGAAGGAATATATATGCAAATGGCGGCGAGCAAGTGCCAACCTTCAGGCGCAGCAGCACTAACGAACGATGTGACCGTACGTGCGTGCTAGTAAGCAGTTAGCCAACTGCTCCAGTGTAGCACTGGATCACTAAACAGGTTGAAACCTTGACACACATTGACAAATGGTAGGACAAGTTGCAAACCCTGACAGGCTGACAGCCTGAACGAGGCAAGGAAATCCGGTACTTCTTCATAGCAGGGCAATATGTCTGATCTGATCAGGCTGGACTTGAGGCATGGAAACATTTCCTTCACATTCACCAACCCTTTGGATTTACCTTGAGATGAGGACAGGAACAACGGCAAGTCGCAGGTACATGGAAACAATCAGAGAAACCATGTAAAGGATTGATTACCATCTACTAGTATATTCCAAATCTTGCAAATATGTTCAGATATTCCGTTGTCATTGGTCTGGTCAATTTGCCTCTCAGTTCTACACTGAGAGGGAACACACCCGATTATCACACACTAGCTCCCAGGAAAACAGATCCGATCAACCTGGAACATTCTTCCACATTCATTGGAGACCCATTACACAGTCGTGCCGAAATCACGAGCAATTATGTGCAAATATGGTCAGCACAGTATAAAGAGCTTCAGATTTACCTTCCAAGGAGCTTACGAACAAAGGACAAGTGCAACAATAAGATAATCAATTAAAAGCATGGAAAGCACTGAGTACCATCTACATTCCATTTCTTGCAAATAACTTCTGATGTTTCGTTATGATTTGACAAGTCGATTCTTCATTTCAGTTTTACACCGAGGGAACGCACCATGAAGATGAAACACAAGCACTGGCGAAGACATGGGCACAAAAATGAACATACAAGCTTTTGTGGTTCTCAACGAATAACCAATGAGCAATAAGATAATGTTTCTTCACATAAAAGGCATGAAATGTATTTTTAGCAGGGAACTACAGTAAGCTTCATCCTCTATTCAAAAGAAGATATTTTTCCATCATGTTTCCTGCAGGTGGACCTAACTGTACTTTGCCTCCCAGATGCTTATGGTTTATTTGGCAATGAACATCTATGCGTAACTAAGAATCAATAGCCAAGTCTTGAGTACCATCTATTCTATACTGCAAATTTGCAAGGAAATCTGATGCTTTATTTTGATTGATAGGGAACACACCATGAACATCACACACTAGCTCTGAAAAAGATAGCACGAGCAAATAAGATAAAGAACAAGCATTTGCTGGTATCAATGAACAGTGAAAAATCAAGATACTTTTCCTCACATAAATCACATGCCATTTTGTTTTCATATTCTCACTAAGAAATTACAGTCAGCTTCAACCCATGTTCTAAAAAGGGATATTCAGCCCTCCCAGATGTAATGTAGATTTGATGGTTTATTTGGTGATCTACATGTATGAGTTAATAAGAATCAATAACCATGCCTTCAATTTTTGAAAGGTCATGTTGACTTTCAGCACGATGATTACTGCTTAGCAGCAACTAGTATTGTGCGCTAATGAGAAAGTACAATACTTAGAGTGCAGCAGAGAAGCTCATATGAGTAGCCTCACCACATAGAAATAACATCCAGTGCAGAAGAGTAACATTAAGGTTTAATTAAAGCTGACTATATTGAAATATCTAGTACAGAAGAGTAACATGATAACATCAATAATGATGTTTCTGATACTATGATGTTTTGAGTACAAGTAACTAAGAATGACACGAAATTTTGAGTACCATCTATATTGCAAATTTGCAAAGAAATCTTATGTTTCATTGTGACTGAGAGGAACACACTATATGAATATCACAATAGCTCAGAACATGATAGCATGAGCAAATAAGATAAACAAGCATTTGCTGTTGTCAATGAATAGCGAACAACCAAGAAAATGCTTTTTCCTCATATAAATCATATGCCATTTTGTTTTCCTATTCTCAGTAAGCAATTACAGTCAGCTTCAGCCCATGTTCTAAAAAAAGATGTTTCACCCTCCCAGATGTAATTACATTTGATGGTTCATGTGGTCTGTATATGTATGAGTAAATAAGAATCAATAACCATGCCATAATTTTGAAGGGTCATGTTGACTTTCAGCATAATGACTACTGCTTAGCAGCAACTGATATCATGTGCTAATAAGAACCTACAGTACTTAGTGCTGCAGAGAAGTTCAAATAAGTAGCCTCACCACATAGAAATAACATCCAGTAGAGAAGAGTAACAATAAGGTTTAATTAAACAGACTAGATTGAGATTTCTAATACAGAAGAGTAACATCTATAATAATGTTTCTGATATTATGATGTCAGTAACTCATGCAATACGCAAGAATTAATCTATCACAAACAATACAAATAAATGAGCATTGCGTGAGTAAAGTTGTTTTCAGTATTATCGAACTAGCAGGACATTATATACAAAAGGTCAAAAGCTCCAACAAACAATTGTTCTTACCATCCAAGGCCCAATCAAGAGCAGCTACATCAAGATTTGAAAACCAAAGAAGTATGAATCAAGTGACCACCAAGAATCCAAAGTGGCAGCCAGAGAGTGAGGTTTCTCACTCAACTTCCATGGAATTGCAACCAGGACATGCCACAAAGAAACCCAAGATCACATCTGTATAGGTGAACCCGACTGTGCTGTCGAGCCAGCAGCAGAACACCGCCTCGCCCGCTGCCTCTCGTAGTCAGGGTCATCAGTGGGCAGCTCGTAGCGGCACACGGGGCACGAGTTCCGGATGGCGAGCCACGGCCCAATGCACGCCCCGTGGTAGAAGTGCGCGCAGGGCAGCCGCGTGGCGAGCTCCCCCTGCACGATCCCGTCCTTGCAGACGGCGCACCCCTGCGCAGCGTCCTCCCCGCTGACCGCCACCACCTGGAGCCGCTCCACCGTCGCCCGCGCAGCAGGCGGCGCGCCGCCCACGGCCGCGTCCACCATGTGCCCCGGCAGCACCTCGAACTCGTCCTCGTCCAGCGTCCCCCCCGGGAGCACCTCCTCCCACCCCGCGCTGCGGAAGATGCCGTCGAGCTCCTGCCCCTCGTCCCCGAAGTCGAAGGACGGCTCGTCGGAGAAGAGCGAGAAGATGTCGTCGTTCTCCTCCTCGCTGTCGTCGATGCCCTCCATCACGCCGAGGATGTGCCCCTCGCTGACGAAGCCGAACACGTCCAAGTCGGCTTGCCCTCCTCCGGGAGCGGGACCGCCGCCGGCCCCGGGGACGGAGGCGTCGGCGGTGTTGGCGTCGTAGAGGATCTCCAGATCCTCCCACTCGAGGCCGCCGCCGCCCGCGAGGTCGTCGGCGAGCTCGTCCTCGAGGCAGTCCCAGAAGGGCTGGGAGGAGCGGGGCGGGGAGAGGCTCCGCATCCGGAAGGGGCCGCCGAGGTCGCGGTCCGACTCGAAGGAGAAGGGGGAGCCGGGGGCGGGGCTTAGGGTTTCCAGGTCGATATCGAAGTCGGGCGAGATGTCGGAGTGGGAGAAGTGCTCCTCCTCCTCGAAGGCCTCGGAGATGGAGGAGAGGTAGGAGGCCCCCGGCCCGTCCTCGTCGAGGTCGAGGAAGAAGTCGTCGGCGGCGAGCCCCGCCATCGGCGTCGCGGCGGCGGAGGGGAACGGGGGTTGGTGGTGTGAGGCGTGGAGTCTCCGTCTCGGCACTGACTCGATCGACTCACCCACTCCTCCGTCTTCACGCCGTCAGCCTATAACGGGATACGTGTTTGTGATCATAATACGTATTCCTTCGCTTTATAGATGATGCGGGCACTAATAGATCTTTTTGAAAGAAAACCCTTAAAATGGGTATAAATGAATGAAACCATAAAATGTTATAAGCTTTTAAAAACAACATGCAAGAACATGAACCTTAAATCAGCACTCAGATACGAAAGAAGATTTCGGAACTGGAATTCAAAGAAGTTAACTTCTGCCATTCATACTGATCTAGATAAACAAAAATAGTTTAAATACATTAGCGTTAAATAAACCAAGATCTAGATAACCTTAGCCTAGATTTAGCAAAAGGGGATCC
Source organism: Poa pratensis (assembly GCA_947311845.1). Taxonomy (NCBI): domain Eukaryota; kingdom Viridiplantae; phylum Streptophyta; class Magnoliopsida; order Poales; family Poaceae; genus Poa; species Poa pratensis. Next base: position 59,220,860 of record CAMZMU010000074.1, on the reverse strand, counting down.
GGGAGGATGTCACCGGGCCTGATTTGGTGGCGTCGCTCTCACTCTTCATCGTCGAAGGAGAGGATGGTAATGAAGTCGAGCTGACGCATTGACGTGGGGTACCACGATAAATCCAATGGCTAAGCACCTAGGGTTGAGATCGAGAGAGAATAAGATGGCGTTGGTAGTAAATACGGCTAACAAGCAAGGTTTACCCAGGTTCAGACCCCCGGATGGTAACACCCTACTTCCTGTTTGTCTTATTATTGATGGTTGTGAGCAATGGATCTACAATGGTGTCCCGATGAGATGTCGATCTCTCTAGGGTTTTTGTGGTTCTAGTATTGCGTCTCCAAGATTGGCGGCTCTCCCAGCCTTTATATAGGAGGCTGGTTCTCGGGAGTTCGCATCCGATCAGGTTTACAGGTAAGGCAAGTTTAAACCGACATAAGCTACGCTTGACTTGGAGTGCACTTCATCTTGTTGGGCCTTCACGCGGGTCTTTGATCCTATACGTGCAGCAGGTATCCTCATAGTGGGGCACCCGAAGGGTAGATTCACATCAGTAGCCCCCGAGTTCTTGGTCGACTTGAAAATTTGGGTCTCGAGGCACCATTCTCGCTCCCTTGTGGCATGCTCCTCCTCTGGACATAACCCACGCTTGAGGCAGTCGGTGTTGTAGTTATCGAGCCGGGCCTCGTGGCGACGGAGAAGATTCACACGGCGGCGCTTCAAGCACACCGATTTCGCGTCGACGAGCTTGACGAGCTCGTCCTAGTAATCAACGTACTGCAAGGCGTCACGTCGCCACTCTCCTCCTCGGGGCCGACATCACGAGTGGCAACCAAGCAGCGCGCACAACCCAGCGTGAGCTCCTGGCCTCGGCATCATGTGTGCCACGCATACTCGTGGCGATGCGACAAACAATCGTGATTGTAACCCTGCAGTGGGAGAAATTAAGGGGACAAACCTTAACTTTTGGCGAACTTGTAGATATAGTGGTTCGGCTCGGTGATTTAAGGGCCACCTTAAAATATTTTACTGGCCCGGAAGTTATACAGGATCAGCTGGAATTATATGGAGAAAAAAAGGGTCCGCCCTTTTTTAATGGATCCCGCTAGAGACGCTGTACTCAAACTGTGTCAGCGTGTTTGGAAACTTTGGGGAAAGGGAGTGGGGGTTTAGAAGGGGGAGTTAGCTGGGAGATTAAGGTTGGGAAGTTGATTATCACCAAGGTTTCGGTTACCAGCCGGAATTCCGCGGTAACCGGCCGGTAACCGGATTTATCGGACCCCAAATTTGCATATATCGGATGAAAATCTCGGATTAGTCAAATTTGAAACAAATTCGTGCTCGGAAAATTTAAATTTCAAAAAAATTCGATGTTTAAGTTTAGATCCTAAATTCTTGCCGAAATTTTGGACCGGTTACCGGCCAGTATTTTTCGGTAACCCCAGTTACCGGAAATATCGGCCCCCTCTGGAATTTTTTTCGAACCGATATCCGAAACCTTGATTATCACTTATCAGTCCCAAGCCCACGTTTGGTACGTGGTGGGTATTAGTGGGGGAATTGACAGGAAGATATATTTCTGTTCACAAGTTCAGGCACCACGATGCCCGACGCTGCCTCCATCCTGAACCTCTACGACTCGTTGTTCAAGTAGAGCTCGCCGACGTCCGCCGATGCAGTTGTTGCTGTACGCTCCAACGCTGGGCATGTAGCTTCTGTTTTGATTCCTTGAGAACTAACGCACACGCACGTGTGACAAGCGAATGGAAGTAGCTTCGATCCATTTGTCCAGCAACTTGCTACGATTCTATGAAGCCTACTGGTTAGCTGAACTCGATCGTTTTTTGGCGTACGACTGGGACTCCACTGTTGGGCGATTCTTGGCTGATGAGATCTAAGGGCATCGCCAGCCGTGCCCCCCAGGGCCAAAATACGCCACTTTTTAGCCAAAATATGCCGAATAGCGTCGAAATTCCACCAGCCAGCCCCCTAGAACATGAAAATACGCCGGTTCGCGTCGTTTTAGCGGCGGCGCACCCAGGCCAATCCCAGCAGTCTGGGTTCGGCCTGGGGGGCAGTTGCATGCAAGGAGGCCCACTGTCATCCACTGGTGGCGCTCTCTCTCCTTCCTTTTTCTTCCCGCACACACCGCTCTTCTCTCCTCCTTTTCTTCCCCAACTTCTCCTCCATGCCGGCCATCCCCTCCTCGCCTACGTCCGGCCCCCGCCACCTCCAGTCGTCGTGGCGCGCCTCCGGCCACCTCCAGCCGGCACGACGACTTTTTTCCGCACCTGCTCGAACTCGCGGCGACCTTCCTCGCGCCGGAGCGGACGACGGCCAGCTCCGGCCCTCCTCGTGCTGACCATGGTCGCGCCGCCCCTCCTCTGCCCATCGCGAGGTCGCGCAGACGCCCCGCTCCGCCCTCCTCCGCCTAGCTCGACCGGCCGCCCGGCTCCGCCCTACTCGAGCTCCGCCCTAGACTGGAGCGCGTCGGGGGCGGCCATGGACTCGATCGATCAATCCCCGCTCCCGAGCTGGGTACAAGGTTGACCCGCGAATGGGTGCTAGTGATGTGATGCACAACACCGCGTCCGGGGCTGGGGCTGGCCCTCGCGTCCCTCGCCGGGGTGGAGCTCGCGCGGCCGTCGCCGGGCTGGCCCTCGCGGCCGGAGCTCGCGCGACCGGGGCCGGAGCCGCCCGTCCCCGTGGCCGGCGTCGGAGGCGTTCGCCCGTGGCGTCCCCGTGGGCGGCATCGGCATGGTCGCGAACTCGCGATGCAGAGCTGTCTTTTTTTCTTTTTCTTTTCATCCCATCTTTGGATCCTGGGTGAGGGTGCGGCTGGTAAACTGGCCTCCCCACGTTTCGATTTTGAGCCGATTTGCGCCGGCGGAAGTGATTTTGCGCCGGTTTTGGATCTTGGGGGGCCTCCAACGACTGGAGATGCCCTAAAATCTTCTATTGGCGCGCGGCTCCGTGTGCTCCGTGGACACCACACTGCAGGTCCAGCTCGCGGCGGCGGTGCAGACCAGCAGTCGCTGTTCGACGAAGAAGAGAGGCCGAGCACTCGAAGGTTTCTGTCCAATTCCCTCACCCTAACTCCTCCGAACCGCAGGGACATGACGCGGTGAGCCCGCTACACTCGCGTTATTTCTGGAAACCTCCCTCTCTCTACTGTTGCTCAGAGGCGAATCGGGGGCAACCCGGATTTCCCCAGCGGCCGCCGGCGTATCCGCGGGATCCCTCTCCCTCCGCCGGCCGCTGCGGCGGCGGGAGGGTGGGGGATCCCCGGATCGGCGTTCCGGCGAGTAGTTTTAGGGCTTTTGGGCGGCGCTGGCGTGGTGGGGTCGTCGGCGTCGACCTTTTGGTGCTCTGCGCCCCCCCCCCCCCCGTTTCGGCGTCGTCCTCGACGACGTTGCCGGGCTGCAGGTGAGTCATCCCCTTGCTGCTGTTCTTCCCGGCGGTGGCAGCAGGGTGGTGGCGAGTGTACAGGGAGCCGGAAGAGGGGTCTCAAGACAGAGACTGTGCAGGGATGCGGCGTGAAGGTGGAGGATCTATGGCGCTGTCCACAGATCTGGAGCAGTCTGAGCTCGGGGGATGCCCCCGGCCGATGTTCGATCAGAGGTTGCAGATCCTGTTCTTCGGAGCTGGTGGATGCTGCGGTTCGCCAACGCCTTCGGGCTAGAAGTTCTTCTACTCCAAGGGTGATCGTTCTAGGTGGCTGGATCCTTCAACGGCTTCGGCGGTGGAAGGCCAGTGTGGCTGGAGATCTTGAGGTTGAAGATGGTAGAAGCCAGTGCTGCCGTTTCTTGTTTTCTCTCTTTGCGTGTACTTGGTTGTGCTTTGTACTCTTATCCGTATGAATACAAGTATGTACGTTATAAAAAAAAAAACTCCTCCGAACCAAACAGGCTGAAAAGAGTACGCGTTTTCACGGCGAACACGTATTTTAAGTGAAAACAAAGGTTCTGAGAGGGAGTTCGTTAAGCTGGCACTGTCACACGCCGGGCTCCACCGGAGATGCGAGATTCCGGCAGCGCCGCCCTTCCTCCGTCCGCGTGCACCACGCTTTCGCCGTGACCCACACTCCATCCTCACCTGCCGGCGAACAAAACACGAGCGAAGCCGGCAAGCAACGCGACCAGAGCAGACCACCAGGAGGAGCGGAACAGCGCGAGACAGCGACGCCATCCCGTGCCGGATTTTATTTTCTCTCCCGTCGGCGTCGGAGCGATCCACGGTGGGGGCGAGGCGGGCGACGGCGACAGGTTTGGACCGACCCGTTGATTGATTGCCGCGTCCCTTCGCTATAAAACGCGGCGAGCTGGAGCCGGGTTGGGGGGAGGGAGAGAGAGAGAAAGAGAGAGAGAGAGAGAGAGAGAGAGAGAGAGAGGTCCTCCCCCTCCACAAGTTCTTCTCTGGTTCTGCCTTCCTCTGCTCTTTCGGCTCTCAGATCCACAGGGGAGCCTTGGATTGTACTAAAGGTAACGCCTTTTCTCTCCCCTTTTCCTTTGCCGTTAGTTCTTGGTCAGGATGATTCTCGCTTTATTTTCGTGCGGGGGAGTGGATGATTCTTGCTTGGAAACGGAGAAATGGCACCTGTTTGTGTTGTGGTTTGTGATTATACTGGCATGCTGGGTTCATTGCGAGCGATTTGCAGTGGATAAGAATGATGTTGCTATTAGAACAGTTTCTGGATGTATGTGCTATTAGGAGTAGTTAGCATCGACTGCCTTTCTTTGTTTATTATGTTGAACATTTGATCATAGGTTGTATTTGTCTGTCGGAGTGGATTGTGGTGGAAAGAGCTTTTGCAGACTCTGCGGTGCTGGATCTTCTGGTTTGGAGTTCATTTCTCCATGTGATTATCAGATTATGCCTCATCTGCATGATGTTCATTAGAATAAACTTGGTACTAGTTATAGTGAATCCTGGTCTTTAAAGTCCATCATTTAGCCCTTTGGTGATTGCTTCAACCGTAGGATACTTTGGCGTGCATGCTCTAAACCTTGACTTTTGTATTTGAAATGCTAGTTATCATAGTTGACTTGTTCCGTAGTATATCAAGGCGTGCTTCATTTATTTGAAGATAATATTTAAAAATACATAAGAAATGGGAAGCAAAATCAATGTGTCCAATTCAAAGCAAGTGGCATCTCATCATAAGTACCCAGGAGAAAACGTGAAGCCATTGATTTAGTCAAATAAAATAATCTGATGTACTACCGTTAACTGAAAATCTTCTCCTTCCAGGAGAGGGAAAGAGAAAATGGGGATCGCGAGCGCATCCCCAGATGTGAACCAGCAAACTGCGAACAGGGAAATACGAGATGAGACCACGCCACTTCTTCCAGTCAAGGCGGAGGAGGAGGGGTTCCATGAATTCAATGGAGCTTCATTCTCCGGAGCAGTTTTCAATCTCTCGACCACCATCGTGGGTGCTGGAATCATGGCCTTGCCAGCCAGCATCAAGATGCTGGGCCTCATTCCTGGCCTTCTGATGATCATCTTTGTGGCATTACTCACAGAGGCATCCATTGACATGCTTGTCAGGTGCAGCCACCAAGGAAAGATCACGTCATATGGGTGGCTGATGGGTGAGGCGTACGGGCAATGGGGGAGGATTGCACTGCAGGCCTCTGTGGTTATAAACAATCTCGGTGTGATGGTTGTTTACATGATTATCATTGGTAACCATTCTAAGCTCCAGACTTGGACTCTCTGATATCTCTATTTTACTTCCGAGCATTTTGTGATGCATATTAAATTCACCAAGCTGGACTTGTTATGTATAATCTAGTGGTCCACCAGAACATCTTTAGTCCAGTACATTTTGGGGCATATGTTTGGAGACAACCACATGTCTTTCCAAATTTTTCTTGAAAATTTAGTTACAGCATTTTGAATGATTTGGTAAGAAACACAACACAAGTCAGTTAGATGTCAGTTTGTCATCCTCAAGTAAATGGCACTGTTTGGGGCTTATGTTTGGAGACAACCACATGCATTTCCAAAATATTTTTGAACTTTGGTTTCTTTAGTACATTATCCATGAACTCTTGATAAGTACCTTTGCGAGTTGTTTACTACCAAATGACAAACAGATTTCTAGCTATCCCTCCAAAGAAATAATACGTCATCTTGAACGATTTGGTGAGAAACACAGGACAGTTAGAAGTCAGTTTGTCTTCCTAGAGTAACATCTTATAACTTAATAATTAAATTCACCAGTTATATGAATGAACTGTGAGTAACACTGGTTATTCTACTTTGATAGGTGATGTATTATCCGGAACAACATCAGATGGTGTTCATCATCGTGGCATATTGGAGGGCTGGTTTGGAGCCCATCTGTGGAACTCCCGTGCCATTGTTCTTCTTGTGACAACTCTTCTTGTCTTTGCTCCATTGGTGAGCTTTAAGCGTTTGGGTATGTATTCATGTTTGCAAATCATGAAATAACTCCCCTTCACCATGTTTCCTATCTATTACTCCCTCGGTTCACAAAAGGATGTCTCAACTTTGGCCTAAGGTAGGACAAAATTGAGACATCCTTTTGTGAACGGAGGGAGTATTAGCTGCATGATATTAATTTTAAATCTTGTTATTTCTCTGTAGATTCATTGAGCTACACGTCTGCCCTATCAGTTGCTCTTGCTGTGATTTTTGTTGTCATTACTGCTGGGATTGCCATAATGAAACTCATCGATGGAACTATAGCAATGCCCAAGCTATTCCCACAATTAGAAGATCTTAGTTCTATTTGGAAGCTTTTTACAGCTGTCCCTGTTCTTGTCACTGCATACATCTGCCACTATAACGGTATGCTGTTTCAGTATGCAACTATTATTGCCATTGTTCAGTTATGATGATTCTGATTGCATGTTTTGGTGATTCTACAGTTCACAGCATTGACAATGAGCTTGAAGACAAAACACAAACTAAACCGATCGTGCGAGCATCACTGGCTCTCTGCTCCAGTGTTTACATTGCCACAAGTTTCTTTGCTTATCCTTTTTGGAGATGGTACACTGGATGATGTGCTGGCCAACTTTGATTCAGACCTTGGCATTCCGTTCAGCTCTGTCTTTAATGATGTAGTCAGAGTGAGCTATGCTGCTCACGTCATGCTTGTGTTCCCCATCGTCTTCTTTGCCCTTAGGCTCAACTTGGATGGACTACTCTTTCCCACGTCAAGGCACATTTCTCATGATAATAAGAGATTTGCAGCCATCACCGTCTCACTCCTCGTGGTTATTTATACTGCTGCCATCTTCATACCAAGTATTTGGGACGCATTCCAGTTTACTGGTGCCACAGCTGCCGTCTTGATTGGTTTCATATTTCCCGCCATGGTCATACTAAGGTACCTAGATAATGTTTCTGATGGCTATATATCCCTATTTGCTAAACATTCTCATATACGCACATTACAACTTGGATTTGTTTCTCCAGGGATCCTTATGGAATCGCAACCAAGCGCGACAAGATCTTGGCTGTAACCATGATCGTGCTTGCTATTTTCTCAAACTCCGTTGCCCTATACAGTGACACAGTGAACATCTTCCGTAGGAAGGAGGTAGCCTAAACTTCGGACTTCAAAGTTCTGAGGTGTGGTGGCACTGATGCCGGAAGCGAAGCTTCATATTACAAAATTCAGCTGCTTTGAAGGAAGATTGTTTGCTGGGATGCTGTGGCGGAAGGTGATTTATTGGATAGCCACTCAGCACTGAGACTGGTTACATGACAGAATTGGACCATTGGAATTGTTAGGTTTTGTGTACATAAACTGGCTCAATGTCGAATTGAGCCACTCTGAATATATGTATCTTTTCTTTTCTTCTATCGAGACACAAAAGAAAAGCATGGCTTCAGAAGCTTGATATACGATAATTTATAGTGTTGCTTGTGTTTGAGTTGATTGAAATATGTTCCATTTGGATCTGAACTCAAGTATCCAATTAAAAATAATGTGGCCATGGAAGCTGTAGCTTTGTTGAATCACATGCTACAACAATGCAAAATTTGTATGAACTGAAAAATAAAAGTGGTTGCCTTTGATTTCAGAAGTAGCATTGCCACCTTTGATGTTTCAAGTATATGCTGGGAAAACCCCAGAAACACCTCCTTGTACAGTTCTCTGCCAAGTCTGTACATGTCCACAAATTGAATCCCTCTTATCATTGTATGTTATCAGTTGTTAGTGATAGGTGTATATAGAACACAGAGTTCAGAAGAAGGAAAATGATCCATCACACAATTTGGTATGGGATGGTGATGCCCGGGGTAGCCACCGTATCACAATTCATTTTTGCCTTCTGCTGTGACCAAGAGGCACTAGCTCCTGAGCTGAATCTTTCTGCATCTTGAAAGGTCAGGACTTAGGAGCCCAGCAATCAGGAAAGCCAAGTGTGCAGTCCCCATGGCCCAGGTATGCTGCAAACAAACTGCTCAGGTGAGGTCCCCATGAAAGAAACATTGTTCTTTTGGGGGAATCCTAGTATCAAAACCGTCCAATGAGTACAGTGACGAAATCCTGGAATCCCTATTTGTGATAGACTTACCTTTCAGTGCTTAATAACAAGTTGTTCCTAAGTACCAAATTAGTAGGACCCTTGGGAGCATAATGAATCATTGAAGACTTCTTAGTTTCTGACTTACACAGTCAGCTATGAAGAGGAGAGTTTGAATAGGAGGGAATTCTTTGCATGACGATGATTCGATCAATGTATTGATATCATAAATTAATCACAGATGATGGGTTTAGAGCCACAAGTTCGGGTCACAGATGATGGGTTATCGAGAGATCAAGTCATAGAGAGTCTCTAATGATGTTTATTTTTATATTGTTCGTTTGTTCTGCACTTGACAAGCTACCTGTGATGTGTTTATGGCGTGTTCTCCACATCAATCTGGTGCAGTTAATAGCCATTTTGACGATTATCCGGGTTTCCTGTTCCACTTGGCCATATAATTATTCTCCCACTTGTCAATGGTGCAATTATTGTCCAAAAAAGAAAACCACATTATGGAGTTTGAAGGTTTGAGGATTGGGAATGTGATTGTGTAGATGCATTTGCAAGTTAAAGTGGGACATGATCTGGTAGTTCTTCCTCTTTCTGCTTCTAATTCACATCAAACACAATATAACATCTGAAGGCAGATTAAGTCACCGTCCAAGTGGTTGTAATTTATCTGATGATCACTAAAAATTAGCAGCACTCTTATTTAGACATTCCTAGCAAAGTTTTGTACGTCTTGTAACGCATGATTGATGAGTTCCTATTTTATTACCAATGCCTCAAACTATGAAAAACGAGAGTTCGAGTGGGAGGAAATTCTTATCATGACAACTCCATCAAAGTGTAGATATACGAAAGCCAACACAGGTGGCGGGTTTAAAACCACAAGTTCAGGCCAGATCATGCTCCTGGAGTAATATTTTTTTCTGCATTTTGGCAAGCTACCTGGCTGTCAAATGTCAATTGGTTAAGGCCTCCCATCCACAACAATCTACAGCACTTAGTTGGCGAAACAATTATTCTCTCACTTGTCAATAGACAATGGTGTAGCTCTTGTCCTAAGGAAATAACAGTATGCAATTTGAGCAATTGGAGAACTGTGACTGCAAAAGCTTTAGCATGCTAAACTGGGTCAAGCTAGTTTGTCGGTTGCACCATAGTTTAGTTTCTGCAGCTTGTAAAATGAAATTTTCATTAAAGATCTCAATAGATTGATTTTGTTTAATAAGGAACCTCACTGGTCACTGCAGTAGTGCAGTATAAAACATAACATTGATGCACTGAAAGTGAAAATAGCCATTGTTCTTCTTGGTCTGAGCATCCATGGGATGGACTCAGAAGACTAACCCACTTGAGTCTGTGACATGTGCACTTAGTAGGATCAGAATCAGTCAGTTGATCGATCTATTTAACCACCATGCATATGGATTGGATTTGACATGAACCCCCTTTGTCTGAAATCAGATGTAACCTAACCCTGACTGAATCCCGATTTTATAATTATATATGTGTTCAAAGCATTCACCACTGCTGTTCTCCAATGCTGTGTAAATCTGTGTACAAAGGATTGCTGACCTGACCCTGACTGAATCAATCAATCATTTGAATATCTTATCTTGTTCAACTACCATGCGTGACTTGGATTTGAACATGACCACCTTGTCAGATTATCAGATGTAACCTGACCCTCACTATGCAACTATATATATGTTCGAAACATTCATCATTGCTGCCCAGCGATCATTTGTGTATCTAATTTCTCAGCTGGGGTTTGGACTCTGCAGACCTTTCAAAGACCCAAAGCAAACATTCAAAGTGCAACCATCCTTATCTGAACTGATCACTCACACGTTAAGTTCAAGCCTCTGCTGCTACTGACCTTTTAGGTCACTCCGAAGCACTATTTGACATGCATTGTTTTTTTTTTTTTTTTGAACGGGAACGGCAGGAGTTCTGCCTGAATGCATTAAAGGAGGAGAGAAAAGCCCTCAAGTTACAGAGTTTTGGTTGTCTACTCAGGAAGCGAGCAAACACACACACGCACACTACGGCCTACAAAAGGAAAGCAGATTTACAGAGTCTGAACTCGGCTATAGCCTTGGCAGCAACTTCTGCAGGCGAAAGATCCAACTTTTGGAAGATCCTTCTGTTGCGTTCGTTCCAGATATTCCAAATGACATAAGCTGCAAACGCAATGCACTCCTTGTATCTTGGACCAGAGCAAGCATGCTGCAATTGCTGCCACCAAAGAAGTATAGTGTCCGAAGGATAGGTTGCAGCCACAAGCAGTTGTTCTTGTTGGGAGATAATGAACCAGACTTCTTTGGAGAAGGGGCAACCAAAACAGAGGTGGATCAAGCTCTCAATTACCTGATCACATAAGCAACATCTGTCGTCATGTGTCCAACCTCGCTTTTGAAGTCGATCAGCAGTCCAGAGACGGTTCTGAAGCGTTAGCCAAAGGAAGAAGCGGACTTTTCCTTCAACTTTGATAGACCAGACTTTATGAAGGGTAGGATTCTCCATCCGGCCAATGAATTGGAAGTGGTAGGCAGACGCTGCCGAGTATTTCATGTTGGCAGTCAACTTCCAGCTGATCGAATCATGCTCGTCGTTTAAACTCACCTCCTGAATCATGCCCCAAAGGTGAAGAAATTGGTCCAACTCGGCCGGTCATGCGGTGCAAGCCTCGCATCCAAACCCCATTTTCCAGAGCTTGTTTGACAGCGAGCCGCTTCCTAAAGGCAAGCTTGAAAAGATCAGGAGCAAATAACATTGGAGCTTGGCCATAAAGCCACTGATCAGTCCAAAACAGGGCTCTTTCACCATTGCCAAGTGTTATCTCCGAGCAGATTGCGAAGAGATTTTTGTCGGTTGCATTGCACGGTGTTGCCATTCCTGTCCAGGGCCTGTCAATGTTGTCCCAACTGAACCATTCCCAGCGCAACCGTAGCGCCCTACCGAAAGCAGCAAGATCCTTGATTCCAAGCCCACCATATTTCTTTGGCGCACACTTGTTTCCAATTCACAAGGCACTTTCTCCCACTAGCCTCTTCTTCAGCAGCCCAAAGGAACCCTCTTCGAAGTTTGTCAACTTTCTTTATGAACCAATTATCAGTTGGAAACGCCGTGAGGTGATAAACGGCGATAGAAGTGATAACGGAGTTCACAAGCAGCAGTCTTGCAGATCTGTCCATCAGTTTACCCTTCCAGATTTTTAACTTGCTCGCAATCTTGTCAAGTAAAAGTTGTAGTTCAGCCCTCTTCGGTTTTTTCAGACCTAGGGGAAGGCCTAGGTATTTGCAAGGTAGCACACCGAGTGAACCATCAAAATCAGCAAGCACTTGAGAAGTGTCCATCTGCCCACAGCCCACGAAAAAAGCAACACTTTTTTGAATATTGGTCTTCAGCCCTGAAGCATTACCAAACAGATGCATAATTTGCTGGATGGCATGCACATCAGTCGCATTAGGCCTGATGAAAACAGCGGCATCATCAGCATAAAAACTGACCCTCATTCTTGCAGTTGATCTATCTAGCGGAGCAAGAAAATTCAGATTTGTGGCTAGGGAAAGTAGCTGATTAAGGGGCTCGAGGGCGATGATGAAGAGCATAGGAGAGAGGGGGTCTCCCTGCCGTAGGCCTCGTCTGTGAACAAAAGAGTGGCCTCGCTTTCCATTCAGAAGCACCCCTGAGGATGAGGAGGCAAGGATGAGAGAAATTAGATTTCTCCAACGCTGGCCAAAACCCATTTGTTGCATCACCTCCAACAGAAAAGGCCATTCAATGGAGTCAAATGCCTTTGCCAAGTCAAGCTTCAGGAAGGCAGTGGGCGATTTTGTGGTGTGAGCTTTCCTCAGGACATTCTTGACGAAAAGGAAGTTGTCTTGGATTGATCTTCCCTTGATGAAAGTGCTCTGGCTGCGAGAAACCAATTTGTCCAACTCGGGAGCGAGGCGGTTGGCGAGGATTTTGCAAAGAATTTTCGAAACGTTGTGCATGAGACTTATAGGACGAAAATTAGATGCCTTAGCTGCACCCTCCTTCTTTGGCAGAAGAACTAAATTGGCCGTGTTCAGTAGATTCCAATGGTCAGCTTGGAGAGAGTGGAAACTGTTGAGAGAAGCAAAAAGGTCAACTTTAATTGTTTCCCAGCAAGCCTTGAAGAAGCAGCTAGTGAAGCCATCAGGCCCAGGCAATTTTTCACCGGGCATGCAAAAAACCGCTGCTTTAATTTCTGATTCAGAGAAAGGCTGGTCAAGGTGGTTCAAGTCAACATTGTGGAGGTTTAGGACTTCCCAGTTTAAATGTGCAGAACTGCCTTTCGCCGTGCCTAAACCATCTCTAAAGAATTTCAGCAGAATTTCCTCTTTTGCCTTGTGATCATTTACCAAACCATCTTCACCTTCAAGCTCCGGGATGTGATTTTTTCTTCTTCTGACATTTGCACGCAAGTGGAAGAGCTTTGTGTTTGCACTTCCTTCTTTTATCCAAGTGAGTCTAGATTTCTGCCTCCACTTGCTACGGTCAATTGCAGCGAACCCAAGCAGCTTGCTTTTGAGGTCAGAACGGAACTGTCTTTCATCATCAGTAAGCTGCCTTTCTTCTTGAGCAAGGTCTAAGTTGAAGATGATCTCGTCGGCAATTCTGGAAGCAAAGGCAGTCCATCGCATATTATTTCTGTTCCACTCCTTCAGGGCTTTAGCAGTTCTTGATAACCTAATATGCAGCATGCGAATTGGATCATGGGATTGTACAGGTTTAGCCCACGCCTTGCTGACAGTTTCCTGGAAAGTGTTGTTCTTGAGCCAGTGAGTTTCGAAGCGGAAAATACGATTATGGTTAGTTTTCATGGGCTTCAGAGATATAGGACAATGATGTGAAACATTGGAAGATGCTGGAGTCAGCTGAAAATTGGGGAAAGATAAGTCCCAATCCTTCGTAACCAGCACCCTATCAATCCTAGTCTGGGTTGCGGTAGCTCTATCATTGCACCAGGTAAATTTGCGGCCCAACAACGGAAAATCAATCAGCTCAAGGTCGTCCATGACCGATGTGAACCTTCCCATCATCCTTAGGTTCAGGTTACAATTGCTCTTCCCATCATTCCGTGACAACTTGGGTCGTCACATCTGAATGCAGGGTGCATGTTTGCATGTGGAGTGCTCCCTTATAAAACTAAAATCTTGCATTTCCAATGAGGCTACACACTGTTTGACAGCTTACTGCATCTAGCTTCCAGATCATGTTATTTTTCTTCTCCTTTGAGAAGCGTAACATGCAACCTCGTTACTTGACCTCGTCGGGTAGCAGTTAACTAAACAATTTTATGGTTACGTTTGACCTCATCGAGAGTTCATTGCGATGGGTAATATATGGTGCCACAGTTGTTAGATGGAGACTAACACGATTTGGGCCTACAAGTCAGTGACAAATGTTAGCTACTCCCTCCATTCCAATAATATAAAGGTTTTTCAAGATGAATTCAACGATACTAATTATGTAGTAGAATATAATCAAGAAATTTTTGCTAAAAACTTTCGGTCAAAGTTCGTCTTGAAAAGCGTGTGCGCCTTATTCATTAAAACGGAGGTAGTATTTAACAAAAGCTAATTAAGCGAGGCTAGCATGTCCTCAGAAAGCCATAACGTGACATCTCATGGCGCATTAATTTACTTCACATGTTAGCCTTCCGTACTACTTCTATTCAGGATTGCCGCTGAAGTTTACGCCACATAATTTACTTTCTTTTTTCCTTCACGTAGCTTTTTCTTTACTAATATTGTTTTCAAGTTCAAACATTTATCTTGGTACAATCGAAATGAGAATGAAAATTGCCGGAAAAGGAAAGAGTATTACTTTATTGCAAAATGGTTGTTTTACTCAAGGCTCTTCCTTTGTGACCATATACTATATACGTATTTATCTTTCATTATCGCCGTTTACTGCCGCATCTCACCTTCTCTTTCATTTTTTTTCTCGCACTATCTTTATTTTTATCAAAAACATAATGTAAGAGTTTGCGGTTCAATTTACTGATAGAGAAGAGTTAGATACATGCCTGGAAAGGGCCACACCTAAACCCCTAAAGGTACTCTCAGACTATTCATAGTATGATAGTATTTATTAGCTTGTAGACTTATTTTGTCTTGGGTGTGTGATGTTACCACCCTTTGGAGTAACTACCTAAGTTACTCTATTTGTCTCTCTCCATATTAATTAGCTGCCACATCATCTTTTTTGCTTAGGTGGCATGTATGTTACTACCTATGTTACTCCCACTATGGGTAGTCTCATAGTTCCTGTTAGGAAATATTAGCGTCAGTTTTAGGCTAATATAGCAGTTAGGATTTCCTTAGGCAAACTGCCTGCAGTTTGCGTTGGCCATACGCTATGTATGCCGAAGAGGCACAAAACCTGTAACCGACTTGTACTACTCGCGACTCTTCGGGCACTATAAATACCTGAAGTCGCCATCAATACAATCATCCATTTCACTTCACTCTCTCGCTTCTCTCGTTTCTTCACACGTTATCATGCACTTGTCTCTGCCAAAGCAATAGGCAACAGTAGAAGAACAGAGAAAGGAAAAATGGCTGGCATCAATAATAAAGAATTCCAAGAACTACAAATTGATGGAAGTAACTATCTATCATGGGCCATGGATATGAAGATAAATTTGACTGGACGTAACCTTGGCCCTTGCATCATCACACCCCCCGAAAATGCCCCAGAAATACCACAAGTGGTAAAGTATGCGGCATTACATTTCATAAGGCACCACCTTCATCCTGATCTAAAAACTGAATATCTGATGGAGGAGGACCCACTAGCTTTATGGAACTCCCTAAAGGAGAGATATGACCAACAAAGAGCAGTAATGTTGCCGGAAGCCCAGAGAGAATGGTCTCTCATAAGGTTCCAGGACTTTAAGTCTGTGGCTGCATATAATTCTGTAGTGCATAAGATTAATTCCAAACTGAGATTTTGTAATAAGCAAGTTTCAGACGAGGACTTAATAGAGAAAACCTTATGCACTTTCCACCCCTCGATGAGGATATTGCAACAGCAGTATCGTCAACAGAAATACACAAAGTATTCTGAGCTTATATACACATTACTTCAGGCTGAGAAGCATGATGAACTTCTCATGGAAAATCACAATGCTCGCCCAACGGGCGCCATGCCAATCACTGAAGCACATGCTAATGCTCATTTTACTAGTAAATTTGGAAACCGTAAACGGAACTTCCGAAAATTCAAGGGAAAGTGGAAACCGAACAATGGTCAAAAGACCAACGGTCCATCCAAGGGGAATGGTCATTTCAATAAAAATAACCAAAATGACAACTCTCAAACTTGTCAAATGTGTGGATGTACGAATCATCGTACTAATGAATGCAGTATGCCCGACCACCTCGTGGAACTATACATGAAGTATGGAAAAGAAGTCAAACAAGTTCATGGAAACAAAGCTGAAGCTCACTTCAACGACATACAAGACAACTCTCAAGTTGGTCCATCTCAAAGTTCTATTGAAGAATTCGAGCCAAAGGACGATATCATCCTCGATGAAGACATGCTTGTGGACTACACCCAAGATGTTTTTGGAGACCTCAATTAAACTCCATAACCACTTGATGTCATTTAGCCATTAAAATACTACAAATGTTATATTGTATAACAATATGTAGAATAAAGTCTTCAGACTATGTATATTGTATTATGTGAATCATACATAATATTGTAATGTACTTAGATTTGATATTTGTAACATAAATACTATGTTGGTGAATATATGAATAAAAATATATTCTATACATTCTATTTATATTTACGGGAAACAGTCCGATGAAAAAAAAATCATGCTTAGTGGGTGCTACCACCACTACTATCATTTTTAAGGGAAACAAAACATTTTCAAACTCTTACTAAGAGTAAGGATGATGTTATGACTGTAAATAGGCATAACACAACAATTATTGGTTCCTAAAGAACCATATTCATACTCCCTATATGTACTATTATAGTAGTTCAGAATGCACTCTTGTGTCCTGATAAGGACATTTTCGGCATTAGGGGGAGATTCGTACCACAAAGAATGCCGATAAATTAGAAATGCCATAAGACATTCAGTCCTCATATTCACGTACTTAAAACTTGAACATAAAGTTCAATATATTTGCAACACATTGCAAATCTGCCACATACATTTACCTATGACTAAGATGTCATGAAATTACATTATGCATGCATGCAATGTGCCATAAAAAAGTGGAAGTATCTCGTATCACCACTATTCTCCCCAAATGAGAGCAAAATGGGGAGAAACATGGTCACATGAGAAATGAGTTCTCATATGTATCCGCGGAAATAGAGGAAATTATATCCTCAACTAGTAAATGTAGTTCAACCTCAAGTTGAATAAACCATAACAGATGCTCTTCATCCAGACCCAACATAAATGTGCACACTATTTGAAGTGTTGGGAAATCGAAACACCTTGACTCCATTGTTATGGGAAATCATGAGGAGTTAAAAGATGTAAATATTATTTCCACAATTTTTCGTTGATTCAACAGAATCATATAAAACATAAAGACTACATTTGTCGACAAATATTTATTCTTGAATTGCTAAAACCTTTAGGGCCCTGAACCAAAATCCATGGTAGAGTGCCTCATGCACTCATATATTGGTTCAACTAGAAGGAGGCAATTAAGAATAGCATTCGCTAAACAAAGAGAGATATTTACAATAGTAATACACTCTTCTCATAAGCATCTTCCCTTTTGGAAGACAAATGAATTTTTGTTCATAATGAGGTGGTGAAAAAGCGATGCTTGTAGCACAAGGGTTCACGCAGAGACCCGACATCAATTCTGATGTAAAAATACCCTCTTGGTATGTGTGGAATTACGTTTCGATATTAATATTATTGGCAGTTACAAATAAACTATCCATGCAGTTGATAGACGCGGTGATTTCATACTCATATGGATCACTCATCTTGGATATCTATATGAATGTCCAAGAACAAATCACAACATATATTGTGTAAAACATCAAAAGTCACTCCATGACTTAATAAAGTCGAAAATTGTGTGGTACAATCGACTATGAGAGTTCCCTATTTAAAAGGATACTCGGATAAAGATTGCATACATGTAGTTATCAAGAAAATCCCTCCCTGAATTCTACATGACATATGTATATGCCGATGATTTTATAATCGGAGTCTATACAACACTTGAAAAGTGTTCGCAATCACATCAAGACGGATATTTTGTAGTTAAGATTCAACAGAATCATCTACCATTATCTATCAAGATAATATCATTTGTATTATTCAAATGCATATGATTTATATATAGAACAAGATTGCAAAATGAATGCAAAGTTCAGGGGGAGAAAACTCCTAGAACTGAACTTATTAATTATCATCCGATAAATAAAATATTATACTCTCTTCCTTATGAGTTCTCCAACGGATTTCTCATATAGGTTTTAATGAGACAAATACTATACCCACGGTATATCAAAATTTCTATATATTCCTCTTATATTTTCACAGGGTTAAGAAGGATATAAGACTATACAAGATCAAAGATTCTCAAGATTTCAATAACGAAGAGCATCAAGATCAAACAAGGTTTTTCCAACACTCGAAGATATATAAAGATTTTCAAGACAATGAACGCGTTGTCCAAGGGGGAGTGTTAGGAAATATTAGCGTCAGTTTTAGGCTAATATAGCAGTTAGGATTTCCTTTGCGTTGGCCATACGCTATGTATGCCGAAGAGGCACAAAACCTGTAACCGACTTGTACTACTCGCGACTCTTCGGGCACTATAAATACCTGAAGTCACCATCAATACAATCATCCATTTCACTTCACTCTCTCGCTTCTCTCGTTTCTTCACAGTTCCGATGATTAGGGCCCTAACTACGATCATTAGCCACTGATGATCACTTGACCAGGGATGGTGGGCCCCACCTGCGCGTTAACAAACAACCTTCGCCGCTCTCCCCGTTCCCCTTTTCCCCCTCCGATCACAGCAGCTTCCGTGAAGACCTCGCCGCCCGCCTCCATTAAAATACCGAACTCGCCGCGAGCGCATCTCGGCCTCCCTCCGCCGCCGCCTCCCGGAAACCCTAGCCCCAGCGCCATCCCGTGCTCCCGGCGATGGGCGCCGTCGCCTCGACGGTGGCGGCGCGCTTCGCCTTCTTCCCGCCGTCCCCGCCGTCCTACGGCGTCGAGCCGCCGCCCTCGCCCGCGGCCGCGGCAGCAGACGGCGCGGTCGTGGAGCTCAGCGGGGTGCCCCGGCGGGGCGGCGTCGAGGCGCGCAGGCTGCCGACCAAGCGCGGCACGGAGGTGGTGGCCGTGTACATGCGCCAGCCCGGGGCGCGCCTCACGCTGCTCTACTCCCACGGTAACGCCGCCGACCTGGGCCAGATGTACGAGCTCTTCGTCGAGCTCAGCTCACACCTCAACGTCAACCTCATGGGGTACGTTCGGTTCCGCCCCTGCCCCCTGCTTCCTCGGAGAGATCCTCTTTGCTAGTGGTACATTTTTGTTTTATGAACGTTTCACGTTGTCACGTTGATCGATTTTCACTTAAACTCGCGTTAGCAGGTTTTGGGTTTAGTGTAGAAACTTGGCCACTTGGTTTTGCTTGTTTAGGATCTTGGAGTAATTTGCATCGGGCTTTAAATTCTGTACTTGGGACCAGTGGCATCCGCTCCTTAATTTTGCACAAGTACAGGTCCTAGGTGTGAATTGATGGAAGTGTAATCTTCAAGCTCGTGCTGGCTGTTGGTTTTGCATTCAAAGCCTTCACGGAAAGTAGCATTAGTGGTTAGACACTGTTGTGATTTGACTGAAAGTCGTTGAACCAGCGGGAATGTATGTGGATGCCGTTTGTGGTCCGAAGGCTAGGCTATTCTGGTGAATAATAGGCGGATTTACTGAAGTTGGTCATTATTTTTCTAAGCTATATTAGAAGATTTAGGGCTGATTGAAAATTTTGGATGTTAGTGTGCTGTACTAGTTCTGGTGGCCGGAACGTTGCTTTATGTCATTGTCACTGCTAGGGTCGTTTTAAAACTGTGGGTGCTGTTCAAGGAAAACGGAACATTTGGATTCGAGTGTTTCGTTGTGAATCTTCTGATTGTAACTTCAATAATTCAGTTTGTAAGGACTGAAGATTAATTGCATCGGGAAAAGGGTTTGTATTCTAGTTCTTGTTCAGTTCTTAGATTATGTTTTCCTAACCTAGGATCTTGTACTTGCAAAGTGGTAATGCTTTATGGTGACATGCAATTATGAATGCTATGGATTTTTCACTTCAGTTATTTCTTAGTTCTTGTACTTGCTACATTATATCTATATCATTTCTTCTGTACACCACAGAATCATAGAACAAAAAATGGTTAGGTTTGTTCAGAATTTTTAGCTATACATTTGTTTTACAGAAGTCCATTATGTGCTACGAATTGTGAGGACTGAGTTCATATTTCATCATTCATTCTTTTAACTCGTTTTTAATTGAGAAATCGGTCTCAGCAAAGGGATCTTTGATGAATTCCCAGTTGGGCTTGCATTGATTAGAACTGTTGACCATTTACTTCCCAGTTCCATGTCTAGATTCTGTCATCAGTTTTTGTGTAGGTAGTGAACAAATGAACGAGCTTTTGGTTATAATAACTACTGTTCCATATACCAATTTGAGTGGGCCAGGTTTTTGGTGCAGGAATTGTCCTGACTTGATAGGCTGGCAGATGACCTGTATGCTGATCAGTCTATATTACACATACAGTTTTAATTCTTGTGGTGTGGAGCTATAAGAACTGTTCTATTGTGTCTCAAATTTAGTCCAAGTAGTATGTTCGTTGAAGCTTAAATAAGCACCATTTATCTCTGTCTTATAGTTCTGATCCAGTTTGCCCCATTTTTGGTGGAACCTGGCAGTAATTTTGTAGTTTGACTGTCCAAAAGGTCTATCTGTCAGCTGACAATGTAACCTTATATTTAGGACTGAACAGCTCTTGTGTTCACACATGGTAGCTACACCACGTTGATATAGATGGTTATGCAAAACTCTAGGACATTTGTTGTATAGACATATAGCTTATTTTAACCTCTGTGTTTGTGTTTATGGTATGTATGTGCTTCCCCACCTGTCATGATCTTGTCAATGCCATATATATTCACTGATCCTAGTACCCATTTCTGCTTCACATGGTAACTTGTGAAGTGTTTTTTTTTCTTCCTTACAGTTATGATTATTCTGGGTACGGGCAATCATCTGGGAAGGTATAGACTTAAACTTTTTCGAGGAAAGTACCTTTCCTCCCCTCTCCCCTTTGCTTTCTGTTTTATAAGGTTCAGCTATCAATCCGTTTATAGCTGACTTGATTCATTACTATTTGTTTATGCAGCCAAGTGAGCAGAATACTTACGCAGATATAGAGGCTGCTTATAGGTGTCTCATAGAAACTTATGGGATCGCTGAGGAGAACATCATTCTGTATGGCCAATCAGTCGGCAGTGGGCCTACTTTGGATTTGGCTTCTCGTTCGCCTCATCTGAGAGCAGTTGTGCTACATAGCCCAATTTCCTCTGGTTTGAGGGTAATGTATCCTGTGAAACATACATACTGGTTTGACATATATAAGGTGATTACTTCACTTTGTTTCTTTTAATTTCATATTTTCCTTGATCTGATCTCTGTATTTATTTGCAGAACATTGACAAAGTTCCATTGGTCAAATGTCCAGTGTTAGTAATCCATGTGAGTATCCTAGTGGTAGTAAGATTTCTTAGAGTTGTTAAACTCCATGCTCACATGCATGTGTGTTTTTGTATTTTAGTTTTGATGTAGTGTTCTTTCTCCTGTAAAGTACTGTCCTTGGCCCAGTTTCAGTTTGGTGTCACGGGGATGGAATGGAGCCTTAATTTTATCAGTATTATATATTAATTTTCTCCTTTCTCTTCAAATATGTTTCAAGTTGGTTGTTCTTACCACATCTTCAAAAACTGGACCCATGAACAAAATGGTCAGGATATTAGTTCACTTGTCCAATAGTGGTTCTCACTTGCTTGCTTGATAATCCCTCTGTGCCAAAATAATTTACGCAAATTTAGTATAACTTTTTACTAAATATACGTCAAGTAATTTGGAACAGAGGGAGTATGTTCTAAAATTCATAAATTGACATTATATAATGCAATAAATAAATAAGTTCACATGCAAAGCGATTCATTTAGAGCACAGGTATAATGGTGTAATGTTTAATTGTTTATGACTGTTCTTTCCTTTGAAAGGGTGCAAGTGCAACTCTATTCTTAGGCACAAACTAATAATTTATGGCTATGTTTTTTTTAAGAGATTGCTGTTTCATAGCTACATAATATTCTTCACCTATTTATGTCATTAAAATTATTTCACCTGCAGGGTACAGCTGATGACGTCGTCGACTGCTCTCATGGAAGAGCACTGTGGGAACTCTCAAAAGTAAAGTATGAGCCTCTGTGGGTTAAAGGGGAAACCATTGTAATTTGGAACTCTACCCCGAGTACATTAAGCACCTAAAGAAGTTCGTCACAGCCATAGAGAAGTCACCACCACGGAAAGATGAATCTCCAGAAAGCTCAGGCCCTTCAGATCTCGAAACAGGATCTGAAAGTATGGAGAGTTCAAGGAGAAGCACGGATGTGAGGGAAAAATCAAGGTCAAGCACTGATCACAGGCACAGCACGGACCGACGGGAGAAACCAAGGGGCAGCGTAGATAGGAGGGATAAAAGCAGGAAGAGCGTAGATCATCCTGACAAACCACGGCTTAGTGTGGACCAACCTGATAAGCCACGGAAAAGCATCGACCGGTCTGTATATTCTTACATTTGTTATGTTTGTTGTACTGTTTACTGTGGATTCGTCTTACAGGATGTATCCCTTTTGAGTTATCTTTACTTACCCAGTGCATTGTGTGACAGATTTGGAGGGATGATGAGGTCGGTCAAGTTGTGCAATGTTGACTGCTTCAAAGTAACTTCCACTTCTGGGAGCTGAAAATAAGTGGAAGGTTAGTTCTTGTTACTTGTGTGTATTTATTCCATCTGTATAATCTATTCAATTGGGTGTTCTAAGTTTTGCCGTGGAAGGTGTATTCGTTTGGGTGAGGGTTGTTCACACTGAGGTTTTCTTGAGAAGAAATGATCATCCATTCCTGACCCTTACGAGTTTTTAAAGCCAATGACTTGTTACTTGAAGAACGCTACTGTCATGGAGGATCACGTGACACCATCGTTACACTGTACATATGTTGTTGTATCATTACACTGTCGTGGCTGTTCTTTTTCATAGAAACATTTCATAGCTGTGAACTGACAACACATGAGTATCGTCTTCCCTCTGGAAATTGTGTTATCTTGAATATGGTTTTCCGTTGAATTCGCTTTGCCATAGAGGTTGAGCTTGAAATGAATCACTGAATCATTCAATGTTATCATCACCTTTGTCCAGTTCAAACCTCCTGCTTTAACTACTACTCCCTCCGTATCAAAATATAAGACTTTGTAGCTATCTAACATACACATGTATGTAGACATGTTTTAGTGCAAGGTTCACATGAATCTTGCACTAAAACATGTCTCTTTGTAGCTATCTAACATACACATGTATGTAGACATGTTTTAGTGCAAGGTTCACATGAATCTTGCACTAAAACATGTCTAGATACATGTATGTGGTAGATAGCTACAAAGTCTTATATTTTGATACGGAGGGAGTATTTTCCAGGTTTATCAGTCTCCGTTAATAGAAAACATATTCATCATATGTGGTAGAGAATCATGCAAAAAAAAAGGACACAACAACAGTCTGGGCGAAGCATCAACAACATACGGAGGCTAATCGTGGAGAGGGCAAGATTTGCACGGGTATTAAAAGAGTTAATATTCGGCCGGTAAGATTGATGGAAGCATGAAGATACGGCCGCCGGTGAAGCCGCAGCAGGCAGTGGCCGATGTGACTCCTAGAAAAAAAGAACGGAAATTTAGAGTACGGACAAATGGAGGGACAAGCTCTAAAGAGGGCACCGTTTTCTTTATAAAAACGACAAATCTATATTTTCTAATAATAAAAGCATTAAGGTTTCTTGTGGTACGTCATTTTTTTTTGTTGATTTTACCCCTGTGTTCTCAGAAATATTACCCACCACTGCCACCCATAAGTCATACCTGTTCATTTTTTTCTTTTCCATGTCATTTACCGCAACGTTGAAATTGCCCATGTTGGAATAAACCAAACTGTCCGTATCCAAGTTGAGAGCGGGTTGGTTGTTTCCATCGTAGGTGGTCAGGTTTCATAGTTCGAGTCGGTATGTTTATTTCCTTGTACGAGTCAAGGTGCAGGTGTTTGTCTGCTCCTATAAATAAAAAGCCAAAAAGGCCTATGAAGCTCACGGGCTGAGGCAAACCAAAATCGTATTTCTACTTGTGTTTCTGGCGACTTGGTTACGTAGCTAGCAGGCTAGCAGCAGAATCGATCAGGTGCTTGATCGTTTAGCTAGCTTGTACGTGCGTGTCCTCCCGGCGGATCGTCGGCGGCCCGTCAGAAGTTACTTGTGGACAGGGGCTAAACCAACAGCCCAGTCCCGATGGATGGCCGCCCACATCTTGAAGAAGTGCACGTAGCTGGAGCCGTCGGGCACGGCGTGGTGCAGCGTCGTGCCGACGCAGATGCCGGCGCCAGGGAACACGGTGAACTGCACGGCGAAGACACCGTGCTTGGGCAGCGTTGGCACGAGGGGCCGGAGCCTCGCGGTGTTGCGCGGGTGGTCGCTGGCGAGGTCGCAGAAGTTGTCTCCGCCGACGACAACCGTGAGACGAATAGAGTCGTTGTCCGAGCACACGACCTCCGGCGGCGCCGCGACCTCGGCCGGCAGCTCGTGCGCGAGCTTGCCGGCCAGCGGGTGGAAGCTGTGCAGCGCGTCGGCGAGTGACGCCTTGAAGAGGGGCAGCTCGCGACTGAGAAAGCCCGGGACGTCGAGGGGCCGTGTGTGCTGTGGCGTTTGTAGAAGAAGAGGCGCTGCACGGGCGGGAAGTCCGAGAAGAGGAGGTCGAAAAACGTGAGCGGGAGCGCCCGCGGTTGTCCTGCCGCAGACACTGGAGACGGCCGGACCTCGCATCGCTCTAGGACGGTCACGTGCTGGTCAGCTTGTGCCGGCGCCATTGTTGGGCGCGGACGCACTCACTCTAACGGTGTACCTTTCGACATGATGGGTCAGCGAGGAAATGGGAACAGCGGCTTAAGCCATTAGGTGTAGGCGCTTTTCAGAGGTGGAAGATACGTCATTTTTTTTGCCTAACAGTCTAACACACTAGCGTCATTTAACATGAGTGCTAACTATTGCAGCCAGTTGAACTCGACAAGAAATTAATTGGTGCAATCTGCAATTCAGTAAAGGCAGAGATGGACAACTGCGTTTGTTGTGTGGTCTCGGTATTGTGTCCATGTACGTAGCAGCCTAGAAACATAATGCGACTTGCATGTAGAAAAGAACAAGGGCATGGTATTTTCATCCTTGATACAAGACAATACCAGATTAGAAGAAAATGCACCATCTTATATGCACTTAAAGACAACAACTAACAAAGAGAAATTTTTGTTTCAGATTTTTTTTTGTTATTTTTTACATTTCAAATAGGAGAGAGGATACGCCCCATGTTCACTATATTTATGTATGTAGGGTTTGCATATTTTCTTAAGAGTTCTCTGAAATTTGGGACTTGAGTTGAGACCGCGAGCGGCACCGGATTGCAGACGAAATGGATATAGGTTCCGGGAGTCTAGGAGTGCGCATGTGCGCGTGCGTTCAGCTATGTGCGGTCGCCGGTCGTGAACCCCACTAGCCCACCACCGTGCTGCCATCAAATGTTAGTATAAAACAATTGACGCTGAGTTAGCTCAAGATAGGCACGTACTAACATTTTGCTTTGATTAATTTGTGTAATTACTGTCGACCTTTTCAAACTTACTTATAATTTTACGGGCAGAATAAGGAAATTTTATATAAAAAAGGTACTGAGCTATTATTTTGAATTTAAATAGATTTAACTTACCAACTTGAATATTGAGATGTATATATATATAGCTAAACCAACAAATGATGGTGCTTACCAACTCGAAAAGAGATATTTCGTTGTTGTTCCAATTTTGATACATCCAATTTTTGGTTTTCCCAACTCTCAGGAGTACAAGCGATGATGGTTAGACATTATGTGGCGGCACTTTTCTTTCAAGATACATGTTAAACATGTTAGATAATGTAATGTCCTGTACGTATATGGTACGGAGTAGTACTCCGGCCCTATACGTACACCTCATGTACGTGCCACGGTGGGGGCTTTTCCCACCTATATAACACGCAACCGAACCCTCCAACGAGGGGATCGTTCCCCTCACAATTCCAACATGGTATCAGAGGCCGTCTCTTCCCTGACCTAGCTGCAATACCCTGCCGCCGCCGCCGCCTAATATACTCGCCGCCGCCGCTGCTCCCTCAGCCACTGCCATCACAACCTATACTTGCCGCCGCCGCCTCAATAACCCAATACCCTGCCGATCACCGCTGTCTCTCGTAGCCGCCGTCGTGCTGATCTACAAAACACATCCTACAACCAATATCCTGCCGCCGCCTATACCCCAATATCCTGCCGCCGCCGCCTCTGAGCCGCCACCGAATATCCCTATAACCTCGACGCCGCCATGAGTTCCACGTCCTCGACTGCTTCTCTGGCCGCCGACCTCGGGGCGCCCCCTGCCCAAGCCCTCACGTGCAGCAACTTTCTCCTATGGAAGGCGCTGGTCTTCCATGCCTTCCGTGGCGCCAATGTGATGGGCCTGCTCGACGGCACCGACCGCGCGCCGCCCAAAACCCTCGAACAACAAGATGCTGAAAAGAAGACGATCACGGTGGACAATCCCGCGTACCTTACATGGGTTGCCCGGGATCAGAAGGTGCTGCGATTCCTGCTGAACTCGCTGTCGCCCGACATCCTGTCTCATGTCCTTGGGCTAGACTCCACCGCCGCGGTCTGGTCTGCCCTCAGCAAGATGTTCTCCACTGCTTCCCGCACCAAGGTACAACATCTCCGTGCTGCTCTTCAAGACACAAAGAATTCCACCATGAATGTGCACCAATATTTCACAAAGATGAAAGGTTTTGCCTCTGAACTTGCTGCTGCTGGTAAACCTCTTGAGGAAGATGAGCTGATAGGTTACTTGCTTCACGGTCTAGATGGATCATACAATGCGCTTGTGACCGTTATTGATAGCAACCCTGCCACCACTGTAGATGATCTGTTTAGTCTCATGTCCTCTTATGATATGCGCAATGATAATGTTGATGAGCTTGTTGATGCTTTTCCGTCTTCTGCTAATGCTGCTAGTAGGGGTCGTGACTCTGGCCGAGATCACGATCGATGTGATGATCGTTCCAGTGGACGCCGTGATGATAGCCGTGACCGTGGTCGTGGCGATCATCGCTGCGGAGGGGCAAACGGAGATGGAGATGGTGGTGGCTCGCGTGACTATCGCGACCGCCGTGACGCCGGCCGTGACTACCGTGACCGTCGGGATGACAGACCTCGTGATCGTGATGATGGACGCCGCGACAATCGTGGCCGTCATGATGGAGGACAGGGCCGCAATAAGCAGTACCGTGGTCGTGCTCCCACACCCTATGTTGATATCACATGTCAGATTTGTAAAATTCATGGCCACCCCGCAAGCGACTGTTGGTGGCGATATCAAGGTGACAATGATGATGATGCTGATCGTGATGATACTAGAGAGAAGGGTGCACATGTTGCATCATATGGTGTGGACACAAACTGGTATCTTGATTCGGGTGCCACTGATCATATCACCGGGGAGTTGAACAAGCTCTCCACTCATGACAAGTACAAGGGTCGTGACTCCGTTCGCACCGCTGACGGTAATTCTATGCACATTAGTCATATTGGTCATTCAGTTTTGCACACCCCCATAATTCATTTCATCTAAATAATGTTCTTCATGTCCGTAATGCATCAAAGAATCTCCTTTCTGTTCATAAACTTGCACTTGACAACAATGTTTTCCTAGAGTTTCACCCATTCTTTTTCTTGATAAAGGACCAAGCCACAAGAAGAACTATGTTTAAAGGGCCGTGTCATGGAGGTCTCTACCCCTTGGTGCCCACTTCCACCGAGTCCTCCAAGCATGCTTTCATTACAATAAAGCAATCTTCATCTACATGGCATCGTCGCTTAGGGCATCCCTCCTCGTTTGTGGTTCAGCAAGTACTTAGGAAAAACAATTTAGCTCATTCCCCTGAAATAAATCCATATGTATGTGACTCTTGTCAACTAGCTAAGAGCCATCAGTTGCCATATCATGTCTCCACTAGTGTTTCCACTGTTCCTTTGGAACAAGTGTTCTCTGATATATGGGGTTCTGCACCTCTCTCTGTTGGCAAACGTGCATACTATGTAAACTTTATCGATGATTTTAGCAAATTCACTTGGATATATTTGCTTAAGAAGCGTTCTAAAGTTTATCAAGTTTTTCTTAATTTTCAACAAATGGTTGAACGTAAGTTTGCTAGGAAAATTGTGACTATGCAAACGGATTGGGGGGGGGGGGGGGGGGGTGAGTATGAGAAACTTCATGGGTTCTTCCAAAAAGTGGGCATTACGCACCATGTCTCTTGTCCCCATGCTCATCAACAAAATGGTTCTGCTGAACGAAAACATCGTCATATTGTTGAGGTTGGTCTTGCCTTGTTAGCCAATGCTTCTATGCCTCTCAAATTTTGGGATAAAGCTTTTCTCACAGCCACGTTTCTTATAAACTTGCTTCCTTCCAAGGTTCTCCAATTTAGTACTCCCACCGAGCGCCTCCTTAATATCAAACCAAATTATGATGCCCTAAGAACTTTTGGTTGTGCTTGTTGGCCTAATCTTCGTCCTTATAACAAGCGCGAACTCTCCTTTCGTTCCAAACGATGTGTCTTTTTAGGCTATAGCCCTATCCACAAAGGTGTCAAGTGCTTAGATGTGTCAACAGGCCGTGTCTATGTTTCACGTGATGTTGTTTTTGATGAAATTATCTTTCCCTTTGCCGAACTACAGTGAAAACTGCATAAAAAACAATGAACTAAATGTTTTCACTAATTAATCTTGGACAAAGCCATCACAATTACCACCACTTTTCCACACTCATGGTACTGTTAGTATATGGTTACTTAGTGTATTTTATTGCTGCAGTACTTTCTTGTCATTTATTATCTTGCAAAGCTATCTCTCATACGCTCTAGTATTATTTCCTAGATAATATAAACGTTTAGTGTGCGTAGAGTTATATCAGTGGTTGATAGAACTTGAGAGAATACTTATCCTACCTTTAGCTCCACGTTGGGTTCGACACTCTTACTTATCGAAAAGGCTACACGCGATCCCCTATACTTGTGGGTTATCAGAGACTTACAGTACTTAACATTGACACGACCAGACTTAGCTTATTCAGTTAACAAGGTTTGCCAATATCTTCATGCCCCAACTACAGTACACTGGACATCAGTCAAACGTATACTCCGTTATGTTCACAACACTATGTCAGATGGAATAACTCTTCACAAGTCTTCATCAAATTTGTTAAGTGTCTTTTCAGATGCAGATTGGGCGGGATGCCCAGATAACAGACGCTCCACAGGTGGTTATCTATATTTGTTGGCTCCAACCTTGTTTCGTGGAGTGCACGAAAACAAGTCACAGTCTCTCGTTCCAGTACCGAAGCTGAATACAAAGCACTTGCCAATGCCACAACTGAGATGATTTGGGTTGAAGCCCTCCTTGGTGAGCTTAGAGTTAAACTACAACAGAAACAGATTCTATGGTGCGATAATTTAGGAGCCACATATCTGTCTGCCAATCCAGTGTTTCATGCTCGCACTAAGCATATTGAGATTGATTTTCACTTTGTACGTGAGAGAGTTGCTGCCAATGCTCTGGATATTCGGTTCATATCAAGCAAAGATCAAGTTGCAGATGGTTTTACTAAAGCCCTTCCTGTCAAAGCCCTAGATGAGTTTAAGCGTAATCTAAATCTTTACAAGCTTTAGATTAGGGGGAGTGTTAGATGATGTAATGTCCTGTACGTATATGGTATGAAGTAGTACTCCGACCCTATACGTACACCTCATGTACGTGCCACGGTGGGGGCTTTTCCCACCTATATAACATGCAACCGAACCTCCAACGAGGGTATCGTTCCCTCACAATTCCAACAAAACATTCTAAGCCAATGGGCTAGCAAAAGATATAAAGGAAGAAAAAACCGATAAAATTACAAGAATATTTTGGTCATTTTATTTGACCACAAATTTCCACATACTTTGAGTTTATTATAAATCTTACAAAATAATACGTGGCTTGCGTAGTATGATACTTTCTAGTGAACACATATACTAGTTGACGATAATCCTGTTGATGGGAAGAGTTAACCTCTTATGAGTGGCGGTCCTACTTTTTTTTGTGTATGTCATTAAGAGGGAAGAGAAGAGACGACAACAGACAAATGTCACCGAGTTCCATGGAGCTCGTCATTTGTAAAATTCTAAAATGGCCTGAAAGAGTCGAAAAAATCGGGGGGAATTTTAGATGTAGATAATGATGAACTCTACAAACGCCACGAATAAGAAAATGCCAGAAAGCTCCTTCTGCTGCTGCCCATAAAAACTATGTGATCTCTCGCCCTAATTCGTCTCTGCCAGCCTGCCGGATCAATTCAACGCCACTTCCTCCCTGAATTTTGGAACCACCGTAGCACCTGGCCAGCAGGCCAGGGTGTGGTTTGTTGTCAATTTCGTGCGAGCCATCATCATTGACAGAGTAGTACGATTGTACGAACATGCGCGGCACTACGCTAGCTCGAGCTCATTACGGTGACTAACATGCCTATAAAAACATTTCAGCAAGCAGACCTTCTCCCTCACACCTTAGCACACACACAGTAGACAGTGGATAATTTGATCAGGATCGATCATGAGGCACCACGTTCGTTCCTTGCTCCTGGTGGTCGTGTTCGGTGCCGCGGCAATGGCGGCGAGCGGAGGAAACGACACGATGCCGCCGATGCCGGACTTCCAGATGGATTTCCCGCCGCTCCCATCGCCGGCGGACATCCCGGAGCCGCCGGCGTGCCTGAAAGGTATTCAATCGGTGTGCGGGGTCATGAACCCGGACAACTCCACGATAGCGCTGTGCTGCACCGCGATCAAGGACCTCTACAAAAGCGACCCGAAGTGCGTCTGCGACGCCGTCGGTGAGGCTCAGAAAGTCGTGAAGCAGTACGGGCTTGACGGCCTGGAGATGTTCCGTCAGTGCGACATGCCTACCACCAGCTGCGACCCAGGATCTCCAGGTGAGATGCTTTGTCTTTTGGTAATTCAGAAATGTATATATGGTTTTAGGGTATCTGCATGTGGTTTTGATGTTATCTTATACAGCATATATATCACTTTGAAAATTATAATGTGTGAACCGGATTGAGATAGTACAAAATACAAAATTATGGATATTTTGCATGTATTTTGGGTACATAATCCTAGACGTACATAATCATATACGTACAGCATGTATATTGGGTAACTTGTACGTGATTGAGATTGTAGGATACAAGGCTCCAACTTATAGCTTATTCAGGGGCTATGTTTATTTTAATGGTCTAATTATAGTATGGATCAACTGTAACTAAAATGTGTTTTTTTCGTACTGGTGTAAAAAGTTGAAAAAAAATCAATTTAGGACAACTATTTGAAACAGACAATATCATGCAAATCCTAAGTATTTTAAAAAAGTACGCCAACAAATAAGTTTGCAAATCGTAAGTATATGAACAAAACATATCTGGAATTCAGAAATGTTTTTTAAATATATACGGAAGTTACTTGATCTATGCTAGTATATCCCTACACGTATTTCAAGCTTTTTTTTTATATCTAACTACTGTAACAAAATAGTCACAGATCATTACCTGTTTCTGTTTGCACATAGTATGAGTTACTACATGAATTAATTATATGTTGTTCTGAAACCGTCCTGTTTTTATGAAATCTCAGGTTTACAAAACATAGGAAATGCGGCGCCCACTGGGAGATCCATTGGTGCCTTTCAAATCATGCTTCTCCTCTCATTGTTCTTCGTGCTGTAAGCATGAAACATTGAAGAACGCTTGCTGCTTTTTTTTTTTTGCACCCCGTTTCCCTCATTTGCAGTATGTGTAATAGCATTCATTTTTGTATAGACACGGCACAAAATTCAAAGGACAACCCACATCTTATGTTTATCACGTAATCTGCTTTACACAGCTCGAAGAAAGTACAATCAATGAAAATCACTGAGTGCATTTGTATCAATCATTTTTTTACTGATATTGTATATCAATGCAAATGGTAACTCCTTTGGATTATTATTAATGTACTATTTTTACTTTAGAGAGAGGAGTACTCATGTGGTAGAAAATCATTCAGCGCAAGACATGATGGGACATACTCCCTCTGTTCGGATTTAATTGACTCAGCCATAGCACATTGTACATTTTGGGAAAAAAACTTCCTACATTAAAAAACGTTACAGATCCGTCCTTCAACTAAAACAGAAGAAAACCCCGACCTCCACCTTCTTCCTCCCCGCCGTCCGTCGCTCCCTCGCCGTCCGCCGTCCGCTGCTCCCCCGCGGTCCGTCGTCCTCCGTCGATCCGCACTGCTCTTCCTCGATCAAGGCCGATACCGGCTGGTACAGGCACGGGGGAGCAGCGGCCGGCGGCCGCGCTGCTCCCATCCGCTCTGCTCTCCTCAGCAGGCCCCAATCGCCGCCGTCGCTTGGCGCTGCTCTTCCTCGAGCAAGCCTGGTACCGCCTCTTCTGTTCCCGCTCCGGCCCCCTCGCCACGTTCCCGTCCCCGACGAGGAGCTCGCCCTCCGCGGCCTCTTCCTCGTCGACCAAGCCGCCGGAGCTTTCGGGCCGCCATGCGCCTCCATCTCCGCTGGGCGCTGGCTGTCCAGATCCAGGACGTGGAAGAGGGAGGAGCTGTCGATCACGAGGTCCAGGCCGTGTTGAGGGCGTCCTCGTCACTGCTGATCGGTCGGTTGTGCTTGTCTGCCTCGAGGCCTCTGCCCCTCTGCTCCAATTGGTGAGTTTTGCCCAGGCAAAATCCCTGCAAGTTCAAATCATACACTATTGTTAGACAGAATGCATAATTCGATCATTTGGACAGAAAGTAGGAGCTCCAATTTTCAAATGAATGATGTTAGTTCAGGGAATGAATGATTGTGCATGTGAGATGAGCTAGTTTTCCAAATGTTCAGGGAATTGTTCAGGGAATCTTGATTTCATCTGACCTGGTGGAAGCACGAAACATGGTTGTCTCTTCTTCTTCTGAAGCTTCTTGATACAGACGCGCTTCTTCTTTGTCATGCCATCAAATGCTAAATTTTCTAAAGCATGTTTATATATGTGTAACTCGAGAACCTGACAAACAATCTCCTGAACCTACATGAACACGACAAATACGTTGATTTTCTGAAGTATATAATGCACATCCTACAGAAACAAACATAATTGATAATTTGGATCTTTAATTGTTGGGTGCAACATTATATATAAAAAAAAGAGTGTTGCGGGCGCGGAGGAGATGACTACGGCGACCTCCACCTCGTGGTGCAGCGACTCTAGCGGCTCGGGCACCTCGACGGCGACGGTGGCCACGCACGCGTGGAGGAAAGACGAGGACCTTCGGGACGGGGTTGCCGTGCTCCTTGGCGTGGAGCATATTGTGCTATACCCGCCTCCACGTCGCAGCCACCACCGGAGGCCGCCTCCCTCCCTCCTTTCCTCTCTCGCTACTGTCTACAGACATCGGGGCATGGACGCCGCCGGTCTGGGGCCGGCAGAGGAAGAGAGGATGCAGCCTACCGGATTTATATTGTTGTGAGATGGATCTTCGGGCTCCAGGGCTTGAGCGCCGCCGCCGGAGCCGGCAAGAAGCGCGCTTTCTAGGGTGGTCGCAGAAAAGGGGATCCCTTTGCGTCGTGGGTCAGGGGAGCGTGGGCGAGAGGGAGGGGAGCAAAGTGCGTGGGGTGGGGGGGAGGGGAGGAAGGCGGCGTGGATCGGGCGGGAGGAGGGGAGCAAGGCGGCGTGGGGCGGCGCCGGAGAGCGAGCGAGCTCTGTCGAGGCGGAGTGAGGAAGGCGGAGTGAGGAAGGAGATGACGGGGACTGCGGGTTGTGTCGGGAGAAAGGGAAGGGTATATTTGCAAAAACATCTCCGTGTCAATTAAATCCGAACGGAGGGAGTACATGCTTAGCACATAATTTGCAACAGTTCTTGATTTAATTATTAAACTATGTTTGGTTAGTGTTGAACTCTACAAGTGAAGTGATGTTTAGGATGTATTGTGTGATCCTGATTGCTAGTTACATTATATGGCCCAGTGCTCTATTGGGCAATGTAGAGATGATTTTTTTTTTTGCGAAATGGTCCTGCACCAAAATGGGAAATTCTCAATAATCAGGATAATATGAAACTGTGAAAGCTAAATGTTCCCCTAAATATAAATATCTTACTTTGGTATCTTTGGAGAGGAGTGATATTGACAAGAGATAACCTTGCTAAACTTACTGTCTCTTTATATAGCGGGGCTTCGGCCTATTTCGTCAAAACTTACTGTCTCTGAGAATACATTCCACTGGATCTTCACACCAGGACCAGCAGGTTCTCCGAAGCAGCACTGCCGAAGCTCAAGCTGGCATCCTGCTTGTGCTTCAAGGGTCATCAGCCATGATCGGCACCTGATTAGAGGAACCAATAGATTATTAAGTCCACGCTCGAGAGCCTAATGACGTGTTTATAACCCTGGACTCACACAAAAAATCAACCAACTGCAATAGTTGACGCTCCAAAGTCGAATGATGCACCTAGCTCTGAAAACAGACCAAATTCCACTGGCCGCAAATGGATTCGATGAGCGTTCACTCCTACCAAGGCTCCCAAAATTCAATGTCACCGACAACACCGGTGCGATCCTGCGTGCGAGAACAACCACCTGTTATTTTTGGGCATCACCTGGGAGTCCGTCCGGTGCATAAATATGGTTCTGGGCTTGGTAACCAGAAACATCTCCAATTAGCCACTACACTTTGTTGCACGCATAGGCATTTTGGCAGAACCCGACAGAATGCCCAATGCACTCGAAACCTTCTATCCCAAGGAATGGCATATCCTCGGAACACTTTTACAACTCATGAGATCCTTGGATAGTGGTGCTTGCCAAATGACAAGAGACAAACTCTGAGTACTTCCAAGTGCATGAATATACTCAAGCCAGTACAAAATATACTTACTAAACGGATTCAACGTACAGGTGTGGCTGCTAATCCATGCACAGGAGATATTCCAGAATTCCAACTCCGAACCCTGGCCAATGAAGAGTTATATATGCAGTTATGCACCCCTTGTGTGTTCTGCTTTCTCCTTCCCTTCCCTGTTAGTGGCGCGGCATACATACCAAAGAACGGCTTCACAGTTAGTTACACGACCGTTTAACCGTGTAAACTTCTTGTTTCGGGCGGACATCGTTTTGGCCACCCATGGGCCCTTCTTCACCATTGCCCACAGAGATAGACAATAGTACTACTTTCGTTTTCCATGGCATACTATTGTAATAAACCCAAGGTTTTTCATCCAAGTTCAGTTTCTTCCTTAGTTCTTGGTGTTGGTTGCATGCCCAAACAGCTGACCCTTCTCTCATGTTTCTGCCAATACAAGGGTTAGTAGTGTTTACAGCTGATCCTGCTGTCATGTTTTACTCTATACCAGCCATGGGGGTAATGCAAAACCGAGTCCAAGCTAGGAAAAAAATATAAAGGAAACAAGAAAGGAAGGGAACACAATGCAAAGTGGCAACCTATAACACTTTTCTGAATGTAAAAGCCAACACAAGACACAATACATGAGGACATTGGATAACTGCAAGATCTTCTCATATCACAACCGGTACTTCTAGACTGAATCATACAGATACGATGCATGCCCTAACTCAGTTAGCACCGGAAGTGAATCACATGAGACGCATCCATCCCAAACTCTGCATGTCCTAATCAATTAGGACCGGAAGTGAACCAGATCAGACGAAGCCGCCATCCCCAACTCCTCCCTAACTCGCATCCTCTACTCAGGAGTCCACGGATATCTCGAGGGGCAGGCTTTGATCTTGGGGTCCGAACCATCACACTTCCCACCACACGACTTGCGGTCGTGCAGAGATATCTCCTCCAGATTCACCGCAGCTTCCATGACATGGCTGATGTATCGCACAAAAATGCCGTCGGGCTCGAAACCGTAGATGGTCAGCTTAGCCAGGTTCTTGTGCTTCAAGTTGGATGCAGATGGCTTCCATTCCACGTTCGCTTTGTCAAGGTAGCCATAATACTGTCGAAGCTCCTTGCCTGTCACAATGGTGCACCAATGATCCCGTACGGAGATGCATAACTCCTTTACCAAGGGTGCAGCTTCGAGGATGAACATTGTCCAAGCAATATCACAACCTTCAGGAAGATTGTCCAGGTTCAGAAACTGTAGTTCGCCAAGCACAGGAGCGAGCAGTGTCGGCCGTTCTGGTAGAACCCAAATCTGCAGTAGAAGCAAACCAGAAGTTGATTGCAGGTGGCATATAAATTACACTCGGATAGTGGCACAAGAAAATGCTCAACTAAGTTCAGTGCAGTTACATATAACAGTCATAGGGTGGAAGTAAGACAGATGATTACCCTTTCACTTTCAAAATCTAGGTGCAGATCAGTTATGGAGGGGACATCAGCAATGAGCTGGCTTAACTCGAGAGTCTTGTGCCCGCGAGTTCCAGCTTTCGTGAGGCTTAGCTTTGAAAGCCGCGGGACAAAGCCAAAAGAGAGAGGATCATCACAAGAGACCCAATTATTATAGCTCACCCGTTCGAGTTTTGGTAGACAGCTGAGCTCAATTTTGTAAAAATCTCCATAGTCGATAAGAAGCTCAACGAGTTGAGCATGTTCAACGTGTAGCACGGAATCGATGCCCGAGTCACAGTAGGTTAAGCGCAATGACTGCAAGCACTTGCAAGTGGAGAGGACGTTGGGGATGCCAAATTCACCAAACCTCATATTGTCCAGCCGCAGGCGGGTAAGGCCAGCGAATGCATCTGGAGAAGCACCAAGAAACGTATTGAACTGCTCCGCAAAGTTGAGGAGATCAGCAGGCGTGCAACCCTCGCGAACCTTCTCAGTAACGATATCAAACTCTGCGGCCTCAACCTTGTGGGTTGCCATGGCACGGGCAACGGACCTGCCGATGGAGAGACAATCATAGCGCCTCAAGAGGAACCTCACGCGCAGCTTGCGGATGGAGGATGAATAGATACGTGGGAAGAACAGCGGAAGCAACACTTACATTGCGGCTGCGGCGACCCTTCCTGTTCTTCATGGCTGATCGCCGGCCTGATTGATGTGATGCTGCTTCCTTTGAAAATCAGGGACACCAACTTATTGGATCCTATCCCTCCCCCAACTCATCTATTTAGTTAGGCCGGCATGATTACAACTTGTCTACAGACAGACTTGCAACTTTTCCAGTTCGATTGCAACGCAACCTCTCCTTTCTGTCCGGATTATAGCAGGAAATCGACAGGTCCGTCTTCGGATCCCTGAGATTATTTCGCCGAAAACACAACAAGACAGGAGGCAGCTGAGGAGAATGGCGGTCGCCGCCGCGTGGGGAATCCAGACGACGGAGGTGGTGGCAGCTAGGGCGCGGAAGAGAGTGGTGTTCACCGGCGGCGGCGGAGGGCGGGTTGTCGCAGGGAACGACGGGCGCGCGTGGGGAACCCAGGCGGCGGACGTGGTGGCTGCTGCAAAGGGAACGCGGTGGTCACCGGCGGCGGCGGAGGGCGGGTTGTCGCAGGGGGCGGCGTCGGCGGCGGAGGGCAGGATCGGATACGATGTTTTTTTTTTTTTGAGGGACAAAGTTTTATATTACTCAATAACCATGGGTACAATAAAAATATCAGAAGATTGCAGCAGCCATAACCGGCGCCATGCACTAAATCTAGAGAGCTACGAGCCTACGAGCACTAAATCATGAGCATGAACATTCGATGCTCTTCCTTCATGAACAAAATCAGCCAACACAAACTCTTTTGTACTGCTAATTTCTCTAAGCACACTAGCATATGTCGGGAGATAATTATTCCGCATTAGCCTTTATCACCTCCAAGCAGTCAGAAGACAGCACACACCTTAATAACTGAAGGTCAGCAGCCAAAGCTAGGCCTTCCCTACAGCCTACAGGCAATGGCCTCCAACGTTTCACCATCCAAAATTCCTGAACAAGTTAGCGCTGATGCTCCCATGTAAGATCCATCACTGCTTCGGCATATAGCAGCCACAACACCGCGGATGTCAAACCGAGAAACAGCAGCATCTACATTTATTTTTGCATAATCTTCACTAGGGGCAATCCATCTAGGAGCCACCACACGACCATTGTGGTGCAGTCCTTATCCGCAGTGGTGAGGCTACCAAATTCAGGTCTAATATGAAGTTTTCAACAAATTTAAAAATCAAGAACGGGCTACGATGGATGAATTCGCCAAGAAAAACAAAATCAACCCCCATTTTTTTTACTGGGCCTAGTCGTCAGCGGCTCAATAAATCTCCTCCTTCTTCCCCAAACCCACCAAGGTGGAGTGGTGGCCCGCGCCGCTCATCGCTTAGTATCCCCGTGGTACCTCGCGTGGAGCCATGGTGGTCGCTGGCGTCAGTTGCGGGGACTGAGAGCACCTCAAGCCAAATGAATTGTGAGGGGTATCCTTGATTCCTGTGTAATTAGAGTGAAGTTTCCTTTAGGTCTAACACTAGGATCTGCTATGGGCGTGTTTGGTAGCCCGCCGAGTCCCCAACCAGCCGTGAGATGCATATTTTGGTTGTCTGGCCTAGCCCCCATTTCTGCACCACACGAATCTTAATGCAGCCTCGGTCCAGACCCGATAGGAATGGCCGGTCGTTCCCACTGAGTCACCCCCCACTGCTCTGTTCCTCGTGCATGGAAGGGGAACATGGAGCCGAGCTCGTACAACCTCGAAGATGGCGCGAGCTCGCGTGCGCAGGCGAAAATGTGGCGGGACAAATTTCGGTCACCGCCCAACAATTTATCTCGCCTATTTCACCCGCTTCGCCTGACCGCCGAAACTCACACCACCATTTCCCCCCTTCGAGCTCTCTGTTTCGCAGGTTTTCGCAGCCGAGCGGCGGCTACTCATCCAGCGTTGTCCCGAGCTTCGTCCTCGTCTCCGAGATGTACTCTCCTCCTCCTCGTTCGTTCCTTCACCGGATGTTCGCAGATTCAGTGTAAGTCCTCCTCCATTTCCACCCTAGATCTGAGTAGATCTTAGTAGTATGTGCTAGTATTTGGTAGATCTGAGTAGTATATGGTAGTATGCGGTAGATCTTTGCTTCATTGATCATCTAGTTCGTGCTTAGCTTTTGATGCGGTAGATCTTTGCTTCATTGATCTTCTAATTCATGTTTAGCTCTTTTAGGTGCCACCTGATGGTTGATAGTTCATCTGTGTTCTATGATGTACTAGAACCTTGATCTTCCCGCCACCTCTGTGCCTAGTATGTAGAACATTCTAAAACTTATGCGAGGCGGTTTACTAAACCTCTCAGATGATTAACTTGTGATGCGAGGCGGCATACTAACCCTCCTCGGATGATGAGGTGCATCACCAATACTTATGTTGAATTTGTGATGCATCATCTATTTTGCTGACTAGTAAGGGCATATTTAGTTGAATCCTGGTTACCTGAACAGTGTTGCTAATGTTGGGAACATCCAGGTAGTTGAATGTAACCAAACATCATGAAATTAGCTCTGTGACACAACATGCAACCAAACAGCGCGTAGTACAATTTTTGCACCCAACCGAACGAGACTGGCCAGGATATTGTTGGCAATTAAATGGCCTACAGAATATGGCTCATGCCACGTTTCAGCTGAGACAAGCCCAACTGATCTACGGAGACGGGAGATCCAAAATCGAGACGGGTACCAAATACGCCCTGTAAGTTCCCCAAATGTCACACTGGGCAAGTCCTACTTGATTGAAGCATTAGTTCTGTAACGTGTCATCCAAAGTGGATGTAAGTCCGTTCTGTCCACTGGCTGGCCTTGTTGTACAAGCCTGGTTGGTGGCATACCATGCATCTAGATGTTTCTTTTAACCATCCTTAACCCCTTGTCCAATATGCGACGCCAAAACTGAGCATCGAGGTTCCTTCTCAACACTTCCGCGAAGGCATTTTTGCGACAAGTGCTATATTGTGTAGCACTTTGGAAAATTCATCTTGTAACAGAAACATATTCCAGCTGAGCTTAATTCATCACCTCCATAAAAGATGACAGGCTAACGGCTCGACAGCAACATCTATCGTAAGATCAGAGAATACCTCCTCCTTCAAGTCGTCGTCCACCGGCGGCAGCAACATCGTCAGGTCATCGTGGAACTTTTTGGCCTGCTCCAGATACTTGTCCATGAATGGAGTCGAGAAGGCCGAAGCTGGGATTAGCTGTAAAAACATATCTTTATTCTTTGTTATGTGCAACGTTAGCACCAACATTCGTATTACATATAATTTTCTCAGGAGAAAATCTCCGTGTTAGTTTGTTTCTTTTTTTACGAATTAATCTCTGCTCTATATGTTGATGTCCTTTGTAGATCCGTGCCAACAGTGCTCCCCTTTTCCATTCATCTATACTAGGGGACTATGCGCGGGCTTCACCGCACCCGTGGATTTAAATTTTTTTCTAATATTTTTTTTTAAAAAAATGTTGAAATTTGAGTATTATTTGAACTGGGAAAGTTTGCGCTTAGAAGATTGTTGAGATTGTGAAGGTTTTGACGTATTGAAACGTATTCATATTTGTATTCTTTTAATGTTTACGAAAAATGATCAGATTTGGAAGGTATTTGAAATTCTGGAATATGTAAATTTGATATTTGAGTTGAAATGCTCAAATGTAGATTTTAGGAAATGAACAATTTGGAGTTTGTTGAAATTTGATTTTTTGATTTAATGTTTACGAAATGAACAGGTTTGAAAGTCGTATGGTACGTCAAAATATTTGAATTTGTAATTTTGGTTTCAATGCTCAAATATGATTATTTTTCCCATGTCTAAATGTAGGCTAGTTTGAATTTTTAAATATTATTTGTTTTGTGTGAAGATAGTTGACAATTTTTTCCCTAGCATCTTGATATTTTCTTATATTTTGTTGGTGTGCAGTGTCACATTTTTAAGTTTTGCGATAATTTAGAAAAGGTTGCAAAGTATATGTAATGATTATTTTGATTGTTGCATATTAGAATTTGCAAAAAAAAAATGTTTTGTGTGGAAAATAAAATGTAGGTTAATTTGAGTTTTCAAAACTTATTTGTTTTGTGTGAAAATAGTTGACAATTTTTTCCCTAGCATTTTGATATTTGGATGCTAAAGAATTTTAGGTTTTTTTTTGAAGGATTTAATCTGAATTTTGGATTGGAAAGCTTTGATATGGTTTTTTTTCTTATTTTTTTTGCCAATATTAGCAAATTTGAAATTGGCAAGTGTGGTTGTTTTAAAGGTAGTTGGTTTTATTTTTTTAAACGTTTTTTTCTGTCTGGTTATGTTTGTATGTTTATTGTATTTGCATTTTTTTGTTTGTTAAGTGCGAAGATTTGGAAACCGCCTAATTTTTTGAATTTTGCCCATTAAATTTATTTGTGAAAGTGGCTGCATCTAAAAATTGTGCAGGTTTGGGAATTAATGAAATGCAAATGAGAATTTTGTGTTAAGATTGTTCGCATTTCGAAAATCGTTCAAATTTGGAAGTAATCTAGTTTTTTAATAGTTTTGACGCATTTGAATCTTGTTTTGACGTCTATGAAATACACAAACTTGGAAGGCACTGTGGGAATTTGAAATTCAAATTTTGGTCGTGCATATTTATTTTTTATGTGACCACGTTGTCATATTTGTCATTTTTTTGTAGGCATATCTAAAAAAATTTGGTCTAAATTATGTAGAATTTTTCCAAAATTGTAAGAATAAATTGGGCTCCTTAAAAAAACTCATTTTGACGTCTATGAAATACACAAATTTGGAAGGCACTGTGGGAATTTGAAATTCAAATTTTGGTCGTGCATATTTATTTTTTATGTGAACACGTTGTCATATTTATCATTTTTTTTGTAGGCATATATAAAAATCCTTAAAAAAAAACTCATTTTGACGTCTATGAAATACACAAATTTGGAAGGCACTGTGGGAATTTGAAATTCAAATTTTGGTCGTACATATTTTTTTTTATGTGACCACGTTGACATATTTGTCATTTTTTTGTAGGCATATCTACAAAATTTTGGTCTAAATTATGTAGAATTTTTTCAAAATTGTATGAATAATTTTGGTTTTTTTCAAAAAAAAAAATTGACAAACTGGATCCACCGTGACGTCATGGTGACGTCACGGCGGCCAGATGTGGCCGGAGGCGCCCGCGGCGGAGCCGTGCTCGCCGGCGGCGCGGCAGCGCGTTTCAGGACGCGGGGGCGGGCGCATCCGATGCGGCTCCGCGCGCTCAACCTGTAGCCGGCGGCGCCGCCCCCTTTACGTCACCGGAGCGGCACCAGCGGGGCTCGGACGCGGCGGAGGAGGCGGGAACCTCGGCGGCGATTCCGGCGCCCGTGCAGCGGCGCGGCGGCTGATCTACGGGGAAGAGATGGAGGCGGCGAAGGCGGAGCTTTCCGTCTCTGTGGATTTGGCCGGGGATGGCCGGAGCGCCGGCGCGAGGCGGCGGCGCCGGCGGCGACGCGCCGGGCGCGCGCAGGAGAGAGAGGAGGAAGCTGGGGTTGCCGATGTTTTTACAAAAAAACCCTGACTTTTCCACAATTTACACATAGGTCCTTCCGGGGTTTTTTTTTTTGGAAAAGTGTGTGCACCAAAAATCGTGCACGCGGGTCACCGGCTGGAACCCGCGTTTTAGGGGACGACGTGGCCTATTCTGGACAGTTGATCGTGCCGATCGGACGGCTAAGGACTGCCTGCGACGTGGAGGGCTGGAGAAGGCTGGGATCCTTCCGTCTTTTATATATAGTGTAATGTAATATCCCCGTATTTTATTCGGTGTGGCAGTGCTCGAAAGCTGAATCATGTGTTCATAACTCCAAAAACCGACCAAATTCATTCAACTACAACAGTTGACGTTCCATAGTGGAATCATGTGCTTCACCGTGGCGGTGCCGGCGGCCGGTCAGCGGCGGCGGGCTGGATCCACACCGGCCAGTCTCGTCGGCTCGGTTTGAATAAAGGTGACAGTCCTGGATCTTTCTAACATCAAGACGAAGATTTACTTGATGCAGCTCTTTATTGAATTGGCTGGATTGTCGAGTTCCGGAAGGCTCCACCGGTGAACTCCATTGGGCAAACTAGCCTGGAGATTGACGGATCGGGTGGGATTCGGTCGCGCGCAGCCATGTTTTTCTGACCGTTTGGTTTCAGAGGTAGCGTTGTGAAGCTCTGCAGTCTGTTGCCATCATGGATTCTTCTGTTCCATGATGAAGTCAGAGTGCGGAGAATGGCATGGATGCCGAGATATGTGGACTTGCAATGGTGGTCCAGTCCTGGTGGGATGAGGGATTGGCTAGGTGATTCGTAACTTAGAACAGCAACAACGGCAAGAGGGGGCGACAGCACAGGAGAAGTTCAGAGTCTAAACTTTCAGGGTGAAAACCCAAGGTCTGGCCTTAATTGGTTGTACCTGGCAATTGCCTTGGTGAAGGCATTGTTTTTACGAGTGTGGACTTTCTTCAGGGTGAAAACCTTATGATCTATGATCAGGGCGACGACGACGCTTTAGCTTAGCACTGTTCCCTTCTTGGAGGCGTCGCTTTTGAATAAGTTGGACTTCTGGTACTGTTTTGGTGGGGTTTGGTCTGCTGTAACAAGGAATGAATTACTGTAGCGGGACTTTTTTTCGTAATTCTTCTTTTTATTCTGTGTTGTGTGCATCCATGGAGCCGCTAGGGCACGCGTTGTTGCAGAGTCTGGGTGTAATTGGTATCATCGCGATATTAATATATGCTCTTTATAAAAAAAATGTGCTTCTAACTCAGAAAACAGATCAAATTCCTCAGGCCGCACGTAGAACAGTCGAGCTTTCACTCACAAAATTCGATGTCACCGACAACATCGGTGCAACACTGGAGGCATGATCTTGCGTGAGGCCCGTCCGATTCACGCCACCACCAATAGTTTTGGGGGGCGTCATCTGGGAGTCTGATGCATAAATATGGTTTTAAGGTACATGTGGGGGAACCTGAAGCATTACTTTAGATCAGCGGAAGGTGAAGTCCAATGTTGTGCCCTTGGTCACCGTTATCTTTTCTAGTTAACCTTGTTGCATGCATATGGGTAGCGACACATGGCAGAATGCCCAATGCACAAGATATCTTCTATTCCAAGCAATGTCAGTTCTTTGGAGCACTTTTAGCACAGATCTATCCTTGGAATGTACCGCTTGGCAAATGACAAGAGACAAACTTTGAGTAGATCCAAGCACATGAATATACTCAAGCTAGTAAGAAAATGCTTTGTCCTGAGATTAATGTATGGACTATAAGTACTCCAATGCGGCACTCTATGCACAGAAGATACCTTAGGTCGGACTTTGACCAATTTGGTGTCGATGTCGCTACGGCCCTATAAATCTGCTCTTCCATTGTCTTCGGCTATCTCCTTCAGTTTCCCGTTAGTTACATGACAGGCATACTAACGAACAGGTCCACAGTTGTTTAGTATGCGGCTGTTAAAATGTGTAAGCTTCTTGCTTGGGGCTATCATCCTATCGGCCACCTTTGGGCCTTTCTTCGCCATTGCCAACAGAGGTAGACACCGCTACTTGTGTGCATACTGGAGCTCTGGCTTTTCATTCAGTTG
Source organism: Poa pratensis (assembly GCA_947311845.1). Taxonomy (NCBI): domain Eukaryota; kingdom Viridiplantae; phylum Streptophyta; class Magnoliopsida; order Poales; family Poaceae; genus Poa; species Poa pratensis. Next base: position 59,176,242 of record CAMZMU010000074.1, on the reverse strand, counting down.
TTCTTTGGTTTTCAGTTCTTGGTTTTAATTGCATGTTTGCGTGCGACACGCTAACATACTCTTTTGAAAATACGATGTCATATTTACTGTGTTCTCAGAGTTGATAATGGTTTTTGGCGATGCAGGCATGGAGAAGACGGGAGTAAATGATCGCTGAAGCATACTGAGTTCAGGTGCAGAACATTCTGTTGGAAAATGTGGGCATGGAGGAAGGAAGGAAGGATCTGGGTATGAACTGTTACTTCAGAACTAGGAAAGTTCATCCAGGGGTCTACTTCGATGGCCACATACCCTTCACTGCTGATTACCCTATACCCAAGCATCACCCGCCCAAGAACAACTAGAAGTAGATAGTTTATAGCCAAGTAACTATAGCTAGCTTGTCTCTCCTTTTTATTATTCTTTTGGTTAACCATCCTATTTGTCCGCTATGGCCTTACCTTGTTTAAATACAAGTGTGTAGTTAGTCATGATATAACAGTCATTTGTTGTGTTTCCCTTGTGCCTTATATTTGTCAGCTATGTACTATGTTCTTCCTTCTTGTTAAATATAGGTGTTTAGTCATGATATAACAGTCATCAATTGTGTTCCGAAACACTACATGGGGGACGACATCAATGCCGAGGGTTGCTCCACGAGGTCAGAATTTAAAACGGACTTCAGTATAGAAAAAACACCAAGAGCAACTCTATATTTCACAGGCTGCAATGAGCAGATCTCAGGAATTGTGCCGTTGAACCACCTGATATGCCATTCGATAAAGGTGTTGCCACACCAATTGAGTTTTCTTTCCCGAAAAGGCGATAATATTCCCAGTCTATGAATGGATTTATGCCATACTTGTCGAACCTGGATTACAAGAAACAATCCTAACTATCTGGTGCATTTCGTCGGAACCCAGGCAGCTACCTCACAGAAAGGTGGTCCAATCATAAAGGTTCGAGGAAGAAGGGAAGCAGAATGAAGGAGGATGGCTGGGCAAAACATACACCTGATGTTCTCCAAGCGAAGGCTGACAAGTGAGGAGACGGACAGAGGTTCAACAAGGTAAAGGGGCAATCAAAAATTCACGATGATAGTGTCAATGTAGAACTTACGATGATCAACACCCAGCAAAGGAAAAGTGTACTGCCTAGAATCAATGACAGTGATAACGAAGAATCTCGCTCTTCCATGCAAATACAAGGGTCAACAAGAGGGCGAGCTTCAGAAGAGCCCAGCTTGTCTTTAACAGTTCCTGTTAGATGATCTAATCGATATATTTACAACAAAGACCACCCAAGTTTCAAAACAAAAACCCAACAAAGTTAAAAATAGAAAATGTCAGGTTTCAATCCAACTAGAATTCCCATTATTTGTAAGCTTATCGATACAATTGATAAGATAAGTAGAACAATTTCAGCTGTACTTGTGCTAAGCTATGTCTCTTAATCATAGAACTGTGGAAGCAGGCGTCAATTCATATGGTCAAAACCAGGTGTACAAACTACCAACCAATAAAGTAATCAACTATTGATACCTCAACCCTTCCACAACTCAGAGTGAGCTATTTTCTTGTGTATTGCTGGACCCCGAGGCTTTGTCTAGGTCCCTCTTGTTCATGTAAAATAAGGATTGTTTGTCCGTGAATGCCGATTTTATGAGGATTGGCGAAAATCCAGCATATTCTTTATCCATCTTAGCTAGACCAACTTCAAGAATGTACTTCACGAGTTCATGTTTCTGCACAAACGGTTGTGCTGCAAATTCCTCTACGGGTATCCACTGCATTTGAGAAGTGGAGCGTCAGCTAGGTATTCATGCACAGGTAGTGGAGATATTAAAAGAGGATAGTTTCAAAAATGTCCCTTTCCCGAGGCGCATTAGTGCATTACACAACTTGATGCTGAAATGCATGTTGAAGTACCTGAGCATCCTCAATTTCTGATTCTTGCTTAGTAATGTCAAAGGAAAGTGGCCGTAAGATGCACACAAAAAATAGATCCGATTTGTCAAAATAAGCTTTGTGGCTCTGCCTGCACATTGGACAATTGTTAGTTGAGACTTAGAAAAAACTATAGTGATCGAAATAAATTGCAACAAAGAAAGTTTGAATATTTAATCTCCATTTGACCATGCTATAGTAGTTCATGTTTCATTTGATAATAATTTAGATTATTGTCGCTAACAGGAGGTTTATGGAGTTAATCAAGCATACCTCAGGAAAAAAAATCATCTTATACAAATATATTGCATCATTTACCAGCACAATGCATATTACAAACATTAGAAATTCAATGTACCATTTAAAAATCTCATATATATACATAGTCTACACTACAGAAGGCTGCTGAAATTTGGAATATAGTTGATAGGATGGGGCGGACAGAGCTAACCAGCTAGGTGCCACAGAGCATAAGTTGGTATCAGGATGACTTTTACAAGTTTTTGAGATGGAGAACAAAATGAAAGGACGTTGGTTACCTGAAGGCAACTACTTCAATGAATTCTGCATCAATCTGATACATGACCCAGGAAGGAAAAGAGAGAGAGTATTACTAGCTATAGCACCATTTTGTCGGCATCAATTTACTGAACAGAAAGTAATTCTCCATATGCTAATACATACCCCGGTCTCCTCTTTTACTTCTCTTACAGCTCCAATGTTTATATCTTCACCCTGGATGTATCAAAATCTTGTATAAATTACAATGAGAGAAAGTGGCGAAGAAAAATCTTTGAATTGCCTCTCTACATGTTCAGAGCAAAAGAATTACTGGTTCAACAACTCCAGTTGGAAATTTCCATACACCTAATCCACGAAGTACACCACTTTTTTCTTGGACAGCCAATACCTATAACGCAAGACACATACTTTATCTAAGCTCTTAAAGTCAATTCAAAGAGGATATGATGGCAGAAGCATGATTATCTGAGTCCTTAATAGTGCTTTCATAATGAATTGGTACCTCTCTTTTGTCATTCATTACAAAAGCACCGACACCTACACGGTGTGTAGCATTTACAGGTAATGTATGGGTCGTATTCGGGAGCCAGTACGCGAGCATTAAGTAAGTTTCCTCTGCATGATGGTACCAGAATCCTTCCTATATCAAAGTGAAGGAAAGGTGATTCAGACATTAAGTTCAAACTCCAAACAGCTTGTTATAATAAGCCTTGCCCCTTGTACATATTAATATTAAGATAAGTGTACTCTCTTATGGGCACTTTCAAAACGAACAACGGAAGACAATGTTCACACAGAGCTATGAAATAACAGTAACTAATATAAAAAAACTAGAACAGTTCAAAACGGAAAAAAAGACCATGTTCACACAGAGTTATGAAATAAGTCAATAACACTAACTAATATTTCAAAACTAGAACAGTTTTCTGTTTTCAACTACAAATACATGATTTATTTGAATCTGAAACTATCATTTTACTGACAAGTTATATCAATAATATACTCATGAAACTGGCATTCTGCTACAATAGAAACATGAAATATGCAAAGCTAAAATTACCTCCACTGCTGATGGAATAAGATTGGCAAGGCCGATCGGCAATTTTATCCAGACGCCTCTTATTCCCTACAATGAAGAAAAAACACAAATTTTAAATTGCAGAGAGAACCAATGGAAAGATCATATAAAAAATATTTTGTCGGGAGCCATGAATAGTTCAATTTGAATATGGATGAACAGTACACATCTCTCCGTGGCACGAACTGGATACACTTGATGATCGTGGGGAATTATCCATAGCACTAATTAACATTGCATATAACTTATCTCTATACAGGATGCATTCAATGATTTATAAAAAAATACTTATCTCTATACGGCTGGGCTATTTATCCTGAACCTATACACATGCATTTTATGGAATTTTTAACAAGTCAAATTTCCAATAACATCGTATGTACTGCGGTATAGCCACGGATTGATGAAACCACCTGGTCCCTCCAATTCGCCAATGCCGATTTCAATGAAGCTGAGAAAACTTGTGGGTCCATCAGGGTCGTCATCTCAATGATGACACCTCCATGCTTGTCATTCACAAATGGGAGCAGCTCGACATTCGCTCCACTCTTAGCCATTGCCGATTCCGCCACCGCTGTTGAGTTGGTGGAACTTGACATAGCTCTGCTCCCCGACCCAACTCTTCGTCTTATACCTGCAGCTACAGAATTAGAGCAAGCAAAACTTACGGACTGCCTATGCTGCGTAAAATTGCACAGTTTACAACATTTTAGCATAAGCAAAAGCGCACTGCATGTGTGGTGTGAACAATCTTACAAATTTCAGCACTGCACTCGGTTAACTGTATAATGACCACTAAACAGACAAAAAGGTGAGTGGGACTGGGATTGCCGAAACCCAGGATGGACAGGAGCCACCACTAAATCGTGCCCGGTCCATCCCCTTTCTTTTTCTCTATGATTGTCATATTTTCAACATCCATCTATGCTTATTTTTTCTAATAGGCTCACAGTCTCCAGGCATCTGGGAACGGGAGGCTCCACGTACGTCTACCTACCCCTGCCACACCTATTCCCTTGGCTGCAGATTTTCCAAAACCACCGCCACCCAAAATCGATCCGCAGCGTCTCGCGACGGCGGACAGACAGACAGACAGACGGGAGGGCTGGATCGATGTAACGGATGGAGAGCGAGCACGCACGCACGCACGCACCTGGGGCTCCGGAGAAGGTCGCGGCGCGGCTGGGACGGCGGCGGAGGAGGAGGAGGCGGAGCGGAAGGCCGGCGAGGCGCGGCGGAGGAGGAGGAGGCGGAGCAGAGGAGGCGCGCGCGTGGGGCAGAGCAAGTGATGACTCCAGCGCATCGCGACTCGTATTATTGCTGCCTGCGGTGGACGGCCCGGGACCTAGCGCCACCGGTGGATGCTAGCTAGCGAGGTGGGAACGCGGCGGCCTCGCTAGCGACCCAGGCGGCGGGGTGGCACAGTGTCATGGACATGGTGCGTCTGTGTGGTCTGCACGACAGCACGAGTATTGATTTTTTTTTCCTAGTTTTTTTTTTTTAAGGATAGTCCCAGCCTTTGCATCAAGAAACAAGGATACATCGTTTATCACATCTGAAACAATTGGGTTAGGATATCGGAGTCCCAAATACAATTTTTTTTTGAAACAAGGGTCATGATTGCCTTGGACAGGGTCGCCGCATTCTCCCCTTTCACAGCTTCCCGCCGTTGCCACCACATATACCAAGCGCCAACCGCAATACCCTTTTTGAAGTCAATGTTTCCCGCGTCGATGTTTCGTAACCGGTTAATAGATTTGTATGTAGGTAAATGCTTGTGACCACAATTCGACGGGTTAACAGTCACACAAGACTGTATACAGGTTCGGGTCCCGGTATCCTCTCCAGTAACATCCACACCCCTATGTGGATCGATTCTAGGCGGATCAGGCGAGGGGTCGGGGGAAGTGGGGGGGGGGGGGGGGGGGTGACTACATATATCGAGTACAAGAGCGCTACGATAGAAGTTTTGAGTTGTCAATCTTTTTGTTTGTTGTGCTTGTTTCGGTTTATTCTGTTATCCTTATCATGTTTTTTTTTATTAATAAATTTAGATCGCCGGTAAATAGAAACAATTGAGCACAATCGTTTCACATGAAAGATATTAATACTTAAGTCATGAAGACATCCCATGCCAACAATGCAACTGAACCTACCTACCTACCTACGTACTCCTAATGTAGGCTTAGATTATTTGTGTTTCATGATTGAGTATCTAGCCAGTTTAGGTAGTAGGCACGGGCGCACGGCTGACCTGGGATAGCACAGCCAAAAAAGCAAGTATCATCAAGCACCTTCAACGTCAGGAATCTCCACCAAATGTTTTGACATAGCACGCAATCTATTTCAAGAAAGTCATCACTAGCAAGACATGTACGCAACCGGACGATATGCGAGGCGACAAAGCCAGAGGCAAGTGACACACACACACACATCGCTGTCTGCGCCGAGCTGCCATCACACTGAAGACCGCATCACTTCAGAATGCACAGATCCATGAAATCCAGTTTCTACATTTCTTTTCCTTTTTCATATCTACAACAGATCACCAGAACATAATTCTATACATCACATTCATAGAATTCCCAGTATATTTTGTCCAAACATATAACCACATCTCTAAATACCAGAGAGAAAATGGCGCAAGAACTGAACGATAGAATACTCAAAACGACATTGTCCAGGAGTGGAGTATGGAGATCCTGAAGCTCTGGAGCGTCGAGATCCTGAAGGCTAGTGTTGTCCAGGTCCGGTATTAGCATGGTCTCATAAGGTGTCCCATGCGCTCCCTTCGCGGTCGGGAGCCCGGTATGAAAACCCTAGATCTTCTCCCGATTGTCGTCTTAACATGCTAGCCCTCTGCAACAGGCGCACGAGTTGCTGCACGACCTCGGACATCGGTGGGCGGAACTCCGGTTCCGGCTACAAGCAGTGGCCACAGAAGGGCAGACAGAAAAGTTAGGATCTTAATTTACCTCTCTTGAGAGAGAGTATTTAGTTCATATTTCAACGAAACTCTACTTTCAGATCCACAGGGGTTAATGAGCCGATTACTTTTCCCAAAAAAGTAGCGTTAATTTTATTAATGCATCAAGATGGTACAAATAAATAAACCAGCTGGGCCAATGAATGGTTTTTCTAGTTAGCTGCAAGCTAGAGTGATGCTGGAATGAATGGATGAGAGAAGGCCATATAGATGACAGAAGAAAAATGACATGTACCTGGACACAGAGTGCGATTATGTCGGCGAAACGGGACAGTGATTTTGCGGGGTACATCCCATCCATTGATGGATCAACCATCTTGGCGAGCGCGTCGATGTCATGAAGCTGCGGGGTTGCCCACCGACAAGGGACTGCTCCGACCTCTCTCTTGATCTGTTGTACAACACCAAAATTACAATGATCTTAATCGCAAGAAGAGAGCGGAAGGCCATACAGTTTAAAGTTAGAGCAGTACTACATTTTTACCAGGTCAGAAATGATACCTATCTAATGGTTTACGGCCTGTCAGTAGCTCTAACATCACTACTCCAAAACTGTACACGTCACTCTTTACAGTATATGTTCCTGACATGGCAAATTCTGGGGCGCTGTATCCAAGCGAGCCAACCACCTCAGTTGAAACCTGGCAAAACATAGCATAATAACACCTGATTTAACCCGACGAACAGCAGGTTAAATCATGAAACTTCAGAAGAAAAAATCGCCGATTGGTAGATGTGCTACTATGTTACTTGCCTCTCTCTCAGGATTTGGTGATAAGGCAGCAAGCCCACAGTCAGACAGATGTGAGCTATACTCCTCATCGAGCAGGATATTTGATGACTTGAGGTTTCTATGTACAACAGAGGGCAGGCACACCTCATGCAGGTACCTGAAGAAAGGTTGACAGCACAATGTTAGAGGGGCTCATGAAGGTTCGTGTTCGCTTCGTCAGAGAAGTGCAGACTAAAAAGAGAGATTCAGTAGATTGCGGGGATAACATACTCTAAAGCTCGAGCGGTGCCTAGCACTATCCTCACTCGTGTGTTCCATGTAAGGATCTTGCTCGCTTCGTCAGAAAAATGCAACATATCATGCAGTGTTCCGTTTGTGATGTGCTCATACACAAGAAGCCTTTGCCCATGTTCAACACAATAGCCCGTAAGTGACACAATGTTCGGGTGTCTTAGCCGAGAAATGTTTGACACAACCTCAAGAAAATGATCCTCTTCATACAAGGAAAGGGAAGCACTGTCTATCTTCTTCACAGCAAGCACCTGAGATCATGGACAGTTCAGTTCTAGTGTATGATGATGCAAGAAACTAAAAAAATGTCGAATAGTGCATTAAAAGTTTACATGATCCTAGCAGCCAAAAATGGAAACCGAACCATGAAGCGACTGAAAATCTTGATTGCATGAAGGTAGACACATGCGTCGCAAATGACACAGATTGCAAATATCATTTAAGAAAAAATTCTAAAACGTACATTTACCTTTCCATTGGGGAAATCAGCCTTGTAAACACGACCAAGTGAACCCTCGCCTAGTAGGGAATCTTGACAGAAGCTGTTTGTAGCAACTTGGAGAGAAGCAACAGTATAAGAAGATACCGCGCCAGGAACCTTTATCTTTTTAGCTGGAGAACCATTTATACCATATACCCTTTCAGGAGTCCCAGAAGGCCGTGGGAGCACTGAAGTTACAGGAGTGCCTTCATGGCTGTTGTTATTAGAATCTACAAAAGAAAAACACCGAGATAAGTACAAAGATTGAAATTCTCAACCAATCTTAGTGTAGAGATTTAAAGGTAGTAAACATTTTGGCTTCCCGCAACTATTTAAGTTTTACCTTTTTCACATCTTGGTAACAGGAGAATAACAAATTCTTGTTTCACTTTACCTCAAACAGGTCTAGTATTACTACAAGTGAACCTACAAATCTCTATGTTTAGTTTTTGTGGGAAGGGAACCTATCATATGCGAAGATATAGGAGCGTACCTCTGTCTATGTTTACTGCAAGAGCGCCTACAAAGTCTTTTGGTTCACTGGTACCACCATCCTTTCCTTTATGGACAGTGTGAAGGCAGAACACCAACGCGAAAAGTACACATGACGCAGCAGCAACTGAGGCAACAACCAACCCTACAAGCACACCTGTTTGCCGACCTTGCTTCTTGTCACCTTGATCGAATGGGATCTCGGGGTCAGGGCTATCTGGGAAACTCATTGGTCCTTGAGGATGGTCTGGCTGATCAAGTGGACTCTGAGGCGGTGGCATGACAATAGGTGGTGGAGATGCAGGCATATTGATAAATGAATTTCCTCCAGCTCTACATGATTGCAATTGCACCAACCCATCAGCATGTAGAAACGATGATTTCCATAGTAAAATAGGAAAAAAAGGTATTTTACTGTGCCTACATCAAATTTGGAATCGAGCTGAATTCCCCTGGTATCAAGCCGCTGAAGTTGTTGTTTTCTACATTTCTGTTTAAAGGCACAGTTACTGTACATTATCAGACAATAAAGAAGCAAGGAATATTAGCTGGCATGTTGGAAAATGGAAAGTCACTTACTGACTTACAGTGTAGTAAGGCTTAGGTTGCCGAGGACACTGACTGTGCCTGACAATTGATTATTTTGTATATAACTGCACAATTGGTTAGAAGTTAAGAACTGCGGGAACCATGAAAATGAAACACAAAAGTGGTAAGATTGAGTTGAAGACTATGGAATACTTACAGGCTAGAAAGATTTGACAAAGAGACAAATGAAACTGGAAGGTTCCCTGACATGTGGTTGAAAGATAAATCCCTGTGAGGATTTTGAACATAATTAGTTGGAGTCATATAAAAGAGTAAATTTGTGCAAGGAATTTGAAAGATAAATCCATGCACATGCTTTGCTAACATTTCTGCAGTGATTCACTTAGATCATCAGTTTATCACACATTTTACAGGTAAAACTAGATAAATAAATTCAGCTTCACCCAAATTGGGATGTCGCTTTGGAGCTCAAATTTATCTTAGGTAAACAGGCTGCCCTCCATGATAAATTTAGCTTCACCCAAGACAGAAGAAAAGTAGGATTGGACAAGAGGAACATAGAGTGCATCATTTTGCATTATGTTCCAAATTATCTGCGTTGAGAATTCCAAATAGAAGGCCTTACAGTTCAGATAGAGAATTGAGGTTCCCAAATAGTTCACCAATTTCCTGAAACAGCGAGTTGTGACTGACATTTCTGCATGTACATTTCATTATTGTTAGGCTATGCCAACGAAAGAAATTGCTGCAAATTTAGCTACATCTTTGCGGTACTCAGCAACTTACAGGTAGCCAAGTGATATCATGTTGGATATGGAGTATGGAAGGTTACCAGAAAAGTTATTTCTCGCCAAATTCCTGCAATATCGCAATGACTGAACAGCAAGCACCAACTACTTAAAATGAATAAGTGCAAGTTGAGAAGCATTACAGGTGGATAAGATTCGGTGGCAACTGATAAGGAATCGTATCATGCAAATTGTTGTTACTCAAGTCCCTGCAAGTTAAGAAATGAAAAGTATAAATATTTAGGAAAACATAGGACAATGAAGGTTTGTGCTCAGTGCTAGCTCATACATCGTTTTCAGTGCCACTAGATTGGACAGCAGGTAACCAAGAGTACCATTCAATCCCATACCAGAAAGGTTGCTGCAACATTAGGAGAAGAGGCAGGATGTATCAGTGTTCAGGTTCAAGTTAATTTTATATAACTACAACGGTAAAACTAGATAAGAACAAAAATAAAGGGAAAAATAAAATTAGCACTAGTTGCTACCACACCACATCAACAGTTCCACACCCTTCTGACAAAAACTTTCTATATGCTCAGCAACTTTGGATAGAAAAGAACAAATGCATAAAGGTTTCCCCAAATTAGGTACCAAGAAGGGCTACACCAATCCATATTTTTTTGTAAAAAAAATCCAAACGGTGAACTTTTAATCGCAGAATCAGCAGGTATAGTATGTACATCATAAATGGTAACTGTTTAGCCCTTTTCAACAGTAAACATTCTAGGACCAAGACAAATCTGTACATTGCAGTTACGGCGGAGCCTGAGCAGGTGACGCCCATCCAGGCGGCGCCGCAGGGGTCGCCGCCGCCGGCGGCGGACCAACCAGCGAGCTGAGCCGGGCTGTTCCAGGAGGTGTAGAGGTTCCCCAGAGCCGCAACTGCAAGAACCAGAGCATACCAAACATCAGGTACAGTGAAACCACAGAGAATGGGTGCCGAGAAACCAAGAGGCGGCGGCCGGCATTACCAGCCGCGGCGTCGGTATCGGCCCCCACCACCGGCCCAAGGGCGAGGAGGAGGCCGGCGAAAGCGGCGGTGGCTAGTGCCGCCATTCTTGTTCTTGACCTCTCCCTCCTTTTCGTCGATCTTCAGACTACTTGGATTCTTGGCTGACAACTGACATGACCGTGGTGATCACCATTCCCGATGGCCCATCCTCCCCCCACTATCTCTCTCTTCTTATCTTTATGCGGGATAGCTAATATATGGGCAGGGGTTGAAGGAAGTGTTGGATGCCATGCTTGCTTCGGGGAGGAGATGCAGTGTGACGTCGGCAAGGATTAGTTCCTCTCCCCATGCGCTCGCTGTCTCCGGGTCCTCGGGACCTTGTTCTCTGCTCTTGTCCGCAGTGTGGGCTACCGCCGCGGCCTGCTTTTTGGCTTCATCATAAATAAGAGAAACAACGAGCTGTTGGAACGATATAAAGGGACCAGAGGTCATCAAGTTGCACGAAAAGTTAGGATTGATCACCAAGTTGAAAAACCTCAAAATGTGGTCACGAAGTTGTAGAATAGTAAAAGATTGGTCATTCCGTGACGTCTGCCGTTAAATCGATGACGTGGCAGTTTGTTCTTTTGCAAAATGCACCCTAAATTTTGTCGGCGCTGCTTCCTCCATCCCTCGCCCCGACTGGCTTCCACAGCGGCGAGGACCTCCGCAGCGGGTCGGCGGCACTGGGGCAGGTCGCCGCCATGGAGCCGTGTTGTCCGGCCGCCGCCGTGCTTTCTGGTCGCCGCCACGGAGCTGTGATGCCCGGTGGCCGCCGCCGCCACTGAGCCGTGCTGTCTGGCCGCCGCCGCCGCCACGGAGCTGTGTTGTACGGTCGTCGTCGCGGTGGCACCCCGGACCGAGTCCTCTCATGGTGCCTGCGCCGGCCCCTCCCTCCGGCCCGAAGCTGCTAGCAGGCACGCCGGAGCCGCGCCATCCTCGTCGCATCCGACGGGATTGGAAGGGCAGAGGCGCTCGCCGGCGACCTCCGCTTGCTCGCAATAGCAGGAGGAGCATCACGCCGCGGCTCCCCGCGCTTCCCTCCCCGATTCAGAGGAGCGTCATAGCAGGAGGAGCATCACGCCGCGGCTCGCCGGCGACCTCCGCTTGCTCGCAATAGCAGGAGGAGCAATAGCGGTGGAATAGCACGGCGTCATCGAGAAGCATCTCTCCCCGAAGAATGAAGTCCTCTAGTGCTTTGTAGAAGAAGAACGTGATCGGCATCCCGGGAACGCGCCAAACGCAGTGCCGCCGAGGACGCGCTCGCGCAGTCGTCCTGGTGGAACAGCGCCCAGAGCGTGCTGCGGCCACACACGTCGCACGACAACCGCTGCGACTCGTCGGCGGCAAGTACGTCGCCCCCGCGCCCGCACGAGATTGACTTGCTGCGGCGTAGGTCCGGCGGGACGGACCGGCGCGCTCACAAGCGCTGTGCTCGTCAACGCCGCGCTCGCTGCGGGGATCAGGCGCACGATGCAATGGGGGCAACAGTTTGCTCGGGAAGGATCTGAGGCGTGCGAGAGAGCTGGGCGTCATCTGCAGGTGTAAGGCGCGCTCCGGGGATCCTCGTGGCTCTTCTTGACATGGCTGCGCGGTCAGCGACAGTTTGGTCGGAACGCAATCAACGTGGCCAATATACGTCGATACGGTGCTGGCACTGGCGGCAGCGCGGCAGCGCGGGGCAGGCGACGATGAAGTCGGGAGAGCAGGGTCATGGCCTAATTAGCTAATCAGCATCCTGAATCCATGCTCATAGCTACAACTGGAGTGTACGATTTCTGAATTTATTTGAACGTGTGGTGGTGTTCCTCAGCTTGCATGCGTGCATCCGCGCGGGCGTGGCGTGGTGTTCCTCGCCTACAGCTGCGCATCCTGAGTCCCCTCCTTCACCCACCTCACAAAAGATAATTAAAAAAGGACTTAACGTCAGCCATGTAAGGGGGTATTTATAAAAAAAGTCAGCCATGTCATCGACTTAACGCCCGTTATGACGGAATGACCAACGTTTTGCTAATCTGCAACTTCGTGACCATGTTTTGAGCTTTTTCAAGTTGGTGACCAATCCTTACATTTTGTACAACTTGGTGACCTCCCGTGCGTTTCACTCTGATATAAATTGGAGAAGTAGTGTTACAAATATACTAGCATATAAAATACGAAAAATTAATCAGCCACTCTTTTAATCATACTGGTGTATAAATATTGCCTCCGTTTGATGGTGGGTCAAATTTTGTCAAACCTGTCTCCAAATGTATGAATTCTCTACGGGTTTGCGGGGAATGGGACCTCATTGCCATCCCTAACTTTGGTGAAAAAGTTAGCCAATATATTAAAAAAAAACAAGACCTATGGGGACTAGGCCCTTGGTGATATTTTCTCATAGAAGAAGATAACACTCATAAGAACTTCCGAAATTCTACCACGATGGGACTCAAGCTCGGGCCGTTAGGTTCGCCACTAAGCCTCTAACCGCTGGGCTACTGCCCCGTTCTCGTTTCTTCCTCTCGTGGGACCCAAACCATGTCCTTAAGTCGATATGACTCCCACGCATGGCTAGACAACCGAAAAACAGCCTAAAATAGTGACGACATACAAAGAACCCCAAAAGTGATAAAACTTACAAACTGGTACTTGTACCACCTAGTTACGACCATGACCACTGAATCAGGCCAAATGTGGTGTCTCTGTCCTCACCCTTCCCAACCGAGTCGGGCAAAAGTTTTCAATGAAAGCTTGTTGTAGCAGACGAACGGAAGTCGTCGCTTTATGCTTCCAAAGTGTCGGTGCACCAAAGCAACAACCATCATCTTACCGCAGGTCGGAAGAATCTGACCTGCAAACACAGCGACGAACACGAAAAATGGACCAGATCCTAAGAGATCCATCAAATCCATAACTCGCGCGCCCTCCGCTAGCGCTATACCCACCACCTGAGCCGGGATGTGGCGGAAGGACATTATTCTGACATCGACATGTACTACCACAACAAAGAAAATAAACTAGATAAAACAGAAACCATCTCGCCGTCGAAAGCCCAAGGTCCGCCCCCCTCCATGAAAGGCCATCAGAGGTGGGCGGACCGTCGGAGTGGACGGAAAACCTAATGTTTCTCCTCCTGCCACCCACTGTCCCATAGTGTCTCATAGTATGTAGTACTATCATGTTGGTACAACATTGGCGAAACCGATAGTCAACACATGTCTAGCTCAACCTTTCGGCGCCTGAGTGTGCCCAAACTGAATAACGTTGTCAGCAAAGCAGTTGGGAGGACACACAAAAACTGTAGGATGTGCCTCTGTGATTACCTATCTTGGACAGCCTTCTAGGAACCGTGCTAATCAGAGCGCTGAAAAGTTGCATGACAGGAGAAGATTCCAAGAAGAAAAATATGCTGGTAGTACCACAGAGCTCGCTAGTTCCTCGCACATGCATGGAGAAAGAACACCCGTGAGGCACTCCCGTGACAAGGGTGACAAGTAGGGTAGATCGAAAGATGGCCCCAGAACCCCAAAAAGCTGAAGATCGCATCAGGCAAAGCGATCAAGCCTCCAATAATTAACCAGGCCAAGAGCCAGCCTGCATTTCATCTTACGCCGGATCCGATCTGGCGATCATTAGCTATCCAGCTCTCATGCGCCGTGTCGTCCGTTACTACTACGGAGGTCCCTCTCGCCCCACGGTACGGGGGGAAGAATTGTTACGGCAGGCAGATGAACCTACAGGCTGTTGGAGGACGGCAGTACCATCTTCACTTTGATTGACATCATTCCTGTGTTAGTTTGCGGTTGATCACTCCCATTTATTTCTTGTCTTTCAATTCAGAAAGGAACACGCAGCTACAAGACGAACATAATTGTTGTCCTAGCACCACAAGACCACTTGGTACACAAATGTTGGTACTGACAACCAACCTTGCTAGACACTGTTTAAAACTAGGGGTTTTAACTCGGTTGGCTGCAAATAGCGATCAGAGTCAGGACATCGGTTCGATGACAGACGCAAACATGGAAGCAACCGCTGCAGCTAACCTTGCCCCTACACTCTTCCAAACAGGTCGTTAGATACGAACAAAAGGACTGTAACAGGCAAGACCAAACGTGATGTGGACAGGACTGGGTGCAAGTGTAAGAGCATCTCTAACAGAGCACTCAAACGCGTCGAAACCGTAAAATAACCGCCAAAGACGGTTCCGAAACCGTAAAAATGAGAATAGCAGAAACCTTAAACGGCACGGGCCCGTAAAAAATTTTGAGGGCGCCCGTGAAATCGGCCCGCGGAACTGCGAATTCGGAGGTTCCCCCACGAACCGCCAGCCCCCCTATATCTCTCGAGCGGTTGGCGGGAGGGACATTGTGGGGACCCCGGACTAGCTATCCGAAATACCCGATTATGCTTAACACAACGATCCCGTGATCAGTCTGTCGTTGCACATAATCCGAATTGGATACCAAAGTTTACATCCATTACAATACCGAATAAAAAGTCTTACATAAATGGTCATTTAGACCAATCTTACATAGGTGCCTTCATGGGCCAAACCAAAATATCAGCGGAAGCTACGGCGTAGTAGACATCATATTCTAACGGTGACAACCCGACAGGCAGCTGACTTGTGGAGATCCTTAGTTGGCGTAGAAGTCGCCATACTCCTGCTCGGCGTAGTGCTCCTCCTCGTAGTCTGGCTAGGACAATAGCCAGGGACGAAACCAATATGAGTACATTTGAATGTACTCGCAAACTACCCCAACATGAGTATGCACTAGTTTTAACTTAAAGGACAACTTTTATTTATTTTAAACATCTCTATATCTTTATTGAAAAAGGTAAGAAGAGTTTTATAACCACTTTTAAAGAAACCATCATTTTATCTGTTTCTCCAAAACTCCTCCTTTTTCCGACCATAGCCCGTCATGGTCCACTTCCTCCATCCACCTCATACCGATCCGTTGGTATAGGTGTAAGGAACATTCTCCACTTCATTTTCTTTTTAAAACTCAAAGTCTTTCAAAAACTTGCACATGGTCAAAGTAGGGCCTCCCAACTGTCCATATCCGAGGACTCGGCTATTCGAATAGTTTTAACCTCTGCAGAGGTAGCACGCTTTTAGCCCACATCCATCCGGCAACTCATCGTGTCCGCCACGTCTCGCCATACCAGGTGTATGCGAAGTAAGCCGCCGGCCATAGCCTCTTATTTGCTCATGCTAGTATAGGATCCTTCCCATATGACACTTTCCATCGACACCCAGTCCAGTTTCCCGTCAGAAACCCTAAGTGTGAGGACTCATAGTTTTGTCCGGCGGTTTATGGTGGAACCTTCTATCCTCCCCACCAACTTGTGTGAGGACCCGGGTCAGGGGGTAGGTCCTCGGACCATCCCCTCATGCATAACGGAGTCATCTCCGTCGATGAGGTATCCCATACTAATAAGAGCAAACTACATGACTAAGCCTTTTCCCATATGTGGTAGATGTGGTCGCACAGGGTATCGGATGGTTGACGTAAGTACAAGGACACACTGTGCATTTTTCATAAACATCACCATTTTTCCACTTCTCCATTCCAACACCGACATCTCGGCATTTCATAATCTCACAAGTAATTGCAAGGAGTTTTGAATAAACCATATTTGTTTTTCCCATCCTATAATTTGATATAACTATCTTATATTTCTACATAGGTGGCAAAATAATTTCCATATACTTTTGAAATGGGTTTTATAAATCTTGCCTTGAGAGTAAAACATGTTATGAAAGTAGATGCATATGTTTGTAGTGCAAGCTCAGAGAATAGCTTGCCTTGCTCGGCAAAGTGACCTTGGTCTTGTTCTTCATTTCAGCAAACTCTCCTTCCTCGATAATCCGACAACGTTCTCGTCTAATTAATAAACAAACAATGCAAACAATCACTAAGCTATACAAGCAATCATCTCAACATAACAACCAAAAACATCACAAATAGCTACTGCACACACAAACCATACAATTTGGTTTCAAAATAATTGATTTAAACATTACTTAATTACTTCTAAAAATTAAGGCAGAAACTTGTTGAACATGTTTAATTCACAACTTGAGTTCTGTTGGTCACAAAAATACAAACTAAAATTCTATGGAAAGCTACTGATGTGTAGAAGACAACACAATTTGATTTGGTTCAATTGGAGTTACTAAACTCCCTACACATTTGTTTGAATCCAGAAGCTTAATAACCAAGTTTTGGCTACCATTTAAATTCTATTGCTTCAAAAATTAAATCCTTTTAGGGGTGACTAAACATGACTAAATGTGACCTAATAAAATTGGTCCTAATTCATTTGGGTTAACCATTTAACATATTTAAATGTTTGAGTGCAGAAGGGTGTTTAAACTTCTACTTTAAACTAAACAAATCCTACTGCACAAATAATTCTACCAAAATTAGGGAAGCTAATACTAGGCAGTACTAAACTAACAAAATTGGTTTGGAATTATTTGGACTAACAGAGTATCAGAAACAAACAAGTTTAGATTTTAAACCTTCTGTAGTATTTTTAATAATACTTTTTAACTATTTAATTAAATGGAATGAATCCAATTGGGTTGGTTAAACATTTTAATAATTTCCAGAACAATTGAGTTTGATTTATTTGGATTCCTAAATCTCGAGATATTGAATTTTGAAGTTGGATCCAGTACTGTTTCACATTTCAATTTTAACAGAATCGAGTTATGGATAATGTTCAGATTTCTGACTAGTGGGACCTACACGTCAGCGACACAGTGTGCGCGTGGAAATTAATAAAACGCTGACGGGTGGGGCCAGCGTGTCAGCCTAACATCTAAACGAAGGGGTACGCTGCCGTTGGATCAAGATCCAACGGCCCACGTTCGAGTCCATCGGCGACGACCATTTCTGGGCGGCGCCGTGGCTCCGGCGACGGCGAGGTGGATGGTTGGCTCACCTAGAGGGCTCGGGAGGTCGCGGAGATGATGCAGATCGACGGCGGAGGCTCGAGGAAGGTGCTGGTGCGAGCTGTGCTTGCTGGGACGGAGTGTAGCGGCGACGGCGTGGTCTCCAACTTCCACGGCCTCGGGCACGAGCTCCGGCGAGGTCCTGGCTCCTCTCCTTTGCCCTAAACAGAGGGAAAAGCGAGGCGCGTGAGTGCGGTGTGGTTGCAGAAGAGCGTGCAGGCCAGAAAGAAGGGAATGGGAGAGTGTGGCGTCGCGGCCATGCTCGACCTCAACGGCGGCAGTGGCTGCAGCGAGCACGCCCTCCTGGCGGTGCCTGGTGAAATTGGAGCGAGGGAGAGGTCGAGAGAGTGGCGTGGAGTTTCCAGAGAGGCTTGGGGTGGTTTAAATAGCACGGGGGCGGCGTATCGTGGACGAGGTGCACGGACGGCGTCCATGGCGTTGCCGGCGAGATATTTCTCCTCCATCCGACGCGGCGGTGCGAGGGACGTGGAGACTAGGCGTTCACCGGGGTCCGGACATGTTCTAGAAGCTCTGGCTCGAGCGGTGCGTGTCGAGGTGCAGAGGGCTGCGCGAATTTGGGCCGGCATCGCCGCGGCTGCCACGGCGGCGCTGGGGTGGATTCGAGGCGAGGGAGGGCGTGAATGCTCTCCTCTGCGGCGCCGCGGCTGCAGAGGCACGGGAGCGAGGGAGAGCGCGGCCAGGGGGGCCTGGGGAGCGCGGAAACGACGGGGAACGGCACGGCGACACGGCGACGGTGACGGGGAGCTAGGGGTAGGAGACGACGACGTTTTCGCCGAACGCCCCCTGGACTTTCTTTTCCATTTACAACTAGGTCCTTCTGCTTCTTTTTCTTCTTTTCATTCCAGCAGCATTTCTGGAATTTATTTGAGGTACTTAAACATTTTAGAAAAATTCACAAATATTTGTGAGGCTTCCACATAGCATGTAGTAGCTCCACAAAATTTGGCATTTCAAAATAAAATGTTTTGAATCATTTTCTTTCATAGGGTTTTAATTATTGCATTTTGTTTTATTTCAATTGTTTTTACTTTTGAATTTTAAAATAGGTGTAAAATATTATTTGGAAGAGATAAGTGATAAGGATGTAAATGAGAGGTTTCAAATAACATTCCTCTGAATTTTGTTTGGAACATTATTGAGTTTCTTATTTGTCACTTTTATTTTTCTTGTTTCACTTTTGCTTTTGCATTTTCTTTCTATTAATTCAAGCAAACAAGCAACACAAACAACAAGAATTAATTACCACAAGCAACAATTAACAAACAACACATAAAATCAACAAAAGTTTTTGTTGGCTCTCATTTTTGGAATAATAATACTGATTAATATTTTTGGGATGTTACAATCCTTCCCCCCTTAGAATAAATCTCGTCCCGAGATTTGCTAGGCTTAGGTACTAAAGAGGTCTGGAAATTCGCTTCGAAGATAATCTTCGCGTTCCCAAGTTGCTTCTTCTTCAGAGTGGTTAGTCCACTGGACTTTGTAAAACTTGATCGCACGTCTTCGGGTAACACGAACATCTTCTTCGAGAATTTGAGGGTCTCTCACGATAGGTCAGGTCTTGGTTCAGGTCGATGGAGAGGTGGTCGATGTTTTTGAAAACATCAGGCTGGTCAGGAACTTCAAGACACTTCCGGAGCAAGGAAATGTGGAAGACATCATGATAATCTCCTAACTCCTGGGGTAACTCCAGCTGATAGGATACTTCTCCTCGACGAGCAATGACCTTGAAGGGTCCAATATACCTTGGCGC
Organism: Poa pratensis; assembly: GCA_947311845.1. Taxonomy (NCBI): domain Eukaryota; kingdom Viridiplantae; phylum Streptophyta; class Magnoliopsida; order Poales; family Poaceae; genus Poa; species Poa pratensis. The sequence goes on along the minus strand of CAMZMU010000074.1, from coordinate 59,156,677 downwards.
TAACTTTCCTTTGACATGGAAACGCTGCATTCCCTTGAGGGGTGTCACTCGGAGATAAACATAATCTCCGACACTGAAAGTGAGATCACGGCGCTTGGTGTCAGCGTAACTCTTCTGACGGGATTGGGCAGTTTTGAGGCGTTCACGAATAAGCTGAACTTGCTCTTCAGCTTCACGGAGGGTATCTGGTCCGAACAATTTGCTTTCTCCGGTATCGGACCAATTCAGGGGTGTACGACACTTCTTGCCGTAAAGGGCTTCAAAAGGGGCCATTTGCAGACTGGACTGATAACTGTTGTTGTACGAGAACTCTGCAAACGGAAGACAATCTTCCCACTTGGAACCATAGGATAGAACACATGCGCGAAGCATGTCCTCCAATATCTGGTTCACTCGCTCAGTTTGGCCATCGGTCTGGGGATGATAAGCTGTGCTAAATGCTAACTTGGTTCCGAGGGCTTCATGAAGGGATTTCCAGAATCTTGAGGTGAATTGCGTGCCTCTATCAGATACAATCTTCTTAGGCACACCATGCAGGCTCACTATTCTGGAAATATACAGTCTGCTAACTGAGCCCGTAGTGGTCTTGACAGGAACAAATGGGCAACCTTGGTCAGTCGATCAACGATGACCCAGATTGAATCATGGCCTCGGTTGGATCTTGGAAGTCCGGTAATAAAATCCATTCCAATCTCATCCCACTTCCACTCGGGAATTTTCAAAGGTTGAAGCAATCCAGCGGGTCGCTGATGTTCAGCCTTAACTCGCTGGCAGATGTCACACTTGGCTACGAACGAACCAATCTCTCGCTTCATTCCATGCCACCAAAATCTTTCTCGAAGGTCTTGGTACATTTTGGTTCCGCCGGGGTGGATTGAATAAGGGGTCTCATGGGCCTCCTTCAGGATTAACTCCTTAAGTTCCGTGACATTGGGCACACAGATACGGTCATTGAATTTCAGCACTCCTTCAGCATCTTCGGTAAAACCGGGTGCTTTGCCGAGGGAAATCTTCTTCCTAATTCCTCTATGCTTTCATGACCTTTTGGGCTTCTTTGATTTGATCCATCAGGGTTGGGGTTAACTCTAAATTGGCGAGATAACCATGGCTAACAAGCTCTAGTCCAAAATCTTGGAACTCTTTGAACAAGGCTGGCTGTTCGGCTTGGATCAGGGCATTCAGGGTGCAAGGTTTGCGACTAAGGGCATCGGCAACTACATTAGCCTTTCCAGGGTGATAATGGATTCCAATATCATAATCCTTGATTAATTCCATCCATCTCCTCTGTCGCAGGTTCAGATCTTTCTGGGTGAAAATATACTTCAAGCTTTTGTGATCTGTATAGACCTCGCAGCGATGTCCCGCAAGATAGGGACGCCACGTTTTGAGAGCAAGAACAACAGCAGCTAACTCCAGTCATGGGTTGGGTAATTCTCTTCATGCGGTCGCAACTGCCGGGACAGATACGACACAACTTTGCCTTCTTGCATCAGAACGCAACCAAGTCCGAGGCGTGATGCATCGCAATACACGTCGAAACTCTGGGTGACGTCTGGCATGATCAGGATTGGGGCTGAGGTTAGTCTCTTCTTCAGTTCTTGGAAACTATCCTCACACTTCTGAGTCCATTCAAATTTCTTGTCCTTCTTCAACAGTTGGGTCATAGGTTTGGCTATACTGGAAAATCCTTCAACGAACTTGCGGTAATAACCGGCAAGTCCGAGAAAGCTTCGGATTTCAAAACATTGGTTGGGGATAACCAGTCAACAATGGCTTGGATCTTCTCTGGGTCCACAGAAATTCCTCCGGCAGATACAACATGTCCGAGAAATGCCACTTCACTGAGCCAAAACTCACACTTGCTAAGCTTGGCATACAGCTGGTGCTCTCGGAGGTCTCCAAAACTAGACGCAGGTGTTCAGCATGCTCTTCTTCGGTCTTGGAATAAATAAGGATGTCATCAAGGAAAACTACCACGAACTTGTCGAGGTACTCCATGAAAATCTTGTTCATGAGATTCATGAAATAGGCTGGGGCATTGGTCAGACCAAAAGACATCACGGTGTATTCAAACAAACCGTAACGAGTGGTGAAGGCGGTCTTGGGAATGTCTGTCTCTCGGATCTTCAACTGATGGTATCCTGTCCGAAGATCGATCTTGGAAAAGACTCGGGCTCCGTTCATTTGATCGAACAGATCCTCGATCTTGGGAAGAGGTACTTATTTTTAATGGTCACGTCATTCAGCTTGCGATAATCCACACACAGGCGTGTGGTACCGTCTCTCTTGTCCACAAAATAATGGGTGATCCCCAAGGTGAAGCGCTTGGGCGAACAAGTCCTTTGCTGAGCATATCTGCCAATTGCTTCTTCAACTCAACCAGCTCTTCCGGATTCATCCGATAAGGTCTTTGGGATATAGGGGCGGTTCCTGGGATAAGCTCAATTATGAACTCAATTTCCCGGTCTGGCGGCATACCAGGCAATTCTTCTGGGAAAACATCCTTGAACAGGTGAACAACACGGATCTCATCTAGGGCAGGTCGAGCTATGCTCTCATGGCAGCCTGGGTGAGATTGACTAGTTTCAGACACATACTCCACTTCTACTTCTTTGTCGGTGGTGATGGATACAGCTCTTCTAGCACAGTCAATTCGACCATGGTACTTGGCTAACCAATTCATACCGAGTATAACATCGATGCCTTGGGTTCCCAGAACAATTAAGTTAACTGGAAACTTTTCTCCTTTGATCTCAAGGGGTACATCGGAGCAAAACATCTTGGTCTCTACGGTGGATTCTGGGATTTGGATGACCATGGGTTTGGGTAAGAGGCTCTCGACTAAACCTCCCTTAGCAACAAATTCTTGGGTAACAAATGAATGGGTAGCACCAGAATCAAACAGAACAGTTGCAGGTACTGAGTTGACAAGGAACGTACCCAGCACAACATCCGGAGCATCCTGAGCTTCTTCAGCATTGATGTGGTGCAGACGACCCTTGGCAACAGCAGCATTTCCGCGGGGTGCGGCATTCTTGCCATTTCCATTTCCATTGCGGCCTTGACCATTGTTCTGTGCCGGCGCATTGGGGCGCTGGACATTCCTCTTGGGATTGGGACATTCTTTGGAGTAGTGACCCTTGTTGCCGCATTCAAAGCAGATCACATTGGGATTGCGGGTGAAGTTGTTGAAGTTTCCTCCGGGACGGTTATTGTCATTGGGGCGGTTGAAGTTGTTTGGGCGGTTAGGGTAATTGGGGCGTGGAGCTTGGGGTGGACGATAGGCAGGCCTGGTGTTCTGCTGAAAGATACGAGGTTTCTGGCTGCTCGAACCTTCCTGAGCATTCATCCTCCTCTTGCGACCTTCATACATAGACTTGCGCTTGGTCTCCAGCTGGATGGCTTTGTCCACAAGTGACTCCAGATCACGGAAGTCATGGATAACCAGAGCACACTGCAGTTCATCATGAAGTCCACTCATGAAACGCTCCATCTTCTTCTCTTCTTTGTCGGTGTCATCAGGAGCATACCGAGATAAGTCGGTAAACTCATCCAGATAACCGACCACATCTTACTTCCCTGCCTCAGCTTGCGGAACTCATCCTTCTTCCTCTCAATAAGTCCTGGGAATATGCTTCTTGCGGAACTTCTCCTGGAACTCAGCCCAGTTGATGACATGACCAGCTTGCTGGAGAGCCTTGGTAGTTTCCCACCAAGCTCTTGCAGGTCCAGCGAGATAGTGGGTTGCATACAACACTTTCTCATTTCTCCCACAGCAGCAACTTCAGATTGTTGTCGATGGTGCGAAGCCAATCATCGGCTCAGTGGGTGAAGTCCCTTGGAGTAGGTGGGTGGGTTGGTCTTCTGAAATCGCCTAAGGTGGATCGCTGGTTTCCATCGCCATTGCCATTACCACCATTGTTGTTGTTGTTGTTGTTGTTGTTGTTGTTGTTGTTATAAGCGGCTGCGAGTTGTTGCAGGGCAACGAGATGAGCCTGGCGCTCCTGCCGGGCATTTCACGTTCCTCCATGATAAGCGCGAGAAGTTGGGCGGGGGTTGGGTCCGGTGGTGGTGGTGCTGATCCTGATCCTCCGCATTGCGCGACGGGGCGGCATCCTGAAGCACACCGGGTATAAGAGGCAAGGCAAGAAAAGTTCGACTAAGGGAAAAGACGATCTCGCAAGTGGTTGATTAATTTAAGATTATATGAAAATATTTCACACAGATTTAAACAAGACAAACATACTTATATATTACCAACATCACATCAAGGAGTTCACATCAACACAAGCTTACAACATCAAGCTTACAACATCACCTTACATCTAGATACATAACATCTGGTTTCCAAAAGAACCACTACTTCGACTCGACTAGCGATAGGGGGTCAACCTAATCCTGCGGTAGTGATCAAGTCACTCGCCTACTGAGGTGGAACCTCCAGCTCTAACACGTCAGCATCTGACTGGTAGGTGGCTCCTCGGGATCCTCCTCCTCGTCCTCGAGAACTGCCTCGAGTGGCTCCTCCTCCTCGTCAACTAACTCCTCCTCATCATCCTCCTCCTCACAGTCCATCTCCTCCACGAAGTCATCATCGTCACTGAGGAAAGCGTTGTTCTCCTTGCGGAGATCCTCGCCCTCCTCCTCCATCTCGTCAGTATGGTGCTCTAGATCCTCAATCAGCCCGTCCTGCTCCGCCACCTTCGTGCGGAGCTTCACGATAGTCTCCTCAGCTCTGCCCTCTTCCTGAGAAGAGCGACCTTCTCCTCCATCAGCTTCACCTCGTTCTCGCGAAGCTCAACGAGCGACTCGCGGTCAAAGTGGAGCTGAATCCTAGTGCGCAACAGATCATCCTGAGTGCACTGAAGTAAGATCTCCATGTCCATGATGTAGCTCCCAAACATCGGGTGGTAAGGGAAGGAGTAGGGTGTCCATCGCAGTTGCGCCTCCCGTAGAACCGGAAACGGGAGTCTACTAACTCCGCCTTGTGCTCCTCACAAAGTCGGGCTAGCATCCTCTGTGTAGCAGTACAGAGACCGTCAACCCAGGTGGCCTCCTTGGTGGTGAAGATGAGCGTCCTGGAACTGGGAGACTTGATGTTCCTGCGAACTGACGACCTGATGAGCCAGCTCAGCCTTCCGACACCGTGAACATCAATCTGAGCTCCCTCAAACTCTGGAGCGGGGCGACCTAACAGCTTGTCAACTCGAACAAGTCCCTCTCAAACGTCAGCTTGCTGTCCTTCTCAAGCTGAACGAACTCAGTCCAATGGAGTGCCATCTACAATTTTTAACAAAATTTTAAGTTAGTTAGGTGACAAGTGTATCAAAATTTTAATATAGTAGGGCAACAAGTGAGTCAAATTTTAAGCTTAATGAGAGGTGTGCAAAATTTTAGGATAAGGAAAATGTAATATTTAATGAGAGTAAAATTTTGCATAAGTAAGAGGATTGGAGATAAGCAGTTTTCAAAATACTTCATTCCTTTCTTTTTAGAAATTCATCTTTTTGTAACATTTGACAAACGACCATGCTAACTAAGGTTTCCTAAAGTCAGGATGGCTCTGATACCAAGTCTGTGGGGACCCCGGACTAGCTGTCCGAAATACCCGATTATGCTTAACACAACGATCCCGTGATCAGTCTGTCGTTGCACATAATCCGAATTGGATACCAAAGTTTACATCCATTACAATACCGAATAAAAGTCTTACATAAATGGTCATTTAGACCAAGTCTTACATAGGTGCCTTCATGGGCCAAACCAAAATATCAGCGGAAGCTACGGCGTAGTAGACATCATATTCTAACGATGACAACCCGACAGGCAGCTGACTTGTGGAGATCCTTAGTTGGCGTAGAAGTCGCCATACTCCTGCTCGGCGTAGTGCTCCTCCTCGTAGTCTGGCTAGGACAATAGCCAGGGACGAAACCAATATGAGTACATTTGAATGTACTCGCAAACTACCCCAACATGAGTATGCACTAGTTTTATTTTAGTTGACAACTTTTATTTATTTAAAACATCTCTATATCTTTATTGAAAAAGGTAAGAAGAGTTTTATAACTATTTTAAAGAAACACCATTTTATCTGTTTCTCCAAAACTCCTCCTTTTTCCGACCATAGCCCGTCATGGTCCACTTCATCCAACCACCTCATACCGATCCGTTGGTATAGGTGTAGGAAACATTCTCCACTTCATTTTCTTTTTAAAACTCAAAGTCTTTTAAAAACTTGCACATGGTCTTAGGGTCTCCCAATTGTCCATATCCGAGGACTCGGCTATTCGAATAGTTTTAACACTCTGCAGAGGTAGCACGCTTTTAGCCCACATCCATCCGGCAACTCATCGTGTCTGCCACGTCTCGCCATACCAGGTGTATGCGAAGTAAGCCGCCGGCCATAGCCTCTTATTTGCTCATGCTAGTATAGGATCCTTCCCATATGACACTTTCCATCGACACCCAGTCCAGTTTCCCGTCAGAAACCCTAAGTGTGAGGACTCATAGTTTTGTCCGGCGGTTTATGGTGGAACCTTCTATCCTCCCCACCAACTTGTGTGAGGACCCGGGTCAGGGGGTAGGTCCTCGGACCATCCCCTCATGCATAACGGAGTCATCTCCGTCGATGAGGTATCCCATACTAATAAGAGCAAACTACATGACTAAGCCTTTTCCCATATGTGGTAAATGTGGTCGCACAGGGTAGGATGGTTGACGTAGTACTAGGACACTGTGCATTTTTCATAAACATCACCATTTTTCCACTTCTCCATTCCAACACCGACATCTCGGCATTTCATAACTCACAAGTAATTGCAAAGGAGTTTTGAATAAACCATATTTGTTTTTCCCATCCTATAATTTGATATAACTATCTTATATTTCTACATAGGTGGCAAAATAATTTCCATATACTTTTGAAATGGGTTTTATAAATCTTGCTTGAGAGTAAAACATGTTATGAAAGTAGATGCATATGTTTGTAGTGCAAGCTCAGAGAATAGCTTGCCTTGCTCGGCAAAGTGACCTTGCTCTTGTTCTTCAATTTCAGCAAACTCTCCTTCCTCGATATATCCGACAACGTTCTCGTCTAATTAATAAACAAACAATGCAAACAATCACTAAGCTATACAAGCAATCATCTCAACATAACAACAAAACATCACAATAGCTACTGCACACATCAAACCATACAATTTGGTTTCAAAATAATTGAATTAAACATTATTTAATTACTTCTAAATTATGGCAGAAACTTGTTGAACATGTTTAATTCACAACTTGAGTTCTGTTGGTCACAAAAATACAAACTAAAATTCTATGGAAAGCTACTGATGTGTAGAAGACAACACAATTTGATTTGGTTCAATTGGAGTTACTAAACTCCCTACACATTTGTTTGAATCCAGAAGCTTAATAACAAGTTTTGGCTACCATTTAAATTCTATTGCTTCAAAAATTAAATCCTTTTAGGGGTGACTAAACATGACTAAATGTGACCTAACAAAATTGGTCCTAATTCATTTGGGTTAACCATTAACATATTTAAATGTTTGAGTGCAGAAGGGTGTTTAAACTTCAACTTTAAACTAAACAAATCTACTGCACAAATAATTCTACCAAAATTAGGGAAGCTAATACAGGCAGTACTAAGCTAACAAAATTGGTTTGGAATTATTTGGACTAACAGAGTATCAGAAACAAACAAGTTTAGAATTTAAACCTTCTGTAGTATTTTTAATAATACTTTTTATATTTAATTAAATGGAATGAATCCAATTGGGTTGGTTAAACATTTTAATAAGCTTTCCAGAACAATTGAGTTTGATTTATTTGGATTCCTAAATCTCGAGATATTGAATTTTGAAGTTGGATCCAGTACTGTTTCACATTTCCATTTTAAACAGAGAAATCCAGTTATGGATAATGTTCAGATTTCTGACTAGTGGGACCTACACGTCAGCGACACAGTGTGCGCGTGGAAATTAATAAAACGCTGACGGGTGGGGCCAGCGTGTCAGCCTAACATCTAAACGAAGGGGTACGCTGCCGTTGGATCAAGATCCAACGGCCCACGTTCGAGTCCATCGGCGACGACCATTTCTGGGCGGCGCCGTGGCTCCGGCGACGGCGAGGTGGATGGTTGGCTCACCTAGAGGGCTCGGGAGGTTGCGGAGATGATGCAGATCGACGGCGGAGGCTCGAGGAAGGTGCTGGTGCGAGCTGTGCTTGCTGGGACGGAGTGTAGCGGCGACGGCGTGGTCTCCAACTTCCACGGCCTTGGGCACGAGCTCCGGCGAGGTCCTGGCTCCTCTCCTTTGCCCTAAACAGAGGGAAAAGCGAGGCGCGTGAGTGCGGTGTGGTTGCAGAAGAGCGTGCAGGCCAGAAAGAAGGGAATGGGAGAGTGTGGCGTCGCGGCCATGCTCGACCTCAACGGCGGCAGTGGCTGCAGCGAGCACGCCCTCCTGGCGGTGCTCTGGTGAAATTGGAGCGAGGGAGAGGTCGAGAGAGTGGCGTGGAGTTTCCAGAGAGGCTTGGGGTGGTTTAAATAGCACGGGGGCGGCGTATCGTGGACGAGGTGCACGGACGGCGTCCATGGCGTTGCCGGCGAGATATTTCTCCTCCATCCGACACGGCGGTGCGAGGGACGTGGAGACTAGGCGTTCACCGGGGTCCGGACATGTTCTAGAAGCTCTGGCTCGAGCGGTGCGTGTCGAGATGCAGAGGGCTGCGCGAATTTGGGCCGGCATCGCCGCGGTTGCCACGGCGGCGCTGGGGTGGATTCGAGGCGAGGGAGGGCGTGAATGCTCTCCTCTGCGGCGCCGCGGCTGCAGAGGCACGGGAGCGAGGGAGAGCGCGGCCAGGGGGGCCTAGGGAGCGCGGAAACGACGGGGAACGGCACGGCGACATGGCGACGGTGACGGGGAGCTAGGGGTAGGAGACGACGACGTTTTCGCTGAACGCCCCCTGGACTTTCTTTTCCATTTATAACTAGGTCCTTCTGCTTCTTTTTCTTCTTTTTCCATTCCAGCAGCACTTTCTGGAATTTATTTGAGGTACTTAAACATTTAGAAAAATTCACAAATATTTGTGAGGCTTCCACATAGCATGTAGTAGCTCCACAAAATTAGGCATTTCAAAATAAAATGTTTTGAATCATTTTCTTTCATAGGGTTTTAATTATTGCATTTTGTTTTATTTCAATTGTTTTTACTTTTGAATTTTAAAATAGATGTAAAATATTATTTGGAAGAGGTAAGTGATAAGGATGTAAATGAGAGATTTCAAATAACATTCCTCTGAATTTTGTTTGGAACATTATTGAGTTTCTTATTTGTCACTTTTATTTTTCTTGTTTCACTTTTGCTTTTGCATTTTCTTTCTATTAATTTCAAGCAACCAAGGAACACAAACAACAAGAAGTAATTAACACAAGCAACAATTAACAAACAACACAAAAACTCAACAAAAGTTTTTGTTGGCTCTCAATTTTTGGAATAATAATACTGATTAATATTTTTGGGATGTTACAGACATTTCAGCATCGTCCGGACGCGTCTTCTTCCCCCATTCCACAGCCGTAGATTTAGGGCAACTCAAAGCGCTCCTGCAGTGGTCGCGGCCAGGACCATCCTCTCCTCCTCCGGATCTACCTCTCCCGCCCTTTTGAAGCCGCCGCGCCCGTGGAATCGCCGCCGCCGAGGTAAGCCGCCGCCGCCCCGCCGGATCTGACAACCCGGTCAAATTAGCTGCTGATTCTTCGTTTGTAGGTGTAACCCGAGATCTTGAACGTGTTGCAGATGTCGTTGACCCGTGCGAGGAGTTTGTGCTCTCGGATTCTTCGTCCTCCGACGACTCGGACGTGGAAACTTTGTTCGAGAGTCGCCGGCGGCAGATGGTGGTTGCCGTCCTCGCCGTGAAGGAGTTCGAGGACCGCTTCAGAAGGACGCGGCAAGGCTCACAAGCTGGCCGGCTCTGCATTCCGCGGAAACCGCTTCTACGGCAACGAGTTGCTGATGCGTGACTACTTCGACGAGAAGCCGACGTACCCGGCTCACATATTCCGGAGAAGGTACCGAATGCGCCATTCTCTCTTTGTGAAGATTGTGCGAGTTTGTGAGGCGAATTGCCGTTATTTTACCCGCCGGAGGAATGCTGCGGGTTTGCTAGGATTTAGTGCATATAAAAAAAATCTCTGCCGCAATGAGAGTGATCGCATACGGCGTTCCAGCTGACTACGCCGACGAGTATCTTCGCATTGGTGAGGATACTACGATTGAGTCGGTTCGCACATTTGCGAAAATGATCATTTGGCTGTTCGGCAAAGAGTACCTCCGAGCACCAAACAAAGATGATACCATGAGGTTGATGGCTGCAAATGAGAAGCGAGGTTGGCTACGATTGAGTCGGTTCGCACATTTGCGAAAACGATTATTCGGCTGTTCGGCAAAGAGTACCTTCGAGCACCAAACGAAGATGATACCATGAGGTTGATGGCTGCAAATGAGAAGCGAGGTTGGCCTGGCATGCTAGGCAGCATAGATTGTATGCATTGGACTTGGAAAAACTGTCCAAGGCTTGGCACGGGTCGTACTGCGGCAAGGGGGGAGACGCAACAATTGTGCTAGAGGCCGTTGCGTCTGAAGACCTATGGATTTGGCATTGCTTTTTCGGTTTACCGGGCACGCTCAATGATATCAACATTTTGCAGAGATCCCATCTACTTCGTAGGCTAGCAGAAGGTGATGCTCCGGCTTGCAACTACACTGTCAATGGACATAATTACACACAAGGATACTATCTGGCAGATGATATTTATCCTCCGTGGTCTACATTTGTGAAATGGATGATCTTTAGTGAAATGCTGAAAACTGCAAATTCTAAACATTTTGACATATGACCTACTAGTTTTACGGTTTCGCGCAATAGCAGTATCCGTAAAGCGGAACCTTAAAACTCTTATGTTTTTAGAGTTTTAAGGTTCCGCTTTACAGGTACTGCTATTGCACGACTCGTTCTCCCGTAAAAACACGCACTTTCCGACCCTTATAAATCGTTTACGGTTCCGCGGTTGCTCTAAGCTAAGTATACGTACGCTATAGCTGAATATAAGACGGATGTACCCTGATCTCGCTGATTTTTACAATCTTAATACCCGAAACGTAGCTAGTGAAGGAGGCCCAAAAGCTAAAATTCAAGAGAACCCAGAGACAGAAGGACAAAGGAAGTCTGCACGCTTCGGATGGATAGTGTGTGCTCGGTGAAGAGGGTCAACAACAACCTGTTGAGCTAGACTCTCTGAATGATCACCGAGTTGGCCACACCGGCTTCCTCGATGGTCTTGGCCTCGTCGTCCAGCGGCTTAGGGGGGAAGCCAACCTGCAGCGTGTAGTCACTGGCTTCTCCTGGCCTTGTTGCGTCAACGAATGCCCGTACATCGCTGATCGTGTGGCTTGTGTTAAAGCGTGCAACCACACGGCTGCCATCTGCAAATCTGATCTGTAGAGAGGTTGATGGCAAAGAATCATCCACTGTGACTGTCTTGGCCTTAGTGGTGATAGCCGCTGAACTAGAAGCGGCAGCTGAAGAAGCAATATCCGTAGGAGCAGAGTTTTCCGAAGGTGTCGCGAGAGCTCTGCCCCCTCCTTGAAATGGAGCAGGGCGCTTGACTGGCTCCTGTATCAACGTGTTGATTGAGATTTTGTCAAGACAAGCATTTAAGAAACATATGAAGCACTACAGAAAATTAGACTGAAGATACTTACAGGACATTTTTCTTCCTTACGGACAAGATTTACGTTCACCTTAGACCTCACATCAGCTGGCGCAAGCTCAGCTGGGCATTCAGAATTCTTGATGCTCTATGGAAGGGGACAAATAAACAGATGGATAAATCAGTTACTGACATTCAATCCGGCAAAAGCAGGTATAACATATGTGTGCTGCCACACTTTATAATATAGTTAAGCAGCCTGTGTTACAACAAAGACCAACAGATTCGATGAGAAAATAAGAAGCATGCAAACATATATGCAAGACTAAATAAAGGGGTTCCAACAAAATACAGCTTGCTAAGCTATCTGTTGATTTCTCCCTTACCCTAGGATATCAAGAATTCAGGATGGCTGAACATGTACAGTTATTTTACTGAAAAATCTACTGCAATACTGGCGAATCACTAATAAATTCATCATCGCTACCTTATATTTAGTTGACTGGAATCATCCCAGAAATAAGATGAGTTGTGGCACAATATCATGTAACCAAGCTAGGTTTTTATTGTACCAGGCAACCAGCTAAGAAATATTGACATCTATCAAAGTGAAAAGAGGTCACTTCACATCCAAATAATTTCTTCACTCAAAAATTGTTTCAATTACCATTATGTAATGACAAAAGGACGCTTATTAGTCCAGGTTGGAAACAAAAGGGGCGAACATAAAACATTCAAACAGTAAATAAAGACATATACCAAATCGCATGACAGATATAACAAACAGAAATGCACATACACTCTGTTGCACACATCAGAATTCTTTACCTTTAAAAAGGATGCATGCTCTGGGTCATCAAAACTTCTGAGTGGACCATCATCTACTGTGAACCCATTGCTCCAGAAGTAGATGTTGTGAACAATTTCTTCTGGTGGCTGTGGTGCGCCAGGCTGTACACTTTCACCCGTTAGAAGTCTGCTACTCCCAGGAAAGCTCCTTGAACTAGAAGGTTGCCGGCGAACTGGGCCTTGCTTAGCTCCCTTCTTCTTAGCTTGCTTAAAAACCTCATCCGCAACATTTTTGCGTTTCGATCGGTCTCTAACAACCATTCCACTGAAAAGGTGTAACACAAATTACCAGCATGTCAAAAACAATAGAAGTGGAAAGGGTGCACAATATACATTTCATAAGAACCATTCCACTGAAAAGGTGTAACACAAATTGCCAGCATGTCAAATCCAATAGAAGTGGAAAGGGTGCACAATATACAATTCATAAGAGCCTTCACTCCAATATGTCTGTACCTAGTGAACTCTCACCTTAAACCATGATATCACTGATAACACGATTTCTACATATGTGTATGATGCAAATACAATCCCAGGTCCAGTCAGTCAAGATAAATTTCATGGCAGTTCAGAAATAATGGAAGTGGCAAGCTAATCCAAATAGTGACCAGGTCAAGCCAATGTATAGATCGCTAACATATCTCCATGTAATCGCAGTTTACAATAATATTCTTGCAGAAGATATAAATCATTGGTTCTTTGTTCCACCACAATTTAGCTTTAAACATGCAGTTTGAGATAGTTCCTTTGGGTGGTTCCTAGATGGTTTTTTGAAGGATCCTTGATGTTTTCCGGCCTAAGTTTTTCTGTAAAATTGAAACAGAGCCTAGAATCAAGGATTACGAGTCGATGAGTCGCAATTTGTCGCTTGGGTACCGACAAGTAGACAAGTCGCGCGACTTATCTAGACTTGTCGCAACTTGTCGCGACTAGTCGAGGTTTTTGGTTGGAACACAAGTACCGACAAGTAGACAAGTCGCACGACTTATCTAGACTTGTCGAGCGACACTTAATCCTTGCCTAGAATACAGCCCATACTAATCACCACTGAAAATGAGAAGGTAAATAGTGTCTAAGGTTAATGCCTGATGAGAAGCAGCATCAAAATAGTCCAAACATAGCTTGTTGCAAACAGTTTATTTACGAAAACAATAGGATAGGTGAATTCAACAGTAATCTTTTTTTACCAGGGGATCATTTTAAAAATTTCTATGCAGTTATGATTAACCATGCAAGAGTAAAATGCCAGAATAAAGCAACATCAGCAGGTGTGCCTCTCTTATGATCACACATGACCAGCCATGGAACGCTTGTTGATGACCAATGCTACTTTCTTCTTTCTTATTGGTTTATCTGTGTGACCCTAGTTGGCTTGTGATGATAATGTAAGAAAACATGGTGATATAACTTTTTACAAGTCCGACAGCGACCAGATTGTATCGATTGGCGGGTTGGTTAACCAACATGAACCAGTCACATGTGTAATAAGATTAACAAATTGGTTATTTTAGGACGACAGTTATGAACCACAGTCACATGAGCAATTGTGAAATTTAAGTTGGATGTAAGCAAAATCCCCAACTGTTGGACACCTACCATGTAAATTGGCCCTCACATGTTCCTAGCTATAGAGTTAAACTTATTGGCACAGTGTGCAGATACAGGAATTTTTTAAGAGCTTTCTTGCCAATAATTAAGTTAAACAATCAATCAGGACTCTCAAGAAATGCCACCTTGACACACACAAACCTGCAAGGCCATATCAATATACACAAGACACCAATATGTAGTCTATACAAGGACATTGCATCATTATTGCAATGATTGCAACATAGATCAACAATCTGTGGCTATTAATACTAAGAAACAGATCAAGCGGTCTAGAATATGTGAAGAACAATGTTCAACTCTCGTGTCATCCAACTAACCACAAATCCAACGGCCCTTCTAATCTAAGCATGCAAGTTCCCTGGATCACAAAACTGGGCCAACCTAAAACCCTAGAAACGGCGCCTCTAGGATCTAGAAAGCGTCTCAAACCCTGAAAAAACAAGTAGCGCTGACCTCTTCTCGCCGCCGGTGTACAGCTCGGGCGGCGGCGCCCACTCGTCGTCCTCCGAGTCCTCGTCCCCGTCCCCGTCGGACCCCGCGCCCCTCTTGCCACGGCCGAGATCGGAGAGCGTCCTCACAGTCCCCCTCCCACTCGCGCCCCGCGCCTGATGGCTGCTCTTCTGCCTCTTCGCAGGCCTCCTCCTCTCATCCGCCGCAGCCGACGCGGCGGCGAGGGCCGCATCGTCGTCCTCGTCCTCGTCGCCGCCCACGTAGTCCTCGTCGTCCTCATCCCTGTCGCCGCCGCCGCCGCCGACGTAGTCCTCGTCGTCCTCGGATTCGGCGGCCGGGAGGAGCGGGGCTGGGGCGCCGGATAGGCCTCCGTGGAGTCGTAGAAGGAGCGCACGGCGGAGTCGAGGGCCCAGCTGTGGCCCTCGAGGAAGAAGGAGGCCTCGGCGGGGGTCGCCGACGTCACGGCGCAAAACGACTCCACCAGCGACTGGTGCGCCTCCGCGGCCGGCGGCGGGTGGGCGGCGGCGTCTCCGGCGGCCATCTCGGCTGTGGCGGCCGCGGCGTCTGGCTGGCTTGTGGGGGAAGCCCTCTCTTCTCTCTCGGCGTTTGGGCCGTGACGTAGGGAATGGCTCGCGCCTCGTGGCGTGGACCGGAAGAAGAAGAAGACTTTGAGTATATACTAATGGGCTTTGCGGCTTCGAGATTTTCTATTTGGGCTTGCAGCTTGGAGAAGTAGTGGGTCTGTTCGTAGATTGGAGGCTTGTATTGTTGCGGGAAAGCCCTTCAAATGAATAGGATCGAAGTGGCCCATAGCCAGACTGCATGCCGAATGCAAAAACCATCCAAACGATTTCGTGCTTCTCAACAACAACAAAATCCAAGCGATTTCGTCCATTCCATCTGTTATGAATACCTTCGCCTCATCTAATAAATCATTTTCTCCTACCTATGGCTACCTATGCGGAGATCGAAGGCGGGGACACTCCAATTCAACGTCCAGGTGTGGATTGTAAGTTTTTCTTTTATGTGGGGGTGTAGGTTAGGTTCTTCTTGAGGGCTCATGCCTCACCTTTTATTTCTCCGTAGAATTCCATGGTGTAGGCTTGCTCGTGGGATAGGATTCGACGAGGTCTTCTTCAGTTGTGTGGTTATTGTCTGGATTGTGCCGGGTTCCATGCTTGAGTCTCTCATCTCATGTCAATGTGGCGATAGAGGAGGTGGGATGTGCAGCTTCGTCCTCTGATCTAGTTTTCAATGGGGAAATTTTGCTACTGCGCCTGAGGAAGTTATTGGGACCACATTCTCGGTGGTGCTCCAACGACCTCTCGTCATTTGGTTGCGACTTATCTAGCTGGATGGCAGTTGCTCCGAGCTCTAACATGTGTGTTTGATCCTCTAATCTTTGGTTGGCATCAACTCATCTTCAACATCCGGGTGGCGCACCAAAGCTAAGACTTTTCAGGTCCAGTGTGGCCTTCTCCAGTGGCCTCGTTCCAAGTGGTGTTGTGTGAGGCGATGAAGAGGTTGGCCATGTCTGAAAATTTTGACATGAGATCTCGGTGGTACAAAGAAACATCGGGATATGTAGCGTGAAGTCAAAGATGGTGTCTTCGAAATATCTCGGTGGAACTTAATTTGCTTGTAACAAGGCACTTTGTTACTTGTTCGGTGAAACCCTTAATTGTTATGATTGCTAGAAAAATGATACACTAAAAAAATAGTACCATTCTTATGAACAGGCAAATACATGCATCTAAGAAAGACTAAACAACTATATAAGTTCATGTATTCTTCAAAACAAAAGAGAAAGAGGAACTTTAGAACGTAAGATCTCGTTTACAGCTATTGTTGGTTTACAACCCGACATTATAAACTCCCAAAACCAACACCGATGAGATATTTGTACAACACTCATCTAATAATCTAAAAATATACATACACCTTGCGAGCAATCAACCCGGAATTTACACATCATCGCACCCATGGCTAGCATAAATACACGTATACAAGTGCACACAACTCACGTGCACACACACGAAGATGAAAATGTACACCCCATAAAATGCAACCAAATCAAACCTGTGTGTGTGAAAACCAACTAACTATCTGGAGAGGACAACATACATACATTCCATCGTCTTCAGTCTTCAGGAGAAACCAACTGTTTTCCCAGCAGCCACAAGAACAGCGTCCACTCAAGCATGAATATTGTGTGGAGATACGACCGGTCCAGCGTGAACCCGAACACAGTGATGCCAGCTTTGTTGTTCTCCAAGTATGTCACTGCAAGAGTGTTTTTTATTACTCAGTGAAATTGGACAAATTGCAAGGAGGGAAGAAGACGGTAACTGTTGAAGATGATCATACCTAGTGCCTGCCTCTTCTGGAACGAGATGACGTGCGAGTGAGGCTGCATGAACCGGGTGTTCTCCAGCATATCCTCGTCCCCTGTCTCCTCGCTGGATCCGCAATCGCTCTCGGTCTCGGAGTACATGGAATTCTGGTTGGATCCGGGATCAACCTCGTCATCTGGGACTGGCTCGATGGTGCAGCAGGCGTGCCACTTGGTGGTCTGCCCTGTGAGGGCCTGCGCCTGGTGAGTGATCTTGGCGGCGCTGCTCAGGATTATGATGAGCCCGGACATGAGCACAACTGAACATAGCTGTAGAATTAATCATGGAGAGAAACATTAGAATCTGTATACGGAAATACTATGGAAGAAGTGAATCCGCACTAGAGACAGTGTTAGAACTGTCCAAAAATTCGAGGACCAGACTCTGCAAATTATTTGAACCTTTTGTAGTTCAAATTTCCATAAGTTTGCCACATTTGGGTCAAACTGTGATTCTCCTGAATAGCTGCTTATCTTAGCCTATATGCTCAGTGCTGCAAATTAAATTGCTGACTACCACTGAACCTGGAACTTCTAATAATTTGTTAGATTTGTTAATGCAGTATAAATAACTGTTTGCGATCAAATTTCAAAAAAAAAAAACTGTTTGCGATCATGACAAGATCTCGAGACTACAGGAGTTCGGCACCTTATACGTACTGTTCCAACTCCCCTCGATCTGTGATGTCAATAAGGTACTAGTATCACTAATTCATGGTCCTACTTACAGCTTTCCGAAGATTCAGAAATGAATGAAGTGCTCTTTTCAGATCAAGCGACAGATCGATCAAGAGCAGAGTGAATCACGTCACACCTTACTATCTTAGCTGTTTCTCGCACGATACTGCTACACTCACTTAATTATAAATTCAGTTCAATTATTGGATTTCCAGATGATTTCATCTACTCTGTAGGTCAACTGAACCTGTCCAGAAACCACCGTGCAAGTGTTATTTCTTTTCATTTGGGGAGAGAGAGGTCGTCGAAATGTAACTTGTATGAGGGGGACTCGATCAGTAGAATTGAGCACTCCAACCATTTGTTTAGACACAGTTCGTAATCTCCTCGCATAGGCAAGGTACCCATCAGTTGATCAATTCTACGATGTTAGAACTCGCTTAATTTAAACATTTCAAATGGAAGAATTATTGGTTCTTTGTAAAACTTGGTGCTTTCTCTACAAAGCAGGGCACCTGATGCCTTCTCTCTAAAAAACAGTTGTTTGTTCCGTCGACTAAATTAGATGGTGTGAAATTTACTCCTTGAATAGGGATTGCGATCCCCAATTGTGCGTGCCTCAAACAGAGCACATACATCACATTAAGAATTGGCCTAAGAGACCGGAGAAATTGGGCAATAGGAGGCTTACCGCGAGCTCGCCCGTGTGGAGGACGTCGTCGATGGAGTCGTGGCGCGTGGTGAGGAGCACGGATGCGAACTGGCTGGCCGTGCCGATGAGCAGCGCGGCGACGATGAACCTGCGGAAGCGGTGGCTGATGACCTTGAGCTGCTTGCGGATGTCGAGGTGCTCCTTGAGGACGCGCTCCACCCCCATCCTCCCTTCCTCGACCTCGACGAGCAGCGAGCCGGCGAAGTCCTCGAGGCGGAGGCCCTGGAGGTGGCAGATGAGGCGGAAGAGGACGCAGGTGAGGAGGTAGATGGCGCTGCGGTACATCCATGAGGCCATCTCGAGGGAGCATGCGACGACGTCGCTGAGGACGTCGTTGGCGAAGAAGGGGACGCGGTCGGCGGAGGTGGCGTACCACCAGGCCTTGTACGCGGCCTCGGCGGCGAAGCAGGGCGCGACGAGGGAGGCGAGGAGGCGGAAGGAGAAGGCGAGGCGCGCCGTGTAGTTGAGCCTGACGCGGTCGCTCTTGGTCTGGAGCTTGTCGAGGTAGAGCAGGCGGCGGAGGCCGATGCGGCGGAAGGAGGAGGAGAGGCAGAGGAAGCTAGCGCCGGACGCCGCGGAGAGCGAGAGCTGCACGACGGCGTCGAAGGGGCGCCGCGACGGGCGGAAGGTGAGGACGAAGTGCGCGGTGGCCGGGACGACGACGGCGAGGAGGACGAAGAGCAGCCACGACACCGCGGCGAGGCCCGGGGCCGAGTGGTCCATGCAGACCCACCGGAGGCACGACCGGAACCACTGCAGCTCGTCGTCCGCCCGCGACTTGGACCGCTGCAGCATCGCGCCCTTCAACGCTTCCGGCAGCAGCGGCTGCTCCCCCGACCCCGCCGGCGAGGCGCCGGACCGCCGGCCCATGCCGGATCAATCTTTTCGCACGAGTCGCACGGGTTTGTGCTCGAGCTCGAGCTCGAGCTCTGCGCGTGGCGAATTTCGGGTGGTGGCGGTGGAGTACAGGTGGAGGAGAGAGAGAGAGGTGACCGTATATAAAGGCTTTCACAGAGATGGATTGCTTGTGCTTGGGATCTTGGTATCGAGCGTAGGTGTGTGGCCGGCGGCGAAGCGACGGAGGTGGTGGAAGAGTTGGACGCTTCCTTCCATTTTTCTCCACGGGGTGTGTTGATCTCTGACCCGTCGGATGCCAACAGAGCTGATGAGGAAGAACCGTCTGTCGATTTTTCTTTTCAAGGTTTTCTTCTTGCACGGCTCTGGTTTAACCGGGTATACCCGCAAGAAAATAACTATCGAATTATAAAACATTTCCCATTTTTAATTAAGATCACATACATACCGAAATGAGTAAAACAAAAGACAGTATAACACTCTATATACATGTAGTGGAACAAAAAGAACATCAGAAACACATCCATAGATATCCAAGTCTTTGTCTGAATTTATCTATTGACAGTTAAAATAGTTGTTGACAGTTTGTGTGAATTTATCTAGATTACACCTTGTTAGAAAATTTGACCCCTTTTGTTTTCTTCTCATACGTGTCCTTTGGGTAAGGTGTGAGGTGATGGCCGAAACTCAAAATGTCAGGACAACGACGTGAAGTGGAACAGGTAGTGAAGAGAAAGGTTGGGCATGATCGCCGATGACGCTCTCTGACATTACAAAATGTGTGCACCTTATCGCCCTATAAAATGTGGGTCTTTTCTAAAAAAAGCGAGAAAATTCTAAAATTAAATATGGTTTTAAATTTTGCGAGATTCGGTATTTTGGTTGAACGTTCACTATATGGAGTAATATGAGTCACAAATGCATAAATGTGGGGTAAAATGTAGAATCCACTCCAAACCTACTGTTTTGTCGAGTAAGTGTCAAGTGTCAACTTGGTTTGTCGTCAAACTCACGGTTTTGTTAAGTGGCGTTAGATTTTTGGTTTCTAATTCTACACCTAATTCGTTTGATATCTTACTCTAAGAAAATAAATTGAGACCCAGTGAAATATTTGAAATTTCAAAAACCATTTCGTCGACACTGCGTCAAAACTTGAAGCTACTTGAATGTTGTCTGAAATTTCCGATGAAAGTAACTTTGAACCCACCAAAGTTTCGGAAATTTCTAAAGCAATTGGACAATCAAAGGTGAATAGAAACAAGATTGGACCAAATAGTTATGCTTCAAACTACTCTGTCTTAATCCAAATTAGATGACGTTTGTCCAAACACGGTTGTATTTTTGACTCAGTTTAGTGCGTAGATGTATCCGTGAGTACAAGTGAGTACAAGTGAGTGTCAGAGTGTGGCACATTTTCTAGCCTCTAGCCTCTTGCCACACTTCGGCGCAGAATTATTATGTGGTCAATTCTTTTTTGAAACGTGATGATGTGGCCAATTTTGTTAGAGCTTGACTCAGACTTGACCACTACATAATTACAGCTCGCTAAACTTGCACCGCAAAAGTCCATCGTAGCATGATGAGAAGGCATGAACGAGAGCATGCACACAGGTGTCCTTAAACTCACGGTACCCAGTCACATAGCTAGTCAAATTTTATTCGGCGATCTTTTTGTTAACTTATCGCAGCCCGGAAACGACAGATCATGAGGTTACCGTGCTTGGCGGCAACTGAATTACGTGTTCTTGTATTGAAGAAATAGGCTTTCGCCCCGCTATATTAATATAGCAACCACCCGATACAACTTTGAGACCACTGCTGGGGCAAACAGCACACAGACGCCCAAAAGAAAAGAAAGAGAAAGAAGAAGAGAAAACAATGCCAACATTGGCGGATCAACGAAAACAATAGTGACTCGCAACCGCTGCGTCCTCTCCGGCCAATTCCCACCACAAACCTACCACTCGGAATCGCCGCGTACCAAGCAACACCTCCAAGAAGGAAACAACGATGCCGCTGCTGTTGCCCGGACAAGTCCTAGGGTTTCCCCCGGCACGTCTACAGGTAGTGGGGAAGAGGTAAAACCGACGCCCTTCAAGAAGGAAAAGTGACACTCGCAAGCGTCACCGCATCGGTGTCAAGATGACAGGGATTTCTCCCAACCTCCAAAAAACACATCTCTGGACAATCCGAAGCACTCCACCCGTCTTGCCACCACGGAATTGAAGCCACCATCGTCGTATCACCATGGTACTCGCTACGAGGCCGACCTAACTATGAAGAACCCGCCGTAGACAAGGAGCGGCAGTACCACAACCACGCGGGAGTGAACAGCCTCCACCGTCGTAGACGGTAGCCGACCGGACGCGGTAGGCACGAGCACACCAGGCCACCATGGAGCCAGAGGGCGACAGCAGCGCAACCACCTGGAGGACATCCTCCACCGCCAACGGCGGGTGCCGACCGGACGCGGTAGCAGAGACACACCAGGCCGGGAAGGCCCGGCCGGGCCCTAGACAGGCCCGTGAAGTCTCCGCCGCCACGCTGCAACACGTAGGTCACCGCCGCCGTTACCCTCACGGCTCCAAAGGCCCAGCCGAAACGAGTCCGCGAAGCTCCCGCCCGCCACGCTGCAGCAGGGGCGGCGTCGTCGCCGCCACTCCCGTCCTAAGCTTGTTCTACAGTCCAACTCGAGTAGCAGGAGCTTGCCGGGCCCGCCCTGACCCAGATCGGGCCCAAAGGGCCCAGATCTGGGCCTGCAGGGCCCAGGCCAGATCCGAAGCCACTGCCGCCAACGGAGGCGCCACCGTTGCTCATACCAACCGCAGCAGAGCCGAGCTCTGCCGGAAGCCGGGCCGCCGTCGCCTGAGTGCGCCGCTCGACGCCGTGCCGTCCCGCGCAAGGACGCCGCCGAGAGGGGAAAGGAAGGAGGCCACCGCCGCCGGCGCCGCCCGGGACGAGCCCGGCGCCGCACGCCGACGGCGGCCGCGGAGGGGACGCAGTAGCCGCTCGCTCGGAGGAGACGCAGACGGCGACCGGTCGCCCGCGCGGGGGGCGACGCGGCCGCGCGAGGGGGAGAGGAGGGGACCGGCGGCGCGGGCCGGCCGGAGGCGGCGGCGGCGGCTAGGGTTAGGGTAGGGGTCGGGGTCGGGGTCGGGGTCGCGAGAGCTCAGCCAACAAGCCCACCTAGTCCGCGCTCCCCTGATTTATCTGGGTTAATTCTTGCTCAATCCCCCTAACTAAAGCGCCTTATGTTGGGCAGACTGCGGGGCGGGGGCGTGTTCTTGTATTGCCTGTGGTTACCCACGTATTGCGCAGTAGATCACTGTAGATTGTATCTGGACTCTGCACATATATTTTCTTTGACAGTTGGATTCTGCAGAATTTTAGATTAAGTATTAAATCCGTTTGACTCCGTCTTGAACTCTTGATCGATCCATTTCACAGCGGTGGTTTTCGCGCGCGGCGCCCACTGCATCCACGGACAGGATTCCCAGGTGCTGCTTTCGAATCCATCCATCCCTGCATCTCCGGGCATCGCATCCGCCACCATTAACACCGAGAGCTACTGCAGCACAGGAGGACTCAATTCTTGAGAATTCTCCGGGAATTATTGCGGCCAAATCGCAAGCCCGCCGTGGCTGCTAGCTACCTCGATCGCTTGAATGATTCGAATCGGTCGACGGCATCCCGGCCGCGCAGGGCGGAGGCCGGCAAAGTGCTCGCGTCGGCATACGTCGCCATCGGCCTTTTTGCTCTCTGCTGCCCGGCCATCGATGTCAGACATCGTCGTCGTGGCAATGGCATGGCGGCATTGCCCGACCATCCCGTTCATCGGGCCTACCGGTGGTGGAGTGCCTTTTGGCTGTCCTCAAACAAGAACTAGCCTGTCCGAAAATGATGAAGCGGCCGGATGGGAAAAATCTGTCTTTGGGTGTTCTTCTCCATGTCGCGCTGTCTTTGGCTCTCGAAACTCAGTGCTCTCTCCGTTAAAAAAAAATTATGAGTTTCATTAAATTACCTATGATTTATTCCACAAGCGTGTAAAATTTCAGTCAGAAATACTTTATATCATGGGCTACGGAAAATAACAAAATCAGAGATTGAAAATATGCATAATTAGATCTACACGGTCAATTCCGTGTAGCTCAAAATATAAAGTATTTGAAATTAATATTTTGCACATTCGTGGGGTATACTATTGGCTACACCCAAAAAATCAGAAGATTTTTAAACTCATAAATATGCTTTTCAAATTTTTGAAATTGGAGGGAGCATTGGAGCTTGGAAGCCAAAATGATCAACTCGTTAATATCGTGAAAAAACTATTCACTCGCCCTCCTCTGCAACAATGTTCTGTTAGGTCGAGGATCTTGCCGATGTTCAGATTTGTTTTCTGCCCACCATTGAAATTCTAACCTTCGCACCTCGGTAATCGTGGTAGTGTATCAATGTGATATATGTACCCAATAGTATTGATCGTCACACGCCACCCAGCCGTACACCTCAACAACCGTTGAAGAGCGGGACTAAAAGTTGAGAACCCGCACGCGGTAGCTCAAGAGGAAGCATATTGTTGGAGAGGCGCTTTGCTGGGTGGCCTCCTGAGGGATGGAGGATCACGAAAAAGAGATGCCCCCTTTCCGACCGCCTCCTCCACCGTCAGCGAATGAGAGAAAGAGTTTACCCTGACGGTGACAAATAGATCAGTTTTCCTCTCGTGTCTGCCCTTGAAGGAACAAAACCGAAGATTGTAACTTGGTGGATAACCGCACGTATCATTCATTAGGAGTTTATTTTAGCTGATACAAGGCCTTGTCTAAGTCGTAGACAAAGCCACATTTTTCTGGATCCTCATATCCTAGTTGTTGTCTCATAAATACCTCCTCTTTAAGAACGCCACGAAGAAACATATTTTGCATATCTAATTGTCGCATACTCCAACTTCTTGACAAACAATAGATAAAATTAATCTAATAGTGGTAGCCTTAACTACATGACTAACAGTGTCCTTATAGTCAATTCCATAACTTTGCTTGAAACGTTTAGCCGCATGTCTTGATTTGTACATGCCAATGGTATCATCAAATATCCTTTTTAGGGGCACTTTGCCAAAGTGCCCTAATAGATTTTTGGAGAAATCTGGATAAGTGCCTTGAAAAGTATTAGGGCATTTCTCCATTTCTCCAAAATCCCCCCACAAGAATTTGGGGCAATTTTGAATGGTGTCCTGAAAGTTCTTTGGGGCAATTTGGAGGAGAAATATTCTTTGGGAACTTCCGATATGTCCTTTTAAGTTTTGGGGGGCACTCTTCAACGTGCCTCAAATGATTTTTAAGGTGTTTGTAAAAAATTGGTTCCGAAAGTCTGAATTATGAGGGCATTTTGAAAAAGCTCCTATAACTTTTAAAGAAACTAGTATGTTGGGCATTTTTTTAAAATTGCCCTTTCCAATATGTTGGGTCACTTTATTCACATATCGGGTCACTTTAGAATCCCAATGTTCCACCAATTCATACAAAATACCAAATGCAAAACATTCTTCAAAACAAAAGAAAACAAGAACTTTACAACCTAAAACCTTTGTCTACAACTATGGTTGGTTTACAACACGAAATTATAAACCTGCAAGGGCAAAACCCAATTCCAAACCTACTTTTTTTTTCTATAGCAATCATCTATAAATTTACATACACCTTGAACCGCGGGGTGTGGCGGGAAATCAACCCATAATTGATACATCTCGCAGAGATGGCAAAAAAGGCTTCCTCCCTTTTCACAGACATCAAAACACACAGCCGCCAAGAAAAAAAAAATCGAACCATGTGTGAGAGGCCAACA
Source organism: Poa pratensis (assembly GCA_947311845.1). Lineage (NCBI taxonomy): Eukaryota > Viridiplantae > Streptophyta > Magnoliopsida > Poales > Poaceae > Poa > Poa pratensis. Next base: position 59,131,573 of record CAMZMU010000074.1, on the reverse strand, counting down.
AACCAACTGGAAGGAAAACAATGCACACACATTCCCTCGTCTTCACGAGAAACCAACTGTTTTCCCCAGCAGCCACAAGAAGAGTGTCCACACGAGCATGAATGCTGTGTGGAGGTACGACCTGTCAAGCGTGAACCCATACACGGTGATGCCGGCTTTGTTGTTCTCCAGGTAGGTCACTGCAAGAGTTTTTTATTAGCCAAGAACACATCCAAGTGAGGAAAACTAAACGTACTGTATAAGTAACCGTCGTCGATGATCGTACCTAGTGCCTGTCTCTTCTGGAAGGAGATCACATGCGAGTGAGGCTGCAAGAACCTGGTGCTCTCCAGCATATCCTCGTCCCTGGTATCCTCGCTGGATTCGCAATCGCTCTCGCTCTCGGGTATTCTTCCATCATGGAGTTCTGATTGGATCCGAGATCAACCTCGTCATCTGGGACTGGCTCGATGGTGCAGCACGCGTGCCACTTGGTGGTCTGGCCTGTGAGGGCCTGCGCCTGGTGAGTGATCTTGGCTGCGCTTTTAAGGATTATGATGATCCCAGACAGGAGCACAACTGAACATAGCTGCAAAATTCAACACGGAGAAAAACCATTATATTGCTGCAAATTAGTCAGTTTATGTGAGACTGCAACTGGAACTTGTATGTTGTGTTAGATTTGTTTCTCCAGTAACTAACTGTTTGTGATCATGACAAGATCTGAAAAATACAAGACCACCTTTGCGAGGATTCAGAAACGAATGAATGAAGTGCCCTTTTCAGTATCTTAATTTCTGATTCAGTCCTTCAATTTCTAGATGATTCCATCTACTCTATGGTCCAATGGAACCTATCCAGATGATTTCACCTACTCTACAGTCCAATAATTCGATTTCTAGATGGTGGGAGTAAAATTTACTCCTTGACTATGCCTCTAACAGAGCACGTACATCACATTAAGAATTGGCATAAGAGACTAGCGAAACTGGGTAATCAAGGGGCTTACCGCCAGCTCGCCGACGTGGAGAAGGTCGTTGATGGAGTCGTGGCGCGTTGTGAGGAGCACGGAGGCGAACTGGCTGGCGGTGCCGATGAGCACCGCGGCGACGATGAACCTTCGGAACCGGTGGCTGATGACCTTGAGTTGCCTGCGGATGTCGAGGTGCTCCCTGAGCACGCGCTCCACCCCCATCCTCTCTTCCTCCACCTCGAGGAGCAGCGAGCCGGCGAAGTCCTCAAGGCGGAGCCCCTGGAGGTGGCAGATGAGGCGGAAGAGGACGCAGGTGAGAAGGTAGATGGTACTGCGGTACATCCATGAGGCCATCTCGAGAGAGCAGGCCATGACGTCGCTGAGGACGTCGTTGGCGAAGAAGGGGAGGCGGTCGGCGGAGGTGGCGTACCACCAGGCTTTGAAGGCGACCTCGGCCACGAAGCATGGCGCCACTAGGCAGGCGAGGAGGCGGAAGGAGAAGGCGAGGCGCGCCGTGTAGTTGAGCCTGACGCGGTCGCTCTTGGTTTGGAGCTTGTCGAGGTAGAGCAGGCGGCGGAGGCCGATGCGGCGGAAGAAGGAGGAGAGGCAGAGGAAGCTGGCGCCGGAGGCCGCGGAGAGCGAGAGCTGCACGACGGCGTCCAACGGGCGCCGCGTAGGCCGGAACGCGAGGAGGAAGTGCACGACGGCCGGGACGACGACGCCGAGGATAATGAAGAGCAGCCACGACACGGCGGCGCGGCCCGGGGACGAGTGGTCCATGCACACCCACCGGAGGCACGACCGGAACGACCGCAGCTCGTCGTCCGGCCGCGACATGGTCCGCCGCATCATCGCACCCTTGCCCCCGCACTTCAGCACCTCCGGCAGCAGCGACTCTGCCGACCCCGCCGGCGAGGTGCTGGACCGCCGGTCCATGTCGTCGGATCTATCGTGCACGAATCGCACGGGTTTGTGTTGCTTCACGCGAGCTCTGCGCGAGGCGATGACGGTGGAATACAAGTGGTGGACCGAGAGGGGATCTTATATAAAGGATTCTAGACATGGCATTGCTTGTTCTTGGGATGTTTGGAAATGTTACTGAAATTATTTAATTTGGGAAAAAACACATCCATGGATATTCAACTTTATGTGTGCTAGTAAATTTTACTCAAAGTTGTTAACAAAAAATCATTGAAAAAATATAGTTTTCTGGTCATTGTTGAAATATAAATTTAGAGCTCGGTATATTTACAAGGGAAATACCAGAAAGTGCAGTTTACAAATCTTGTAATTTTTCATTGAAACAACACTCCGTGGAAAACAAGTTTAGTGCTTCTTCCTTTCGGAAATTTTGCAAGCATATTGTGATATTCATTTCCTTCCTCGATACACCAAACGTGAAGCTAACACGTGAGACGCTTCATATCGCTGGAATCCCCGGGAGCAGATTACACATTCATGGCTCAATGTCTTCAAATCGCTACTCATCAATCCATGTCGATTCCTTACATAACATTACGGGTGAACACCTCGACAGAGAATTGTCGAGTCTTCTTCAAACTCATCTGGTTAGTCTTTGGTCTATCGTCCCATGTAGGCACATGAGATTTTCTTATTTCTAAGTCTACACCCGGCAATGATGCTTCTCTTCAACTTGGTTTGTTGCCAAAGTTTACGGTTTTGTTAAATCACATGAGATTTTCTTGTTTCTAAATCTGCATCTAATCAGTTTGATGTCTCCCTGTGAGTTTTGTGAAGAGGCCGAGGTTTTGATTTTCCAATTGAGATTTGGATCCCGTTTAAATCACTGAAAAAATTATTCTAAATTTCATCAATATTTTGTTTTACATAAATTTGGTGAGAACTTAGTCGGAAACTTCCGATGAAAATAAACTTTGAACCCACCAAATTTTCTTAAAAAGTTTGGACAATGTAGGTGAATATAATCAAGATTAGATGAAATACTCCTTCCGTTTTAGCTTTTTTCGAAAATGCACGTACAAACTCATATTTCAGTACGTAGGTTCACTTATTTTGCTCTGTGTCTAATCAACGTTGAAATATGTAAAACAGTTTATATATAACAGTGAACGGAGAGAGTAGCTAATCGTAAATATAAGGAAACCGGTGCCGATCGATCTTACCCAAACTTTACTCTTCAACCTGTACAAGTGACTGCCACATTTTCTATCCTCTTTGCCACAGAACTATCCGGCAGTCAATTTTGTTAGAAGCTTGACTCTGACTTGACCACTAAAAAATTACGGATCGCTAAACTTGCATCGCAAATTTTTTATTCGACGATCTTTTTTCTTCCCACTGTATCCACTGCATCCACCCACCGGATTCCCCGGCCCCGCTTTCGAATCCGGCCTGCATCCTCCAGCATTGACATCCTTCGAATTCGTCGCTGTCAGGCGTCGTCGTCGTGGCAATGGCACTGCCCGGCCGGCCTTCCCGCTCGTCGGTCCTACCGTGGTGGAATGGAATGCCCTTTGGCTGTCCCCAAACAGGAGCTAGCATGTCTGAAAATGGTGAAGCGGCTGGGCGGGAAAATCTTTCCCCGTTCTTCTGGACGATGCGCGGCGCGTCGTCTATCTTGCACTCGCCTCCATGGTTTTTGGGTGGTTTTGAAGGGCGTGCGTGTCTGCAACGAGGCGGGGCGGGCCGATAAGTGATCAGCGACTCCGGGCGAGAATGATAACTTGGAGCGATTATGGAGGTTCTTTCGTTTTCAGGAAGTTTGATTGAATTAAGATCAGTTCAGCATCGGGTGATCTCCTCAAACACAACACGTTCAGTCCAATCATTTATGTGATCCTCCAGCTCCCCTCACGCCCCCCCTGCAACCACACTCCGTTCTTTAATCCACCTCGCGCTCCGGTGGCCGGCACCGATTGGAGACTCGGAAATTCGGAGAGCGACCAGTTCATTCAGTTAGAAAAATAAAGGTTTACAAAAAGTAGTATTCGAACGAAACCGGCCTTGTCGTTTCGATCTGGTGCATGGAAGGTTCTACTCAGATATGTAGATCCGGCGCGAAGACGTGCCGTCAGAACTCAGAACGCCGTTGATCGATGAATCCCAGGTACGGAGTAGACAGCTAGCACACGAAGGCACATTCTTTTCCCTGGTCTTGGCTGCTGACAGGGGACGACGCTTCTTTGATTCCGGAAGGGGCGGGAATCCATGGTGATGGCGATGAGTCACACGTTGACCGCAAGCAAAGAATCGGCAAGGCTCCTGTCATACCCTTCGTCAAGCGGCCGCCAACGCCAAGTCACCCTCATCTCAGGTATATTATTTGTTTATCTCTCCGGTTCCGCTGTCACACTTGCATTGGCTAGGAAGCTTGTGTCAGACAGAGCTTATCAAATAATTTCCGGAAAAGACAGAGTTTATCAAATTATCAGCTTGCACTTGCGCCACATTCTTTTTCTCAGTGGGGGTTCACTTGTTTCTTGTTTCTCAATAAGAGAACGGCCATTTTTAGGGGAAGATGGGGGCCATAAGCATCTCTCAAGACTGAAGCTTTTGGCAATAACTGGAATAGTTAATCAGATTATGGTCCGTGAAAATTTCTGAAACAAATAGGCTAGAGCATTATTGCGAAGGAAATAACTAAGGTCACCGGCAAACGCTTGTTAACGCCGTTTCCTGGCCCCTTTTGAGTAGTCAGACATCACGGTATAGCTAGCTTTTGGACGGCAAAGTGGCAAACAAAGAGACTCGTCTGACCAGATTTCGGTTGAAAATGATAGGTGCCACTCTTTTCCGACAGTTTCCTATTATACTGCACCAAATTAAGGATGGTGAGCAATATTTACATTTTTTCCTCAGAGAGTTTATGTTCGAGCTACATGCTAGCAATTTTATCACCGCCGGTCCCAAAAGGCCTCCCGAATGGTTCACTGGGTCACCCCTAACGACACCCCGTCAGAAAAAAAAAGTCCGACTTCTCCGTGTCCACCCCAATTTCGGGGTCGGCTCGGCGGTGCCTGACATGGCCGGGCACGGCCACCGCATAGACCATGACAAGAGGACACTACATGCCAATGATACAACCATTTTCCCTCGCCTCCAATTATAGGTTGAACTTTCTTGTTATTGGCGAGTAATGTAATCGACTTAAACCGTCGAAACTTTACAAACCAATTGATTACCATTATTGGGAAAAGAATGTAGAAAAACAACCCCTTCGTTTAAGGATCTATCTATCTACCTCGCGCTTATGTCGCCGTCCGCAATCGGAGAATAAGACAACGATCAGTTCGATGAAACCAAAAATAAAAGTACGAAACCTGTTTCGATCTGACCTTATGCGTGTAAGGTTACAGATAGATCCGGCTTGACGTGCCGTCACAGAGAACTGAATCGATGATGATGGCGGTGAGTCACACACTCACACGTTGCCCACAAGTAAAGAATCAACAAAGCAGCAGCTAGACCTTGTCATATCCTGTGGCATGTGCCTGATTGAGCCAAGACACCTCATGTTTGTTTATCTCCCTAGTTATCCTGTCACACTTGACTAGGAAGTCTGGGTGGTCGACAGAGCTTATCAAATTACAATCAGACAAATCAAGCAACTTGTGATCACTTGTTTTTTGTATTCACAGTGAGGGTTCACTTTGTTTTTTGTTTCCTCGATGGGGTTGGAAGGGAATGGCCACATGAAGGGGAAGAAAAGGGCAGAAGCTGTTGGAATTTTGACTAGCTTTTGCTAGTGGGACTTTGGTCCAAAAACTAACTAAAAAATCTGAAATTCTCATTTGGCCCATGTGCATGTGGTTGTGTCTGTACGTGACTAAACTTTAGTCCCATACTGCTAGTTGGGAGTGAGCTGCACCACTTTATATAGTGAGCTGTTTCACTACTACTATGAGGTGTTAGTTGTGAGGAGAAAGGAGGCAGTCCCCACGCGCGCTCCTCCTCCTTGCTCGCCTCGCCACGCCACGCCTCGTCACGACACGACGCGACGCTCCGCGGGTTGCGGGAATCTCGCCGAGCCGATTCGTTCGGGAAAATCTAATGAGTCATTAATCAATAATTAATTGACGCGTTAATTACTCAGCCGTTTCCGATTCCTAGCCGCCGCCCTAGTTCCAGAACCTTGCCGTGCAAACCCTAGCCGCCACTACGTGCAACACATGGTAGCTCGTCGCCCTAGTTCCAGAACCTTGCGCCGCCATCTTCCAAGTCTTCTCCATCCCGCCTCTTGTGATCTTGTAGGGAGCGGGGCGATCAGGATTTTGGGGAGCGCACTTGTGCGACTACTGGCTTCGAGTTCTTCACCAACGACGACTTCTTCTCCGACATCGGCAGCCTCTTCATCGACGACATGGGCGACAACGCCAACACTTCCGCTGCCGCTGCAACGTATGATCTCTTAATCTTCATGTTTAAGATATTGCTAGAGTTCCTGCTTGTAGTAGTTGCTCTAGATTTGACCTGTTTATCTACTGTTTTAGTAGATCGCATGATTAGTTTAATTCCTATTATTCTAGTCATGATTTATTTAATGTTTTCGTGGATTCAATCATATGCTAAATTAGTTATATATTCAACAATCAAAAAACCTGATAATAGGCAATTTGCATCGCCTGGCTTTCTCGCGTCAACGAAGCCGTTTCCCTTTAAAGGGGTGCTTTACAAACGGTGGCGCATGAGAGTGGTTTACTTGTTCCAAAACAGTAACTGCTATGCTGCCACCAAAGGCAAGCCTGAGGGCGAGCTTAATCCTGCTGAATAGGAAGCTTTTGAGAGGCTCGATACTTTTCAAGAGTGCTCTCCTCAGTATCCTTGACGATTCTATTGCGGATTCGTATATGTCGTTTAATACCGGCATGGATATGTGGGATGCGCTCGAGGCCAAATTTGGGGCCTCGGACGCTGGCAGCGACTTGTACGTCATGGAGCAATTCTATGACTACAAGATGACTGATGAGCGTTTTGTTGTACAACAGGCTCATGAGATACAGTCACTCGCTAAGAAAATTGAGCACTTCAAGTGTAACTTACCGGACAAGTTTGTCGTCGGTGGCATTATCGCCAAGCTTCCATCTTCATGGAGCAACTTTGCTACTTCTCTGAAACACAAGAGACAAGAGTTTTCCGTTTCGGATCTCATTGGGTCACTTGATGTGGAAGAGAAGGCGAGAGCAAAGGATACACGTGCTCGAGTTGCCGAGGCTGGTTCTAGTGCCCATGTGGTACAGAAGAAGAATTACCAGCCACCCCACAAGTCCAAATTTAACAAGAGTAAATCTGGGGTAAAGGCAAGTCTGATGATAGGCACAAGCCGTCACAGTCTACCAACTTCAAGAAGAACAACAATAAACCGAGGAAGGGATCATGCCATGTTTGCGGTGATCCAACTCACTGGGCACCTCGTTGTCCCAACCGCCATGAGCTGCGCACATCTGAGAACAGCGGCAAGACTGCCAATGTTGTCATTGGCGACACTGAGATGAAGGATTCTGGGTACGGTATATTTCCTACCATCCTTTCAGTTTGTCATTCTCCTGAATGGTTGATTGACACTGGTGCCAATGTACATGTTTGTGCTGATGCCTCCATGTTTTCTTCTTACCAGGTCACAGGGACTTCTCCCGTGCTGATGGGGAACAACTCACATGCTACTGTTCGTGGTGTTGGTACGGTCGATCTGAAGTTTACTTCGGGAAGACCGTGCGCCTGAAGAACGTTCATCATGTGCCCTCCATCAATAAAAATCTCGTCAGCGGTTCGCTACTATGTCGAGATGGTTATAAGTTGGTTTTCGAGTCCAATAAAGTTGTAATATCCAAGTATGGACAATTTGTTGGTAAAGGCTATGAGTGCGGAGGCTTGTTCCGCCTATCTTTGTTGGATATTTGCACTAAAGTTATTAATCATGTTTGCCATGAAATTGAGTCTAATATTTGGCATTCACGACTTTGTCATATTAACTTTGGTAGCATGACGCGGCTAGCTAGTTTGGATTTAATTCCGAAATTCACTACTGTGAAAGGTTCCAAGTGTCAAGTATGTGTACAAGCTAAGCAACCTCGCAAGTCCCATAAGACTGCGGAGGCAAGAGACTTGGCACCACTGGAACTTATACATTCAGATATTTGTGAGCTGAATGGCGTTTTGACAAAAGGCGGAAAGAAATATTTCATGACGCTTATTGATGACTCCACTAGATATTGTTATGTGTATCTTCTGAAAACAAAAGATGAGGCTTTAAACTATTCAAAATCTATAAAGCTGAAGCAGAGAACCAACTTGATCGAAAGATTAAAAGGCTAAGGTCTGATCGTGGTGGAGAGTATTTTTCCAATGAGTTTGATTTGTTTTGTGCGGAACATGGTATAATCCATGAGAGGACGCCTCCCTACTCGCCTCAGTCAAATGGAGTGGCTGAGAGAAAGAACCGAACTCTAACTGATTTGGTTAACGCCATGTTAGACACTTCGGGTCTCTCCAAGGCATGGTGGGGGGAGGCTTTATTGACAGCTTGTCATGTCCTAAACCGAGTTCCCACAAAGAAGAAAACCGTTTCTCCATTTGAGGAATGGGAAAGGAAAATACGAGACTCTCTTACTTTCGTACTTGGGGTTGTTTGGCGAAAGTCAATATACCAATTCCCAAGAAGCGCAAGCTTGGACCAAAAACCGTGGATTGTGTTCTTCTGGGCTACGCTTTTCATAGCGTTGGTTATAGATTTTTGGTAGTAAAATCTGAGGTATCCGACGTTAATGTTGGTACGATTATGGAGTCGAAGGATGCGACTTTCTTTGAGGATATATTTCCTATGAAGGATATGCCTAGCTCATCAAATCAGGAGATACCTAATACATCTAGTCAGGAATTGGTTGATATTCCTGATCCTACCATTTCGATAGAACACACTGATAATCCCGTGGAGGATGACAATGAAGTTCCTGTTAGGAGCAAGAGACAGAGGACTGCAAAGTCCTTTGGTGATGATTTCATTGTGTACCTTGTGGATGAGACACCCAGTACCATTTCAGAAGCTATGCATCTCTTGATGCTGACTACTGGAAGGAAGCTGTCCGTAGCGAGATGGATTCCATCTTGGCTAACGGAACCTGGGAAGTCACTGATCGTCCTTATGGGTGTAAACCTGTAGGATGTAAGTGGGTGTTCAAGAAAAAGCTTAGGCCTGATGGTACTATTGAGAAGTACAAGGCACGGCTTGTGGCCAAGGGTTATACCCAGAAAGAAGGAAGACTTCTTTGATACTTACTCACCTGTGGCTAGACTGACCACGATTCGAGTGCTACTTTCATTGGCTGCCTCGCATGGGCTTCTCGTTCATCAAATGGACGTGAAGACAGCTTTCCTAAATGGAGAGTTAGACGAGGAAATTTACATGGATCAACCTGATGGTTTTGTAGTACCTGGTCAGGAAGGAAAGGTGTGCAAGTTGTTGAAGTCTTTATATGGCCTAAAGCAAGCTCCTAAGCAATGGCATGAAAAGTTTGAGAGAACTTTGACTGCTGCAGGTTTCGTTGTAAACGAATCTGACAATGTGTGTACTATCGCTATGGTGGGGGCGAGGGAGTTATTCTCTGTCTGTATGTCGATGACATACTGATCTTTGGAACCAATCTTGATTTAATCAAGGAGGTTAAGGATTTCTTATCTCGTTGTTTTGAGATGAAGGATCTAGGAGTAGCTGATGTTATTTTGAATATCAAGCTGCTGAGATGGTGATGGTGGGATTACACTGCTTCAGTCTCACTATGTGGAAAAGGTATTAAGTCGTTTTGGGTATGACGATTATAAACCCTCTCCGACACCATATGATCCTAGTGTGTTGCTTCGAAAGAACCAACAGACTGCTAGAGATCAACTGAGATATTCTCAGATTATTGGCTCGCTTATGTATTTGGCTTGTGCCACGAGGCCTGACATCTCTTTTGCTGTAAGCAAGTTGAGCCGGTTTGTTTCTAATCCGGGAGATGATCATTGGCATGCGCTCGAGAGAGTTATGCGTTATTTAAAAGGCACTGCGAGCTATGGAATTCACTACTCCGGGTATCCAAGGGTACTGGAGGGTTATAGTGATTCCAATTGGATATCTGATGCTGATGAGATTAAGGCCACGAGTGGTTATGTGTTTACACTCGGTGGTGGAGCTGTTTCCTGGAAGTCTTGCAAGCAGACCATCTTAACGAGGTCAACTATGGAAGCAGAACTCACAGCATTAGACACAGCCACTGTTGAAGCAGAGTGGCTTCGAGAGCTTTTGATGGACTTACCTGTGGTTGAAAAACCAATACCCGCTATCCTTATGAACTGTGATAATCAAACTGTGATTCACAAGATTAAAAGTTCTAAGGATAATATGAAGTCATCAAGGCATGTGAAGAGGAGATTGAAATCTGTCCGAAAATTAAAGAACTCTGGAGTCATTGCGTTGGATTATATCCAAACGTCTAAGAATTTGGCAGATCCCTTCACAAAGGGTTTATCACGTAATGTGATAGATAGTGCATCGAGGGAGATGGGTTTAAGATCCACGGTATGAGTTGTCCACAGTGGTAAACCACTCTATGTGATCGGAGATCCCATGAATTATAAGTGGATGACAAGTTGTTGGACAGCTGAGAGGAGAGTATCGGACACGGCGTTTTGGCTCATGGGTGCAGATGCACCCATCATGTAAAACATTTTTTATTTTTCTCCAAAATGTCAAAAAAATCCAGATTTTTTTTCCGGATATACATCAGAACGTTTAATGCTAGCACAAAAAGTTCCGTGGAGAAAAAAACTTTTTATGTGACCTGTGTAAAAAGACAAAACAATATCTCATACAAAATCATTTTGGAGCGTCCGGATTTGTCTTTTTTGCGCAAGTCACAAAAAATATCTTTTCTTCGCGAAACTTCTTGTACCGATATAAAATGTCTTAAAGCATATCAAAAAAATATTTTGAATTTTTTGACATTTCGGAAAAAAAATTGGGCAATGGGTGCATCTGCACCCATGACCCGAAATGGATTTCTGGAGAGTATCCTTATATTTTACCATCCCACTCCGTAAAGATGCAATACTCTCCTAATCTGCATGTCAGGTTGATATTTATCTTAATGTATTTCAAGTGACTTACTTTTATAAGCGGAGATGTTGTCATGTAGAGCATCTCTTGAGGAATACACCTATATGAGTCTGACTGTTAAACGTCGCAGTCTATGAGAGTTGGGTGCTCTCTACTAAACTCACGAAAGATTTCGGAGTATGACGTATAAGCTCCAAACCGCGGGGAAGCCTTGCGGCAGTCCAGTACAGGATTTGTGTGAAACTAGATTCGCAGCAAACTTGTAGTTCAAGGCATAGTCCACTATCCAAGTTGTGGTCTAGTGTAGCATAAGTTCTAAGTGGAAGTTCAACTTAATAATCCTCCACTAAACACCGGTATATAAAACAATGTTTTGGAACAAATAGATGAGTTAAGCCAATGAGAGTTTGTGGGGGATTGTTGAAATTTTGACTAGCTTTGCTAGTGGGCCTTTGGTTCAAAGCCCAACTAAAAATTCTGAAATTCTCATTTGGCCCATGTGCATGTGGCTGTGTATGTACGTGACTAAACTTTAGTCTCATACTGCTAGTTGGGAGTGAGTTGCACCACTTTATATAGTGAGTTGTTTCACTACTAGCATGAGGTGTTAGTTGTGAGAAGAAAGGAGGCAGTCCACACGCGCGCTCCTCCTCCTCGCTCGCCTCGTCACGACACGTCACGACGCTACGCGGGTTGAGGGAATCTCGCCGAGCCGAGTTATATTTTTGCCGTTCAGGAAAATCTAATGAGTCATTAATCAATAATTAACAGACGCGTTAATTACTCAGCCGTTTCCGATTCCTTGGATCATGGGGTTATTACCGACTCGATCGTGCGGTTGCATCCACGTCCTACCCAAGCTGCGCTATATATATACTGACCATGCGAACCCTAGCCGCCACTACGTGCAACACATGGTAGCTCGCCGCCCTAGTTTCAAAACCTTGCGCCGCCGTCTTCCAAGTCTTCTCCATCCCGTCTTCCGGCGTGCACCGGTTGAAGTGATAGTAGGCCTCCGGAACCCCGCCTCTTGTGATCTTGTACAGGAGTGGGGCGATCTGGTTTTTTGGGGAGCGCACTCGCGCGACTACTGGCTTCGAGTTTTTCTCCAACGACGACTTTTTGCCCGACATCGGCAGCCTCTTCATCGACGACATGGGCGACAACGCCAACACTTCCGTTGCCGATGCGACGTATGATCTCTTAATCTTCATGTTTAAGATATTGCTAGAGTTCCTGCTTGTAATAGTTGCTCTAGATTTGATCTGTTTGTCTACTGTTTTAGTAGATCGCATGATTAGTTTAATTTCTATTATTCTAGTCATGATTTATTTACTGTTTTCGTAGATTAAATCATATGCTAAATTGCTTATATATTCATCTTATATATTCAACAGAAGCATCCCTGAAAGCTGAAACTTTCGGCAATAACTATAATACTGTAGTTTATCAGATTATGGCCTGAGAAAGTTTTTTTAAAAATAGACTGGAGCATTATTTGGAAATGGAAAAACCTAAGGTCAAAGGAAAACACTAGTCAACGCCCGTTTCCTGACCCTTTTTGGAGTCGGGTACCACATATAGTAGTAGCATAGCTATGGGCGGCAAAGTGGGAAAAAAGAAAGGCACATATGGATATCTGTGACTGAATTTTCATTGAGTATTATTGTGCCACTCTTTCTTGACAGTTTCGTGGCAGCAGATTGCTCTACAAAAGAATGAGTAAGTGGCGAGCCATCTTAACGTTTTTTTCAGAGTTTTTCTGTTCTGTTCGGGTTACTGGGCCTAGCTATCGAGAGCCCATCCGGACTCACAAGTCCATATGAAATAGACGCACGTTCCAATACCCCACAGCCCACAGGTACAGTGTTTTTTTCGTTGAACAGGGGTCGGTCCTAGAGGGACCTAGAAGCTTATATTCATAGCAGCGGCGAAGTATAGAGAGGACCGAAAGAAAACAGAAATTACAACCCAGTCCATACAACTTGTATCAAGGACCCTAGAACTATATTGAGGAACGCAATTGGGTCCGGCTCCATTACCACCGCATCAGTAGAGCTCAGCACAGCCAAGTACGCCACCGCCGGGGACGAACCACTTGGAGATGGGCACCGGGAGCCAGCTGAACCAGAGCCAAAGGGCCTCCGCAATGGCACAACAGCCTGGAGGTTGGTTTGAACCATCGGTCGCCGGCCGGAGGATGCCGTAGCCGACGAAGAATGGATGGAGGGGTTGCCTTTCAACCATCTAAGATGGCAGCCAACGATGTGCCGCCATGGATGACCTCCAAGGAGCAGCTTCTATGCTCCCCTGGTGCAGACCCAACCGCAAGCAAACAAGAACATGGGGATCCCCTCCTCCGCCGTCACCGAGACGAGTAGCAGAGGACTCACCCAGATCGTTGCAACCGCTGCTAGATCCACGATTACCGAGCTTTATGAAGGAGTTCGCCGAAGAAACGAAACCAGCCGCCGCCTCCATCCTCTGGAGTATGACGGACTGCCGCATCTCCACCGCCGTACACCGAAAGCCGCTCGTAAGCTCCGGTGACTGAGACCTCAGCACGCCATCCTCTTATCTGCCAATGCAGTCACAAACCCCTCCCTTCTCCTCGCCACCACGGCCGGCCAGAGGGAAGTCAGCTGCAGCACACCTCACATCAAGAAAATAGCCAGAACTGCCATTATTGAAGAGACTTTCTGCCATCACCACTCCACCACCGAGCTTCCACCTCGAGAGCTCGCCGGTGAGCAACTGAAACGACCGGCCAGTGCCTGGCAGGAGCACCAGCAAAGGAAAGTCAAGTTGCATCTCGCCGTTGGGGACGCACTGTGCTGTCCCGCGCCGCGCTTGAACGCGAAGACAGCTCCCACACCGGAAAAACCCGCCAACACCATCCTCCACCGGCTCCTTAGCTTCTCCTCCTCGCCACCAAGGCCGGCCAGGAAAAGCAGAGCAGCTTGTAGAGCAAAGATGCAGAGGCGTTTACTGAAGAAGGTCGCCATCCATTTGACCTCCCCGTCTCTCCTCCACCGTGGAGGCTTGACGGAGTGCAAGAGGAAGATCAGCTCGGTGCTGCGCCGATACGCCATAGCTGAGGGCATAGCGCCATCCTCCAACGAGGAAAACTCGACAAAACCTAACCTACTGCTTAAACTACTACTATACAATGGGGGCCGGCACCCTAAACCATCTCCACACTGGCCAGCGCAAGCGCTGGCGGCGGGAGCGGCCGAAACTGGGCGGATCTGGTGGTTGACTTTCAAGGGGAGGGAGAGGAGAGGAGAGAAGGCCGAAGGTGTCGCATGTGGTGATCAACATAGGTGCAGTGTAGCGCTCTTTTAGTACCACATCGACAATGTAAGGAGATTAGAGTGGGAGAGCTGACTATATAATGACAGCTTTGTGCAACCTTTAAACACACTTACCTGGACGGGGTCAATGGGCGATAAAGAAGGCTCGTGGCCTAGATAAATGCCTCACATTGCACAAGGTGAGTGTGTTTGTCTACCATCTCCCCAAGCGTGAGAGTGGACGTCATAATTTGTGTTGGAAGGGGCATGCGTCCGCGCGGCCCCTGCCAACTCAGAAACAAAATAAGATTTTATAATTTATTTTTGTCCACATTGTATTTTTTGAAGATTTGATTCATCCACGTAAGAGATGAAAATGATACTTTGTGTGGTTGTGTCTCCAGCACGAGTACATGTTGTAGCTGACTGTGGTTGTTGATCCAGCGCGACTGTTATCAGATCGATAGCTTGTGATAAGGGCATCACAGTGCCTTCTATTGTTCCCATGAAGGAGGAGGTGAAGCCCAATTTCAGGACTCCGCCAAGTTAGAGGCGTGCCATGTGCGGTTTTACTTTATTTGTTTTTATTATTCCAGGTCATGTTATGGGCCACATTGGTTTTACTTTTGTGTGTTTCGGTTTGGGCTTGTCCAACCGACTAGTTTTCTGGCTGCCTATATAAGGAGGCCGGCGGCTATGTTTTAGGGAGCTCAGAATTTTGAGAGAATAGACATTGAGTTGTGTCTCGGGGTGAAGCATCCGTCCAGGATGGCGCCGCTGTTTTATCCAGATTTAATAAAGATTGCGTGACGGTTCTTGTGTGCATCAAGAATTATCGTGCTGTGGTTTGAGGCGTGGCGTGATAATCACCCCGTTGCTTGCTGGATTCGTCCCACTTCTTCAGGTTACGTTCATCGCGTGATTGGAAGATTTGCTATTGTTGATTCGCCGTGAAAGGTTGGGCAAAATCCTACGGTTCATCAGGTTGATCCATATCAGCTTGGGTCCATGCAACACTTGTTTTTATCAATGGAAGTGTCCAGTTGTTTCGTACTGGGTAAGGGCCAAATACATTGTGAAGAAGTAGGGGATGAAACTTTCTCCTCAATAATTTGAGTAATGTAATCGACTTAGAAACTTCAAAAAACAATTGATTACCATTATTGGGAAAGGAAAACAGAACATATCCAATGCCAAAAATACTAGTCAACTCAGTTCACTGCCGTTTGGCAGTCAGAGAGCACAAACATTACTCCGCAGAGGCAAATAAGAGTGGCTCAATCCAATCATTAATTATGCACCTCTTGTAGTTGTAGCTAAGAAAACGATGAAACGGCAAAAAATTAGACCTGACTATTCGTTTAAACAGTAATTATTCTTGCCATATCTCATGATTTTTACGGTTCCACAGAATAGAATTTACCCTCAGTGAAAAAGAAAACTGCAGTTCCTCTGGATTGGAGTGGTAATCACTAAACAGATCCCCATGTCACTTGAGGCCGTCGCAGGGATTTCTGGCGGTTTTAGCGCCCAATTCGGACTGTACCTCTTCGTCTGAAACCATGGGAAACTATGGACCTCGGGCACCTCGCTCAGGAAAATAATAACAGCACCAGGTCATGTGTTTGATGGAGCCAAGTCACCTCATCAGGTGTTTGTATATCTCCGGTACTCACTCGTGTCACACCTGACTAGGAAGGCCGTGACAGAGCTTATCAAATTATAAGATAATTAAAAAACTAGATATAAAATCGTATTTTTCGTCAATGGAGGTGTCAAATGGGGAAGGAATGAGCACATTCTTTGAATGGGAAGAGGGGTCCGAAAGCCCCGCGCGCCCAGGACTGCAGTAGTGTAAAATGTAATCAGATTATGGCATCTGAAAGTTTCTAAATCTAATAAACTAGACAATTATTGGGAAAGAAAATTTCCAAGGTCAAACATAGTTTTATGCACCAAAATGAGAAACGGGGAACTGGAGAAGGGCTATATCCTTTTCTCGATGATAGTTGGGTGGGCAGGGTACGCCTTGACGAAGGCTTCACCACGGAGCACTTCTCGCAGTTTGTGAAGCTTTGGAGCCTCACCACAAATGTCCACTTAAATCAAGATGTTGGTGATGAAATACGTTGGAAACTCACTGAAAACGGGGAGTACTCAACCAAATCTGCTTACAAGATGCAATTCATTGGAACCATCACCTCATACATGCACAAGTCGGTTTGGAAGCCATGGACGCCGCCCAAGACGAAGTTCTTTGGCTGGCTTGCAAACCAAAACAGAGTCTGGACGGCCGATCACCTCGCCAAGAGAGGGTGGCCAAACCGTGGTCTCTGTCCTTTATGCAAGCAAACACAGGAGTCTCTTGTTCACCTCCTTGTACATTGTCGCTTCACAAGAAAGATTTAGGATCTTACTAAAGGTTGGCTAGGTCTCCACAATATCAATACTGGAGATTGGCTAGACCTCAATTTTCCGGAGTGGTGGATCAGGATGACCAACGCTGCTCCACACCGCAAGGCCATCGCTTCTCTCACCTTACATGTCACGTGGGAGGTGTGGAATGAGCGTAACGCTAGGGTGTTCCAGAATAAGTGCGTTCCGTCGTTAGTCTTTTTTAGACATAGTTAAAAATGAGGCTCGCTTGTGGGTCCTCGCGGGTGCCAAATGTTTGGGCAACTTGTTACCGCGAGAGTATTTGGGTTGTGTTTCCCGGTTACAAACTTGCTTTCTTGCAATCCTCTCCTTAATTAATATACGGGGCAAAGTTTTTGCCCCTCGTTTCTAAAAAAATTCTTTTCCACATGGGAGTGTTTTTATTTTGAGCCAAAAAGAGTAAAGTTTCCATTTGGCTATTGGGCCATCCATCAGGATCCCATTTTCAGTCTACAATCCCCGTCAAAATAGGCCCATGTCAACACCCGATACCCGCAGGCTACTACAGCGCAGCACTCGTCGTGTTTTTTTTTTGAATGTTTTTTTAGTACCACATGGACGCGGTAAGAGGATTAGCGCGGGAGCGCCAACTATATACTGACACCTAGATGCTTCTTTGTAACGTACTTACCTGGACGGGGTTGATTAGCGAACAAGAAGGCTCGTATTCGTAGCCTAGATCAGTTACTCACATTGCACACTCTGAATGCGTTCGTCTACCATCTCCCCAAGTGGGAGAGTGATCTCAGTGTTCTGAATGAAAACAAAACATGGGATTGAATTTCTCACGGATATATTAGCTGAACTGGATACATGAAACTGAATATTTGACCGAAAGTTCCACTCTCTAGCATGACCAAACTTACAAATATTCACGTTGATGGGCATATACTACGAACTGACAAAGGCACAAAGCTACAGACGAGGACAAGTAATATGAAGTTTTGATTGCATAGGCCGATATAAAGGCATTGCTGAAGGCTGACCACAGAGAGACCTGATGTAGCAATTCTCAGTGGCGTTGAAAGAAGGCGACCATTGGTTTGTATATCAGTTCTGGAGCATTGAAGCCTATCACAAAGTCAGCATGAGCATAGTCGGGCACGTACAGCACCTCCATGTTGTCGCTGTCATGGTTTCTGACCAGCGTCCTCAAGAGGTGCCTGGTGTCAGGGACATCGCCGAGGAAGTCTTGCCCGCCATGGGTGAGGAACATGGGGACATGGGTTGGAATGGATGAGATATTGTACAGCGGGGGGCGTGGCTCATTGTAATGCTTCATGTTTTCCTTGGCATTTCCGTAGTCAAACCTTCTGATCCCTTCGGTCCTGATCACTGATTGCAGACGATTTAGAAAGAGAAAAGTTAGTGCAGTTACAGAGCTTTGAACATTAGAATGAGTAAGCCTCTGGTGGCGATTATTACTCTGCGACATGTGAATGAGGTTTTTAATAGAGGTAGACTGTGAAGCATGCTCCCAAAAGGCACATACAGTTGATGTATTGAGGCAGCAGTCCGGTCCTTCAACCATCAGGCATTATAAGTTAGGGATATGAGGTCAATTTTAGCTTACCATATATTGTTTGCAAGAATGTGTACCTGCAACAGCTGAAAATAGATCATAGCAGTCGACTTCAGGGTCACCGCATATTAGTAGTAGAAGTTCGTGAGTAATTGGCCTGTCATGCAGTTGCACATTTGTAGCAGTCAACAGTTGAGACTTGAGTCGGAACAACAGAAGTTCAGACTGGTTACCCAGAGTACTAGTATGCGACATAACATTAGATTTTCAACAGATGAATGTCAAGTCTAGAGTTCGTAAGTAATTGGCCTGTCATGCAACTGCACATTTGTAGCAGTCAATAGTTGAGGCTTGAGTCGGAACAACAGAAGTTAATACTGGTTACCCAGAGTACTAGTAAGCGACACAACATTAGATTTTCAACAGATGAATGTAAGGTCTGAAGCAGGTGACTCTTGCCAACATTGATATCACATTGATTCATAGTTTTTTTTTGAGAGAGAGATTCATAGTTTTATATAACGAGAACCTCATAGAAAAAGCTTAATCATGTGCACTCTACTCATAAAAAATAAGGTACATTCAGGAACTTGGTAAGCAGGCGCATGTACTAACATTAGAAACTGTAGCAAAGATACGTACCCAACAGGATTGAACTCGCGATAACCTAGAAAGTGAAATGCCTGCACAAGATAGACCAAATAGATAAATAATTATTTATGTAAATTATAAACGTGTTAATAACAACAAGTAAGCTTAACAGGATTTTACTTCCGCAAGGAGAATGTCGGCAGCAAGACGGGCGAGTTTGGATTTCATCCTACTCAGATAAGCAATGGGGCAGAGCAACACAGCTGATCGAACTAAGTGTAGTACCTTGTGCTCAGAGAAGGCCGCAAGAATAATCAAGGTTCCCTAGAAATAATGTAATTTTTTTCTTCAGTATACGATCCCAAGTCCCAAAGTGTCAACTCATTGAAATCTTCAAGAGGAGGGACATCAGAACTCACCAGTGAGTGACCGATATAGTGAACTTTCTGACCTGTGTGATCATAGACATGCTGAAGAAAGGCAGGAAGATCATATGCAGCAAGTTCGTCCCACGTCCAATCCCAGTAGGCCTGAAAGTACACTGTTAGGTAAAATCCAAGGTAAAACGCGTTCTTAAGCAGGCTTGAGAGGAAAACCGGATCATTTGGGGAGAGCGACGTATGGTTCCGGCTGGAATTAGTTCCACGGGTGTTGGCAAACCAAACATCAAACCCGCCATCTGCCAAAATAAATTCAAGCGATTGTTTTGGTGTACCCAAAAGCCAAGAAACGCTATCCTGTCCAACACACACATTTGAGTCAGGAATGAATGGGACTTAGTAGCACAATGTTTGTCCAGCAATATCCTTACCACCATAAGCCCATGGAATAGCAGTACTGGTTGCCTATTTTTGGTCGAGTTATTACCACCAGATAGACCATAAGGAATCCTCTTTAAGCTAAGAATATAGCCATCTTCTGTTGTAACCTGCCAAAAAATTCGGCTGTATACTTTAAGGAATCCTCTTTTATGGAAACATAGGACAGTATTGCTGTTCAAAAAAAGTGTATATGGGTGCATTCATAAGAGCTCTCATACCTGGTGATCTTCACATGGATAGCCATATGCTGCTGCTTCTGACTTACACAAACTAAAAGGATGGTTTGAAGGTGTACACCGTTGACCAATATCATCCACAGAACTCTTGTTCCTCCATGAGTAAGCTGTGCAGGAGTTAATGACAAATGAAAGGATCACAAAGATAATTAGAGATAAATTCCTGGCCATCAAATAATGTAGTCATATGCTACTATGATTCTGGTTGTTTCTGAGAGTGGTATAATTTCCGACAGAGGGAAATGATAGCGTTGACACAAATTGCAGTCTCTGTTTTCGGAGAACAGTGCTGCTGTTGCATTGCTGGTGCATTGCCATAAATACTGGAGGAACAGTATCCAAATAAGAAACTGTGTTCGACAATAATGTAACAAAATTACCGAAAAGATGTTTTAGATTTGTGTCTTTGTTTGGGTGAAATAGTTCACGGCTTGACAGAGTCATGAGCAGGCCACATAATTGCATGAGAAAAACACAACCTTATTCTGTCCAAAAGTGTAGATTGCACGTGCACAGGCTAAGTAAAACAGAAGAATGACCAACGTAAAACCAATCATGCAATCTTGATGATCAGAGATGAAGACCCGTATGGTTCACTTACGCAAATCCTGTGACCCGAAAGTCTGTTTGGCCTCTAAGAATGCTTGACAAGAAAAGACAACCTTTGAGGTAGCAGTAGTAGCATGTATCAAGACTCAGGAGAGCTGATTTAGTTATAAAGATGACTCAAATACAATAAAACGGCATTCATCAGTTCACGAAGAAAATAAAAGATCGTTCATGGTCTCTAATCTAAACCGGACAGCTGATTACAGCATAACAAAAATGACAAGAACATATCACATTCATCTGTTGGACTACTGTGGGGACTGACCACGACGATTCAATTTAATTTGTTTGCGGGAGTATAAATGCTTACCGACAGATAGACGCAAACAAACTATCTCTGTTGGACTGCTGCGGGGACTGACCACCACGCCTGAAGAAGCAATTGCACAAACACAACTCGCGCGTCTGCGGCGGAAACGAGTAGGAATGTAGGAATGTTGGTTCTCTCAAGATCATGCTGCTCCCTTGCGGGGCGGCAGCTAGGGAGCCTGCGCGCAGCCGGCCTTGACTGCGGACGCCGAGGCAGGTGGCAAGTGGGACTGGGCTGCGTTCGATGAACGAGGCCGCGGCGGCAGGCGGCAGGTCACACTGATAATAGATCAAATCCAAACGGGCCAAACTCCGTGAGAGAGGACACTTAGCAATAGTATTTATAAGTTTTTACTTATATTATATTAAAAAGCATGCATGAGAGGACATATGATCATTTCCATTTGCCCAAACTCTGCTACTAAGCCTTCTTTTTTGGACTCTACTCTGAGCTTTATTAATTGCAAACACAATACATCATTTATCAAGTTGCTTACAATAAAATAAGGGGCATGTGCCTCCCAATTACAAGAACTTTTGGTAATAAAGCGATCTCTAGCTAGCTCATGCGCGACCTTGTTGCCTTCCCTCAGTTCTGTGCTACTAAGCCTTGTCGAGCATGGTCACACATCATCTCACATACCATATCCTGATGTGATAATGTCAAGAAGGCAATCGACTTCGTGAGGTGGGACAATCTTTTCAACTTGCTTCAACGGGCATGGTTTCCATTGCGTTTTAGGGAGTGGATCGTGCGCTCCTATCCACCGCATCTTTGAGCGTTCTCTTCACGAGATGTCGGGGTCGCTAATCAAGCACGGGAAGGGCCTAAGACAAGGGGATCCGCTGTTTCTACTACCTCCATCCTCGCCCTTGACCCTGTGCTATCCATCCTTGAGAGGGCCACCTCCAATGGTGATCTTCTCCTGCTTCATGGAAGGGCTACTTCTGTACGCACTTCGCTTTTTGGCCGACGATGTGGCAATCTTCATTGCACCAATTAAACATGACATTTAGACGCTCTCTCCAGCATTCTTCATGGGTTTAGTGCGGTGATCGGTTTAGTCACAAATGTCCAATAAAGCATGATGGTGCACATTCATTGCGCAACCGTTGATTTTCATACCATCTTGTATGCATTCCCTGCCACTTGCTCTCACTTCTCTATTCGCTACTTGGGCCTACCACTTTCGGTGTATAATCTTAAGGAAGTGTTTTTTTTTGGAAATGTGAAAGGAAGTGGATTTCGGTGGACAAGACGGCAACAAAGTTGCCAATGGGTCAAGGAAAATTCATCACCACCGCCGGAAGAACCGCTCTCATCAAATATGCGACCATCTAGCAAGCAATTTAGCCTCTCATGACTTTGGCCCTATTGAACAGTATCATGAATGCAATCCTCAAGCTTGAGAGGGGCTTCCTTTGGGCAGCATCGAAAAAGGCATCCGGTGGAAAGTGCAATGTCAAGTGGGACATGGTTTGCCAACCTAAGGATATGGGAGGACTCGGGGTTTAGATCTTGAGAAATTCATGATAGCCTTTTAACTTCTTTTGCCTTGAGATGAATCGACTGAACCAGACCACACTTGGTTTGTCTTGGGGAACCCTTGTGATGTCAACGACGTGGACCTATTCTACACCTTTTTATTGACATCACTACTGGCAATGGCAAGATTGCTAGCTTTTGGAATGCGCCTTGGCTTGATGGGCTTAAACCAAAATTGTTGCTCCGTCTATCTTTGTCATCTCAAAGACAAAGAATTTAACCGTTCACAAGGCTTTGGAAAACGACTTTTGGATCCACAACCTAATCTTTGAGGATGGCATTTTGGTGCTTCACATCAATGAATTCATCCTCTTTTGGACTAAGTTTCAAGAGACGCAACTCAACGAGGACGTGGTGGACTCCATATCTTGGAAGCTCACAAACTCCGGCACCCACTCAGCGGCCTCGGCTTATTTAATTTGATCCAGTTTGAGGAGTCTCCAACATCCTTCATGGAACCGGCAATGTGGGGAAATCGGGCAACACCGAGGTGTAAATTTTTCGCTTGGTTGATCCTCCAAAATAAGGTGTGGATGGCAAAACGTTTGGCTCATAGAGGTTGGCCCAATTGTTGTGTTTGACTACTTTGCAAGAGGAAATCGGAGACCGCGGCACATCTTTTTTCCTTCAATATAGGTTTTCCCTTCGTATTTGGATACGACTGAAAGAATGGATCGGTTTGGGAGATTTTAACACTTCCACTTGGCATTCCTCACCATGGTCAAAGAGTGGTGGTGCTCCATCACCGGGGACAATGGTCAGCGACGAATGGGTCTTTCCTCTCTTGTGCTGCTTGCTTGGGAGGTTTGAAACGAGTGAAACACTATGGTTTTTAGATGCCACTATGCCGAATATGGTTCTCTTGTCTATCAGCGTTGTTTCAAAAAAAAAGGTTGGCATGTAAATTTCACTGACAACCTTTAATATAAAGACAAACGGGTTAAACAACCAAAAAATTAGGCTTACATAGGAAATAGTAAGATAATGCCAAAGAAGGTCTACCTACATTTTCTTCAGAAATTTCAGACCTTCAGATAATAGTTTGGTACTTGCTCCATGTGGAATGTTGAGTAAATTGGTCACATGAACTAGATATTTATCGAATACTTTACTCTCTAGAACAATCAAACTGACAAATATAGGCGTAGAAATACTACGACTTGTCAAGCAATATACATGGATAACTTATGCGCAAGTGAACTTTTTGGTTGCATAGGCTGGTGCCAAATTACTGCTAAAGCTGACCATGTAGCTCTCAGTGGCGTTGAAAGAAGTCGACCATCGGTCCATATACGAGGCTTGGAGCATTAAAACCTATTATAAAGTCAGCGTGAGCATAATCAGGCACATATAGCACCTCGATGTTATCGCTGTCATGGTTCCTGACCAGCGTCCTCAGGAGGTGCCTGGTGTCAGGGATATCGCCGAGGTAGTCTTGGCCACCATGCATGAGGAGCATGGGGACATGGGTTGGAATGGTTGAGAGGTTGTACAGCGGAGGGCGTGGCTGATTGTAATGTTTCATGTTTGCCTTGGCGTTGCCATAGTCGTACCTTCTGATGCCTTCGTTCCTGACCACTGATTGCATGCAAATCAAGAAAATAAAAGTTAGCGTTATTCGTGAGCTTTGAACAATCGAAAACTTACGCTGCTGATTGCGATTCTTACTCTGTGACAAGTGAACAAGGTTTTTGACTGATGTAGACTGCGGTGCATGCTCCAGGAATGCACATGTAGTTGAAGTATTCAGGCAACAGTCCGCTCCTTCAAACATTAGGCAATCAGAGTTAGTAGGCTAGGATGCTAATTTTAGGTTACCGTAATATATTGTTTGCAATCTGTCAAATTGTATGCAGTAAAATACCTGCAACAGCAGAAAATAGATCATAGCCGTTGATTTCAGGGTCACCGCACACTTGCATTATAACTTCATGTGCAACTGGTCTGTCATGCAGCAGCACATTTGTAGCAGTCAATACCCGAGGATTGAGTCAGCACAACAGAAGTTGAGACTGGTTATCCGTCCCAAAGTAAGTACCAGTACACACAACACTAACTTTGACTTTGAAGTTTGAACAGATGAATGGTAAGTCTGAAAGAGGTGACTCCCTACTTGGCAACATTGATATCAAATTAAGATTCATCAAATGAAGGCTTGAGCACGTGCACCTCTACTCATAATCAATAAGTTGCTGTGACATAAACACTACATAAAACAAACTTGGTAACCAAACAAACATACTGCATTCCTTCCTAATATAACACATTCAAAGTGGTAGTACACCTACCCAACAGGATTGAACTCATGAAAACCTAGAAAGTGAGCTGCCTGCACAAGAGAAACAAAACAGATGTAGCATTTACCATCTTAATTATCCATGTGGTGATAAACAATAAGACCAAGTAGGCTCAAAAGTATTTTACTTCTGCCAGGAACATTTGAGCAGCAAGCCGGATAAGTTTGGATTTCGTCCTGCTCAGAAAAGCAATTGGGCAGAGCAACGCTGCTGATCGAACTAAGTGTAGCACCTTGTTCTCAGAGAAGGAAGCAAGAATAATCAAGGTTCCCTAGAAAATAATGTAAAAAAATCTTCAGTATACATCCCTAGTCCCAAAGTGCCAACTCATCGAAATCTACAAGAGGAGGGACACCCGAACTCACCAGTGAGTGACCGATATAGTGGACTTTCTGACCTCCTGTGTGATCATAGACATACTGAAGAAAGGCAGGAAGATCATATGCAGCAAGTTCGTCCCACGTCCAATCCCAGTAGGCCTGAAAATATGCTATTAGGTAAAATCGAAGGACAAATGAGTGCTTGATAAGGTAGAGATGAAAACCGGATTTTTAGGCGAGAGAGATGTATGGTTCCGGCTGGAATTAGTTCCACGAGTGTTCGCTAGCCAAACATCAAACCCGCCGTCAGCCAAAATAAAGCCAAGTGATTGTTTTGGTGTACCCAGTAGCCAAGAAACGCTATCCTGTCCAGTCAACACATTTGATTTAGGTATGCATGAAAGTGTAACTCAAGGGCACAAAGTTTCTCAAACAATGTCCTTACCACCATAAGCCCATGGAATAGCAGTACTGGTGGCCTTGTATTCTCTTTGTCGGTTTTATCACTATTAGAATGACCATGAGGAATCCTCTTTAAGCTAAGAATATATCCATCTTCTGATATGACCTGACATAGATTTCGACTATACTTCACAAGAGGGTAGTATTTTCTCATGGAAGCATTAATTTGAACATGAAAACGATGTAATGGATTCATTACAGCTCTCATACCTTGTGATCTTCACATGGATAGCCAAAAGCTTCCGCCTCTGACTTGCACAAAGTAAACGGATGGGGATAAGGTGGACACGGTTGAATGCCATCTTCCACCAAACTACCATTCCTCCACGAGAGAGCTGTGCAGGGGTTAAAGCCAAGTGAAAGAATCAACAGAGTAATTAGAATGGAACTCCTAGCCATCAAATTCTGCAGAACCATATGTTTCTGACAGTTTTGATGAAATTGTTTAGTTCACGCGGGATCGCAAGAATAGTGTTAACCCAAATTGCAGCGTGCTGCTTTGTGTGGCTAGTGTATTGGTATAAATACCAGAGGAATGGTCCTTTAATAAGAAAAAAATTCCCATCTTTAACACTAAGGTAATAAAAAATTAGCGAACATAGTGTAGTTATGTATTTTTCTCTCTGTTTATGAGAAACAGTTCTTGCTTGACAGAAGCATGAACATGCAACATTATTACAGGAGAAAAAACTGTTCTAGCTGTCCAAAATGTATGATTGCATGGGCATAAACTAACTAAGTAAAACATATAATTACTGACATAAAACAATCATGCCATCTTGATGTTCAGAGATGACGACCACTACTGTTCACTTCACACTAATTTTGTGACCCCAAAGTCCGCTTCAACACTAGGAATGCTTGAGAAGAAAAGATAACCTTCATTAAGGCACTAGCGGCATGTATTAAATATATGTAGAGGCAGAAAAAGGTGCGGTTCTCATCAGTTGAGTACGTAATCCAGGTGCCGTTCATACATTGGCATTCATCAGTTCATCAAGAACAATACAAGAAATTCATGCTTCTTGTTGCCACAAATTTACCATCTTGCACCTTTCCACGAAAGGGTCAAAAGATTGGGATGCACTATCTGAAACTCCAAATTGTTTCTTTCAAAAAGAAATTCCAAATTGTCAGTTAAGAAAATTTAGAGCCAACACAAGTGAAAAATAAACATTCTGAAGGACAGTACTCAGTTTATATTTAGATAAAGTATGAAAGGCATCTGAAAACTCTGAAGCAGGGCGTCTGTTTATGAAACATAAAAAGAACCTAGTTTTACTCTTCTGTAAACTGAGCAGCAACGAGTACACAATTGCGGAAGTCAAAACCGCTGCCCACTTTTCAAGTGCATCTGTAGAGTAAGCACAAACGAGCAAAGAAACTGCTTAGAGACAGAAGTGAGCACAGCAATCGAGACTATTTCCGTCTCCCGCTCTCTGCACAAGAGAACACACACAATGTGGCAGCACGCCACATACAGGAAAATGACCATCACTTCAGCAATTAGTTTCGTTTTGGGAATAGTTTTTTTTACCGACAGGTACGCCCGCATGCGCCTGCAGGGGCATTTGCACGAACGCATGGCGCGCGTCTGCGTCGGAGGGGAGCAGGATGGCCCAACGGTGACCTCCAGCTCCAGTGCTGCTCCCCTCCGGCTATGGCTACCGTACGAGGAGGGCGTTCGTCGGTGTGGTAGGCGGCTTGCTCGCCTGCGCTGCCGGCGTGGTCGTGGACGCCAAGGCAGGCGGCAAAAGCCGAAGCGGATGCCACTTCTTTTTCTGGCAATTCTAGTTTAAACGGGGCAAACTTTGTGCGCTAATAGTGGGGCTATTTCATCCGGAAGCCCCTCGGTAACATGGGCCTGCAGCGTTTGGGGACCCTTCTTCTACGCGCGGCCACAAAGCAGCCTAGAGAGTCCAGTGTGCCCCCAATGACGCTAGTCGAGTGTAGGCAGCCCATTAATACATAGCTATTGGGCTATGAAGTATAAGACCATGCACTATGTAGAACAAAAGTGAACCATGCGGAATTAGGAGTTGGTTCCACGCACAGTGTAGCATCGATGCAAGGTGTCGGTCAAAAAAAGCGGCGCAAGTATTTGCTTCGCTTCTTCTCTGACAAAAGCAAGCTGAACGCAGAGATGTGAGCTGCTCGTGTGGAAGAAAGGCAACATATGCATAATAGAAAAAGAATCAAGTACTACTTTGTAGGTCCCATTGTTGCAGGTAAAGCGATACTACACATAGCAGAAAGCCACGATTTCAAACCCTGACAACTTTTGTTTTCAATCGATACCACGTAGTGGATGGTCTAAACACCCATTAGGTAAATTATTTTGGGTAGTGGGTCTATATGCACCCATTAGGTAAATTATTTTTGGTTTTTTTTCAGAATGTCAAAAACTTCCAGAAAAAAATCCGGATGAACATAACAGTGTGATGTGTTAGCACAAAAATTGGCATGGTGAAAAAACTTTTTTAGCAACCTGTAGAAAAAAGACAAATTTCTGACACGTATATATACATTTCGGTATGTCGAATTTGTCTTTTTTGCACAGGTTGCAAAAAAAGTTTTTTCTTCGCGTAACTTTTTGTGCTGACTTGAAATGTGTTGGACCAAATGCAAAAAAATATTTTGAATTTTTTGACATTTGAAAAATTGTTTTTTGCGTAGTGGGTGCATCTGCACCCACCACCCGTTGTGAATATCCGTGAAAATTTTCTCTTTTGAATAGATACTAACAACTTTTGTTTGGAAATCAAGAGTAAACTTACTTCTTTTTCCAGAAATGTAAACAATATCTACCTCTTATTGGTTTTCCACGTCCTCTCCGTTGCCTAGATCATCTTCACCGGTCCCTTTTTTCATGGTAAATGTTTCCTTGTTTAAAAGCAGAGACTTTTAGGTGTTCAACAATGGTAGAGGATAATGGTGCTGGGTGGCCAAGATTAACGAATTGACCAGGCTAGGTGACACACAACTTGTTAGGTACTAGAGAGTCTGTAAGCCATGAGCTGGCTGATGTGTACTCATACGGATACCATGCCTGATCTAACTAGACATTCACGAGATAGAAGCAAATATTCACACAGTACAAAAAAGTGTTCACGAGTTCAAACAACTAGTCAACTTAGCGCGGCGCATGCCGCGCGTCTGAAAGAAAAATACCGAAAAAATCGAATTTGTAAATATTCACAGTAAAAAATTACGTAGATTTAATTTTGTTGGAACCAAAAAAAAAGTTTGCACTTATAAGTTGTTTAAGTTTGAAAGATTGTTAAACTTGGGAAGTTGTTCATATTTCAATTTTCCTTACGCTTGTTGAATGCTTAGATCATGTGCGATAAATAGTCAGTTTTTCTTTATTTTTGTGGTCACGCTGTTTTTTTGGGTTGTATCTGTAATTACCGCGGTGTAAAGAATTCAAACCTGTAAATGCCCGCGTTCAAATGTGTTTTGGATTTAAATTTGTTGGAAGTCAAAGGAAAGTTTGTATTTGTAAGTTGTTCAAATTTCAAAAATTGGTAGAGCTGGGAAGTTTTCCACATTTTAATTATGTGTATGTTTTATAAATGCTCAGATTCCAAAGGAATTCAAAATTCTGGAACATTCTCTGGAACATTCAAATATGGAAATTAATCAGGTGTTGTAATAGCCAGCGGTTTTTTGTGTGGTTGCGTTGGTACGGTTGTCGTATTTGAATTCTTTTTGCGTTTATTATATGCTCACATTGAAATGTATCTGAAATTTTGAAATATTCAAATGTGGAATTTGATCGTATGATATAAATAGGCGACGGTTATTTTTGTGTCCATGTTGATATGTTCGTCATATTTTTCCCGGCCACTAAATTTAATTTTGGAAATGTCCACGTTTAAAAACCACGTGGAGTCATAAATTATTGAAATGGAAAGATTTTGAAAGTTGTTCAAATTGGGAAGTTATCCCGATTTGAATTCTGCAACATTTATGAAATGGGCAAATTTCGAAGGCACTTAAATTTTGAAATATTCAAATTTGAATTTTGATCATATGAGTGAATAGTGAGCATTTATTTTTATGTGGCCACTTTGACATATTTGTTGTATTTTTATGTTGGATATATTTAATGTTATTGGTTTGCCAGTATGTAGCAATTGTAAACAAAAAATATATATATAAAAAAATTCTGACACGTTGGGCCCACAGTGGTCTGGCCGGATCTGGTCGGAGCCGACCACGGCACGACGGCGCCACTGCGAGACGGGACGTGAGCGTGCACGCATCCGACGCGCGCGGACGCGGCCTAACCCTAGGTGTCGGCGCCGCCCCTTTTGGGTCGCCGGAGCGTCTGCGGCGGACGCCCGTGGGCGCGGCGGCCACGTCCCAGCACGCGGCGCCCGTCTAGGAGGTAGCAGCGGCGACGGCGGAGCGTCCCGTGTCCTCCGATGTGAGCGGGGAGCACCGTGGCGGCGGCGACCTCCGGGTCGCGGGAGAGAGAGGGGTGGGGGGGTGGGGGAGTCGTGAAGCTTTTGCAGAAAAGCCCCTGGCTTTTCCAAAAATTGTTGGCAGGTCCCTGGCGGGGTGTTTTCTGCAAGTGTGCTGCGCCAAAAATCGTGCGGGGAGACGTGGCGAGACGCGAGTGTTCCGCGGGTTTTGGAGGGATCTGGGCCGTCCGTGGGCGCGATCGGACGGCTTTGGTTTAGGGGGCGACGTGGATAGCGGAATGGAGGCTGAAACCCACGTACTTTTATATATAGTAGGATTATTTGTAAGGAGAAAATTATTCATGTAATTCAAAAAATTGATCGCGATATAAAAGAAATTTGTGCTAGAGTAAACTTGCTTGTTTCTCCCGAACCTAAAGATTTTTACCTACTATTATTTTTCTATGTCCTCTCCACGGCGAATAGCTCCTGTGCGACGTTTTACTTCGTCAATTGATGGGCAGCGACGTCGTTCGCTGGAATAGCTCTGCTACGACATCGCTGTTTTCGCAAATTGCTCTGCTACGACTTGGCCCTTAAGGGCAGTCTGTTAGTTAGGATTAGGATTATGGGGAGCCGGCGGGTGGGACCCACAACTTATCCACGTCAGATTGGTGGGACCTAGACAACAACGACGACCGTTATATCCTCCTCCCCTGCGCGTGCATTCTCCCTTGCTTGCCTGTCTTCTTCTTCTCCGACGACGAAGCATCGCAACGCCAACGAGTTTGTCTGAACTGAACTGGATTCATTTGCGCAATTTCTGAAGTGAAGCCGTAAGCAGAACTAGATTTCAACTGAAATTTAACTTAACATATACTCAAATTCGAAAGATTACATAGCTTAGTTCGTGGCGATCATCGGATCAAAAGCCACACACGCGGGCAGAAGCTCGATTACATAGTTAGCCTAGCTAATTGGGCGTCGACGCTGCTCTACCCCTAAACGCAGATCCAAAATTGGGCTTCGGAGCCCCGGGGTGCGGCGGCGACGAGGCGGCGACGCCGCTCAGTCGGACAAGTCGGAGAAGTCGAGCTCCTCCTCGTCGGAGCTGATGTCGATGATGGGGTGGAGGGAAGCCTCGATACCTCTCTCGAGGCGGAGTTTGTTGAGCTCCTCGATCTCCTGATGGCGCACCTCGACCTCCTGCTACTGCTGCTGGCTGCGTTGGATCACCTCCTCGGTGATCCAGTCTAGGTCCTCGTCGGCGGCGAAGTCCCCGGGCAGCAGGCCGCGGCGCGGTGGGCGGTCCTGCTGCTCCTGCTCCTCCTCCCTCTTCGGCGGTGGCAGCTGTGGCACCCGTGCCGCCATGCGGGAGCTCCCCGCGCCGGAGGAGCTCCCGTGCTCGTAGCGGTGGCCGCGCGCCGCCACGCTGCGGTCATACTCCTCCACCTCACGACGGGCGAACGCTGGCGGCGGCGTTAGGCCCCTGTGGAGCCACTTGTACGCGCCGCGCTTCCGACCGACGTCGGAATGAACCCGTCTCGCGCGTTCGGGGTCAGCCGGCCGCTTCCGCGCCTTTCGGTCCTCGTCGGAGCGATTTCCGGAGCCGGAATGGCCACCGCGGGAGCTGGAACCCCCACGCCTCATCATCTTCGTGGGCTAGAGCTGGATCTGTATGTGGCGGCAGCGGTTTCCAGTGGATTTGGTCACCGGCGGCGAGGGAGTGTGGGGGGCGGCGCAGATCTAAATAGCTAGGGTACGACACATCTGAGTGGATAAGAAGGGGAACGGGAGGCGGTCGGGAAAAAAAAGGTGGGCCGTGGCATGGGAAAGTGAACGGGAGGGCCGTGGCCCGTTATTTGGTTGGGCCATGCAGTCCGGCCGTGGCGAGGCAGTGAGAATAGAAAAAAAACACTAAAAAAACTTGTGCACTAACCAGCGGGCCAAATCCTGCTGCTGGGCCCAAATTTAGTTTTTTTTTCCTACGAATGGCGCGGAACTGGGAGTGGCCAATCAGAGCGCAGAACTGGGAGTGGCGCGGATCGGGGGGTTTCCTTCTGATCCAACCGTTCACTAACCAGCGATCAACGGCTCTGAAGCAGGGGGTTTCGGACGGGGTTTAGGGTTTCCGGGGTTTAGGGTTTTCAGTGAGCTAGGGTTGAGCATAAATAATTTAGAAAAAATGAAATAAATATGAAACTTTCGCTCACTGTTTACTTATGCAACTACGTTGCTAAAAAAAATTAAAACTTGTTATGTCCACAGTTAAATGAAAAACATTCACACAATTCAAGCTATCGATGGAATGAGCTAGGGTTGAGCACAACTAATTCAAAAAAAATCAAAACAACATACAACCAGCGCACATGGTCTACTTATGCAACTAAGTTGCTATTAAAAATATAAAACTTGTTATATCCACATTTCAATTCCAACATTCACACGTTCACGATATCGATGGAATGAGCTAGGGTTGAGCATAAGTAATTCAAAAAAATCAAATAAATATAAAATCAGCGCACATGGTCTACTTACATGACATAGTTATCAAAAAAAAATATAAACTTTGATTTTTAGTCGGTCAACGATTTTGTGCAAAGTTTGACCAAACATTCAAATCAGCACAAATAATTCAAAAAAATTAAAATAACATAAAACCAGCGCACATTGTCTACTTACATGACATAGTTATGAAAAAAAAAATATAAACTTGGTATATGAATATTTTCATGAGAAATCCTTCACACAAATGACTTACCACGAACGAAGTTGCAGAGAGTTCAAGGAAGTGAGAGAGGGTTTGATGTTTTGAAAATTTAAAAAAATTGAAAAAATCACCAAAGCTTCCTTTTGGTGTGACTAAGAATGACACAGGCTTAGTTTTTCATTTTGGTATTTTAAACTTGTTTAAATGTTGGTCAAACTTGGGTTTGACCGAATTCAAAATAATCATAAAATATTCAAAAAATATCAAAAAAATGGAAAACCAGTGCACATGTTCTTAGTTTGTCATATACTAACAACTCCAATTGATAAATAAGGTCTAGACACATATTAAACAAGAAATGCTTCAATATGGTGTGAAATCACACATCTCAAACTATGAACTCTATGGTTTGAGTTGTGAGATTTCATACCATACTGAATCATTTCTTGTTTAATATGTATGTAGACCTTGTTTATCAGTTGGAGCTGTTAGTACATGATAAACTAAGACCATGTGCACTGGATTTACATTTTTTTGATGTTTTTTGAATATTTTTTGAATATTTCAAAAATTGGTCAACTAAAATCAAACCAACTTTTAAACAAGTTTTGAGTTAAAAATTGTTCTAGGACACTATATTAGTGCAATATATGTTAACCCTAGAGTTTGAGATCATTTGGAGAAGGTCGAAAAAATGACAGGATTAGAAATGGTGCTGTTTGGGCTACCTTTGGGGCTCATTTGTAGCTCATTTTGGAAAACCGATGTGAAAAATGACAGGATTAGAAATGGGGATGACCAAGTTAGATCAACCTACTACATAATAACATGTACAAATAACATGTACATCAAAGTTGAATTCAAATATTCAAAGTTGAATCAAAATATAAAAAATATTCAAAAATTCAAAAGAATTTGTCCAAGTGCAATATTTTAATGGATGGGACAACTCACTATTATAGATTTCTATAATAGTGAGATGCCCGACCCACAAAGCTACTGGACTAGGACATATAATGTGCAACACCTAAATTGCGAGCAAGGGGACTCGAACTTAGGTGGGCAAAGGGAGCATCAACCCTTTGCCAGTAGGCTATGCCTCTGTTTGCGAAAAATCTACCACCATTTAGAGGTAATAGTTACAAATGTTTATATTTTGGTAACACTAGCAATATTTAAATTTTGGAAACCCCTAAGCATTCTACACTAAAAGGCAAAAGTGGCTCAAATAAAAAAATAAAAAAAGCAAAAGTGGCTGAAATGGCTGCTACACTTACTGGGCCTAATTGGATGGAGTTGGCCCATTCATCTAGCCCACAGTGAAACTTTTTCATTTTTCTCGAAAAAAAAAGATCTGCGCACGGCTGCGTCCTCTATAGCAATATTCCGAAGAAGTAAATCATTCTGGTAAGTCTAAATAAAGAAGTAAGACATTGTTTCTACAGATGACACGATAATTTAAATTTTTTACAAGGTTTAACCCAACGGAACATGCGAATGACAACATCGGGATGTCCAGAGCACGCCCCCAGGGTGTTCGACAGAACGCAGTCGACATGCCCAGTTCACAAAATTACTCCCCCACACGCTCCTCTACCAAAATTCACTACACTTTCTATCTACATAATGCAGCTCAAGCTTCTAGCTCCATCTAGCAGCTCTGTAGCTGATTCTTCATCTCGCATAGGATCAAAGCTACTTCGATGTCCAGGCTCGATGAACTAGCTGAACTCCTGCTCGATGTGGTACCCCTGCTCGATGAACTCCTGCTCGATGTGGTACCCTCCTCGATGAGCTCCAGCCCGTACTGCTCTGGTCGCCCGCATCAAGTTTTCGCATCGATGCATACCTCTGTCTCGTCATCGGCGGCGATTGACCGCCGAGCGAAAAACCCGTACCGTCGATGCCGTAGCGCTTCCACGCCCGCTTCAAGACCTGATTCACCGAAATCCGGTAGGGCCGCCGGTCGCCTCCGCTGCACGAGTCCCTCGCCGCGGCACGAGTCACAAATAGGGCCGCCAGTCGCCTCCGCGACCGGCGACCCGCACCACCCCAACCTCCATCCACCCTCGACGCCCTTACCTTGCATTGCGACCGCAAGCCCTGCGTCGCCGCCCGCCGCTTCTTTTCTTGCGCCGCCGCTCGAATCGATTGCCGCTTCTCTTCTCGCGCCACCGCTCGAATCGGCCGCTCCATCTAGCCCGGAGAAGCCGAGACGGCAGGACAGGAGTGAGCTCAGAGGGACGCCGGCGCGTGGCAGAGTTTTTTTCCCCACGATGAACAGATGCAGCTGTCGCATCGGAGCTATTATCACGGCTTCAGAGCACGCACGCGTGAGGTCCCACTTGTCATAAACTTATCCATTGAACGGTCAAACGGGGTTTCCCACGCAAACAAACGTCGCACCAGGGCTATTTCAGCCAACATCGTCGCATGCCGGACAATTGCCCTCAATGACGTCGCACAGGAGCTATTCGCCCCCTCTCCACTGTGTCACCCCCAGAAATGTATGTCTCATTTCTTCTTCTTTAAAAGCCGAGATACCTTTAGGTGTTGAGCTAGGTAGTGCATAATGGTGCCGGGGTGGCAAAGATTACGAACTAACCAGGCTAGGCGACACACTGTTTGGTAGGTATTAGATATAGAGAGAGTTTGTAAGCCTTGAACTAGCTGGTTCACTCATATGGTTACTGTGCGTGATCAAGCCAAAGAGTCGTGACAGAGCTCACAAAAAATGTTGCTTTGCTACATGAAGAAAGTTCACAAGTCTTGAGAACCCAGTATCATATGTGCAAACAAACAGGTTAGCAGACATAATATACGTCACCAGTAGATGCGACACTTCACTCCATTTCACGAAACAGGCTTTCGCCCAGCTTTATAAATAAAGCAACCACCCACAATTCTTACAACGAGTTCCCACACAAGTTCGAAACGAGAGACATAAATTGCTGGGGCCACTGGCGGAGACAGGGGGGACCAGCAGGGGCCCTGGCCCCCCTAATCACATGGATTTGTTCCTTAAAAATTATGAACAGTAATTTTTTAGAAATTTTTGCTTAAACCGGCCCCCCTAACTTTGAAAATTGAGCATTTCTGCCTCCGCCCCTGGCTGGGGCCACAGCACAAACCAGCCCAAAATGAACGCACACCGATACAACTCCAGGAGGAGTGAAGCTCAACGACTAGACGGTGCATGAAGCTGGCGAGCCGCCACAAGGAGCTTCTCGATCGTCCCATCTAGCCGCGTCCTGTCCCGCCGCCTACACAACGGGTGCCACTGCTGCAAGAAAGCCAAGAATTTAAACACCAAGTTAGAGGCCCGTCGTAGGAAGACACGCTCGATGACCATCTTATTGCTAATAGTCCAAAGGGTCCAGGTCATCGCGGCAAACACTAACCAGAAGAGGCGCCTCCTCTTGCCGGTATGGTTCGCCTGGACTTCCAGGAACTCGCCCAGATCTCGGGCCTGCCATGCAGGCCCTAGCGATTCTGCCACGAAGCTCCATAGGAAGCGCGCCGCGGGACAGGAGAAAAGGATGTGGATTCTCATCTCCGGAACCGCACACAGGGGACAGGTGCCATCACCTGGCCCCAACCGCTTCATCACCTCCACCCCCGACGGGAGGCGGTCTCTAAGGAGTTGCCAAACGAAGATTTTAATCTTCAATGGCATCGAGGCCTTCCACAGCGGGGATGCCCACGGAGGGCGGGCCCTCTAAATAGGGCCCTGTAGGCGGATCCTACAGTAAAGCATCTCGAGGGTGCCAACATCCATGATACGCTGTCTGGGGACGCCGACCGGGATCTTGGGAGCCTATCCAAGAGCATCCCCCATGACGTCGCCTCGGCTGGACCAAAAGTCCGGCGGAAGCCCACCGCCCATCTACCCTGGGAGGAGGCGCTGGAAACTAGTAACATAGGATTGGCGCATATGGCAAAGAGCTGGGGGAACTCATGGCGGATCGCCCGACCATCCAGCCATGGATCCAGCGAAAAAAGGGTATCTCTTCCGTCGCCTACGGAGAAAGATGCCCCTAGCCGGATCTCATGTTTAATGGCGTGGATGGATCGCCAAAATTGGGATCCATCCTTGCGATCACAAGCCATGAGAGGGCACCCCCGCAGATATTTGGCTCGAATAAGCTGAAGCCATAGGCCCGCTCGCCTCTAAGAATACGCCAAACCCATTTCAACATCAAGGCCTCATTCATACGTCTCGAGGCCAGGATGCCTATGCCCCCCAACTCCTTTGGGGCGCAAACATCCGCCCATTTCACCATATGGTACTTTTGACGACCATTCGCCGCCATCCAGAAGAAACGAGACAGGTCCTTGTCAAAGTTCCCGTGGGTTCCTTCCGGCAGGATATACATCCCCATCATAAACATGGGGAGGCTCGACATACACGCGTCGATCAAGACAGATTTGCTTCCCTTGGAAGTAAACCTCCCTTGCCAGGGATCCGCCCTTGACTTGACCCGCTCTACTAGCGGATCCAAGTCTCTAGCTAGGATCCTAGTATCTCTAACCGGCATTCCCAAATAGGTAATTGGGAAGGATGATAGCCGGCAATTAAGATTATCTGCAATCTGTCGCTGCTCTTCCTCGGAATACCCAATGATCACAACTTCGCTTTTATCAAAGTTAATTTTGAGGCCCGACATGGCCTCAAAACAAAGGAGAAGGAACTTGAGATTGATGATGTCAAGTTCTGACCCTTCCACCATGATCATGGTGTCATCCGCATATTGGAGATGCGTGACGCCGCCCCCGGGGACAAGATGTCCTACCACACCAGAGATGTGGCCGGCGGTCTTGGCTCTCTCCAAGACCTCTGCCAGGGTGTCGACTGCAGCATTAAAGAGCAGGGGGGAAACGGGACCCCCCTGTCTAACGCCACAAGTCGGCCTAAAATAGGGGCCAACTTCCCCATTAATGTTGATGGCAGTGTTGCCACTCATAACAATCTGCATAAGCCATCCAATCATGCGATCATCAAACCCTCTCCGTTGTAAAGCTACACGGAGGAAGGCCCAGTCTAAACGGTCATATGCCTTCCGGAAGTCTAGCTTTAAGAAAACGCCCTTCTGGCGTTGAGACTTAACCTCATGAATAATCTCATGAAGGGCCAGGACTCCGTCATGGATGAACCGGCCTTTAAGGAAGGCAAACTGGTATGGGTGTGTAATGCGCTCCATAATCGGAGCAATCCTATTCGCATACACCTTAGCGACGATCCTATGGATGACGTTCAACACCGTTATTGGTCTAAATTGGCGGATATCCGTGGCCCCCACTTCCTTGGGGATCAAGGTAATCACGCCAAAATTAAAACGGGACATGACCAGAGTTCCAGTGTAAAACTCCTGGAACATAGCCATGATCACATCCTTCAAACACTCCCAGAACTTCTGGAAGAATGAGACCGGAAGACCATCCGGGCCCGGGGCCGAATTAGTCTTCATCTCCATAATTGCCTTGGCCACCTCCTCCGGCAGGAATGGGAGGGTTAACTCCTCATTCTCCCTATCTGAAACCCTGGCAGACTCTGGCCATAGGTCATAGGACAGGGTGACCCCAGATCGGGGTCCCGCCGCGAAGAGCTCCTTGTAAAAGGAGTAAATATGGGCGGATAGGTCAGCTGGCGCCTCCAACACCCTATCCCCCTCCCAAAGGCATGGAATGGAGCACTTCCGCCGTCCCCCATTAGCAATAGCATGGAAGTAAGCGGTGTTCGCTTCACCTTTAAGGATCCAATTCTGTCGGCTGCGCTGCCGCCAAAAAGTCTCCTCACCCTTATATATCTCCATAATGGAGTTTTCAAGGGCATATCGCTGAAGCCATTCTTCAGCGGAGAGGCCCACCGAGTCCGACGCTTCGTCAAGCATCTGGATCTCGCCTAAAATTGAGGCCTTCCTCAGACGGAGTTCGGCCCCAATATTCGCCCCCCAGCCACGCATAAACTGGCGCACCATCAACGCACTGTGATGCCATACGTCCACCGCGTTGAAAACACGCGGTGGAGTGGCCGCTGCCTACGCCCACTTCTGACATACTGTTTCCACAAACCCTGGTTGACCAAGCCAGAAGTTCTCAAAGTGGAAGCGGTTCAGCCGTGGCGGACTAGTGCCCCCTGAGGTCAGGAGGAGGGGGGCATGGTCCGACCCAATCCTTGTGATGGCTCGGAGGGAGCACAAGGGGAATTCTATCTCCCAATCTACCAAGACCAAGACCCGATCCAGCACACTCCGGACCGGATCCACCCGGTTGTTGGTCCAGGTGTATCTGGCTCCAACTCGCGTGATCTCTCTAAGAGCGAGATCTGCAATGCAGTCATTGAACATCCTCATCCGCTGGAGGTCTGTGTTCACAGAACTCTTGTCATCCGGGGATCGAATTAGATTAAAATCCCTAGCAATGACAAGCGGTGTCTCGCAGCTCTCCACCTTAGCTTTCATCTCAGCCAGGAACACCAGAGCATGGGAATGATCCGCGGGACCGTAGACGATGATGACCTCCCACCGGAAGCCAGAGCGTTTATGGGTGAGAACCATGCTCACATAGAACTCCCCACGGTCCATGTCCTCTACCTCGAAGGTCTCCTCCTTGACCCCAAGGAGGATACCCCCCGAATGGCCATTGGCCGGGAGCCACTGCCATGCGAACTTGTGCCTACTAAGGCTCTCTAGTTCCTGTATGGAGAAGTCTTGGCAAATCGTCTCCTGGATCCCAACAATGTCCACATCCTCCCTCCTCATGTATTCCCTAAGCTGGTTCTGGCGTCCCACCTGCCCGAACCCCCGCATGTTCCAATCGAGCAGCCGAAAGGGCCACTCGAAACGCCAAATGGGCGTACTCATCTGGACACATCGGGGTGGTCCGCTTTCGCGGGACCGAGCAAGCCCTACTCAAAGTCGAGGGCTGAGACACTGCTATAGGGGATTTCCCTCGGGACCCCCCCGCCAGAGGGGTACCACGAGAGGAAGAATCCCCTGCAGGGACCGATAGGGCCCTAATCGACGTCGGCGCGCCGGCCTTGGCCTTGGGAGGACGCCCTCTCGGCCTCGCCCCCTGCGATGTGGCGAGGAGAGGGGCAACCTCCGCTTGCCCCGACACACTACTACTCGCGGCCGGGGTCTTGGTCGTCTCCTTGGGAGGTCTCCCCCGTGGTCTCCCCGCCTGCATGGACACACTAGGAATACCCTCGCCAGACGGCATGCGACCCTCAGACGTTCCAGCCACCCCCGACGCCGAGCTCGGCTCGGGGCACTATGGGGGTTCTCCCTCTCAAGCTCCGCCTGAGCTCGTGAGGCAGCAAGAACCCCCTCATAGACTTCCTTCGCGCGGATCGCCGCAATCTGCTCTAGTGGGGGCCACACTGTCCCCGAAAAACAACACCACAATCACCTGCAACCAGAGCTAAATGGTCCAAGGGGACCTCGGCAAGAACTGAAAAACGAGACCCCGAGGGGCAAGGGCTGGGATGGGAAGTACCTGGGGTCAGACGACGAGCCGCTTTCAACTGGATCGCCTGTGCCTCCACGGTCGGCACAGGCATCCCAAGACCTCCACGTGCCCAGCCAGGCGCGCGCTGTGGCGGATCGGCTGAGCGGCCTGGCGCTCGAGACGCAGCGAACGTCCCTGGGAGTCAGCCACAGCAGAGTCGAGGAAGACCGTGGCAGACTCAGGGCGGGGTAGCAGCGGAGTCCCCTGAGGAGAGCGTGGAGTGGCCAACGGCGTGGTGGGCATAGAACCTGGCGCAGAATCGTAACAGGTCATCCCCTCAGAGTGCGGCGACGAGGGGGGATCACCTCCATACCCACACTGCATGAATCCTCACGAGCGGCACCCGGGGGGCTGGCACTCCCCATGGACGGCAGGTCAAGCTGAAAGAGCATACTTGCTCTTAAATCTATTTTGGAGTCTAATGACAACACATTATCAGGACTAATGTGCGCTTGACAATTGCAGATATATCTTGTTGTTACATTATGTCTTGTGGAGCTTGTTACCCTGGAAATCAGCACAGTGAGCATTTCTGTGTCTGCCGGTAGTACCGCTGTCGCAGCGGTAGTACCGCTCCACCTGGAGCGGGACTCCTGCAGCACAGCTGGTACTCCTCCTGGCGGTAGTACCGTGTGGTACCGCTGGCTTCAGCCAGCGGTACTACCGCTGGTGGTACCGCCAGGGGTACCGCTAGGCCGTTTTTGCTCTCTGTATTGGTTACGGTACCCCGCGGTAGTTGCCTCGTACTACCGCTGGGTTCCTTCTTTTTTAATCGAAGGATCCCAGCGGTACTACCGGGCAGTGCCGCGGTACTACCGCTCTGCCTGGCAACTTCGGTACCTCTGCGAGGTACCGCTGCAGCTGGGTTCTGCAGTGTACTAGGTACCGCAGGGAAGCAGGCAGCGGTAGTACCGCTGTCCCAGCGGTAGTACCGCTGTGCAGTTTTTCTGCACATAACGGTTGGATTTTCAGGGACCCCTATATAAAGACTGCTTCTTCTCCAAGAAGCCTAGCTCGACAGAAATAGAAGTCCACCATTCTTACAAGCTCAAGAATCACTAGATCTCCCAATCCCTCCACCCAAACTCGTTGATCTTTGGAGGATTGAAGGAGAAGGCCCCGATCTACATCTTCACCAAGCCGTTCTTCATTTCCCCCTCATTCACTTGAGGGACCATTTGCTAGGGTTTCCACTAGGAAAACCTAGCCCCCATTGTACTCACTTGATTGTCTTTGTGACAGATTGTAGCTGTTTGGGAGCCCCCAATCCTTTGTGGGTTGTGCCCCAAGTCGTTGTTGTAAAGGCTCCGGACTCCGCCTCGAAGGTTTCCGATAGTTGAAGTGAACCAAACCTTTGTGGTGCGGTTCACCGGAGAAGAGGGTGAGGCCTTTGTGGCCGTTGAACCATTGTGTTGGTTCACACCTCTCCAACGAGACGTACTCCCCTAAAAAGGAGGAACTCGGGATTACATCCGTGTCTCCGCGTGCTTTGACTTCGGTTACCTCTATCCTTGTTTACCGCCTTATTATATCGTGCTTAGTTGCTAGCTTGTCATATAGGTAAATTCACCGTAGTTGCATATCTAGAGAATTTACCTTTTGTGTCAAGCCTAAATTGAAAAAGACTAAAATTGGAGTAGCACCTATTCACCCCCCCTCTAGGTGTCATACCGATCCTTTCAATTGGTATCAGAGCCTAGGCTCTCTTGTTTTGGGCTTAACCGCCTAAGAGAAGTATGACACAAAGTGAGGATGAGGCCGATCTTGCCAAGGCCAAAGAGACCATGGCATCCATGGCCGATATCAAATCGTTGGAAACAACATTTACATCGTCCATGAATGACATGAATGTCAAATTTGATGAGTTGCGTGACATGCTCATGAAACTCACAAATGCCAAGGTTTCGGAAACCATCCCACTAGAGGGTATCTCTAACTCCGATGAAGGTGATTCCGAGGAGGGTAAAAAGAAAAATGAGAAGGGGGTGGAAACCACCTCCGGATCTAAACCATCTCCTCCTCCTCCTACCAAGCATGAAGATGGGAAGGAAGAGTACCATAACGTTCCGGGATGGTACCCTATCGACCCACCTATCACCACCCGCATAAACCCCATTGGTCCTCCACCTAAGCTTAATGCATTAGCCTTTGCTAGTTGGCAACGCTCAATGAAATCTCATATTAACAGTGCCTCTATCGAGCTTTGGAGGATCATTGAAGATGGGTACAAGGTTGCGGATCCAAGCAATGTGACAAGAAGAGAATTTGCCGAAAAGCAACTCAATGCCTCCGCACTCCATATGATTGAACTTTCAGTGGGTGAAAGTGACAAGCATTATGTTCTCAATGCCACCACCGCCAAAGAAGCTTGGAATTGTCTTGAGGTTGCATTTCTTGGGAATGAAAGCATGAAGAGAAACCGATATGAGTCTTTGAGCAAT
Organism: Poa pratensis; assembly: GCA_947311845.1. NCBI lineage: Eukaryota > Viridiplantae > Streptophyta > Magnoliopsida > Poales > Poaceae > Poa > Poa pratensis. The sequence continues at coordinate 59,089,038 of CAMZMU010000074.1, read as the reverse complement.
GATGCCGAAGGCTTCTACATGTTTGACAATGAGACTCATGAAGACATGTATGGAAGACTCAAGACTCTTGCAAAGGCCTTCTTTGATGTGGGGGCAACCTATGTGGATGATGCTTATGTCAAGAGGAAGTATGTGAATGCTCTCTTGCCTTCCGAGCCCATCGAGGTGAAGGCCATTCAAGGAAGACACAACTACAACGAAATGACATCAAATGAAGTTATGCAAGAAGTGCAAGCCTCCAAGGTTGCCACCAAGAATGCCGAAGATAGCCGTGCTAGGGCCATGGGGATGAAACAAGGCCCCTCACTTGCTTTGAAGGCCAAGGTGGTATGTCTTGATGAGGTTGAAGCGTGCCCAAGCAACATTGCTCCAAATGATCTTGAACCGGCTCTAAATGGTCATATAGCTCTTGCCACAAGAGAGTTTTGGCAAGACCCGGCAAAAGCTAAAGCCAAGGTTGATAAAGAGAACAACTCAAGTGGGAAGAAAGAGCTAGCCTCAAAGTGGAAGACGTGCTACAATTGTCATGACAAGAACCACTACATAAGAGAGTGTCCTTATGAGAACCGAGAGCAAAATGGTGGGAAGCTCATCCCCAAGGACCATTCAAAGTTGATCCAAAAGAAGCCCGCAAGACCAAGGAAGCCTTTCTTCAAGAAGGCACCAAGAATTGTGTTGGTGGCACAAGAAGAATATGCCACAAGTGATTCCGAAGATGAAGATGCACCTACTAAAGAGGTAGCCGCATTGGCTATTGTATCAACTTCATCATCTTCTCTCTTTGAATCCCCCAATGAGAACTTCTCCACCAACAATGCTCGTTGCCTCATGGCTAATGTCACCGAGGTATCATCTCCTTCTCCCAAGACTATGCATGAAATGAGTGATCAATCTAGTCTTGTGATTAAGAAAGAACTTGTTGCTTTCGATACTTTCATGACTAACTTGCAAGGTGAAGCTAAGGAACATGTTGAGTCTCTCATGAGACAACTATGTGCGGCCGAAGAACTTCTTCAAGAAAAGAGTAAGATTGAGAGAGAGGATTCTCTCACCATTGCCTCTTTGAATGCTTCCGTAGCATCCTTGAATGCCTCTCTTGATGAAGAGAGTGAAGAAAGATGTTCTCTTGAGGAAAGACTTGAGTCTCTTGATGCTAAAAATGATGATATCATTAATAAAATCATTAAGGATAGAGATCATGTCGTTGCTAAATATAAAGTGCTTAAAAAGGAGAAAGTTGAACTTGGGGTTGCTAATGCTAGACTTCTTGAGGATATGGAGAAGCTTGACAAGGCTCACAAGGCCTTGGAAACAACTCACTCCCTCTTAGTCAAGTCTCATGAGCAACTTCAAACTCAACTTTCTAAATCTAGCTCAACTAGCATATCTATTCTTCCTCGTGTTCATGAAAATGTTATTGAAGAAAATGTTAGTGCCAAGACCTCTATTCCCAAAGGTAAAGATAAGGGTATTGCTTACTTATTTGAGCAAAAACCACACAAAGGGAAGGAGGGTCTTGGTTATGTAGCCGAGCCCAAGAAGAAAGTGGGCAACAACAAGAAGATCAAGACCAAGCCCGCACAAGCCGAGACTTCCATTGCGGGTGGTAGTGCCACAAGGGGCAAGACCACTCGTAGTGACTTTGCGGGGCATAACAACCCCAACTATATTCTTTATGTTGATTATTATGGGGATGTTTATGCTCAATATGTTGGTCCATATGATGGTTACATTGATTACTCTATTTGGGTCCCTAAGACTCTTGTTGCTAACCAAAGAGGACCCATTGAGAAATGGGTACCTAAATCCAAGCAATGATTTCTTGTAGGACTATGCTTCCGGTGGATCGAAATGGGTGGTTGATAGTGGATGCACTAGTCATATGACCGGAAGCAAGGAGATTATGACGGAGTTGAGACCAAATCTAAATAACTCATCCGTCTCTTATGGTGACAAGTCAAAGGCCGAGGTAAAGAGTCTCGGCAAGGTGGTAGTTGCAAGGGATATCACCCTTGTAAATGTCATGCTTGTTGAGTCTCTAGGTTACAATCTTATGTCCGTTCGTGCTCTTAATAAGATGAACTTTGATGTCCATTTTACTATTGATATGGTGGTACTCTTGAGGAGCAAGACTCTAAAGGTCATGTTCGTTGGGTATGTTGAAAATGAGTTGTTTGTGGTAGACTTTTCGGGGTCTACCAACACTCAAGCAATATGCCTATTCGGAAAGGCCGACGTGGGGTGGTTGTGGCATCGCCGCTTGTCCCATGTCAACATGAGAACTTTGCAAAGTCTTCACAAGGGTGGCCACATTCTTGGACTAAAAGAGGATGTTTCTTTTTCTAGAGATCGTCTTTGTAGGGCTTGTGTTGAAGGAAAGATGCATGATTCTCCCCATCCGGGCAAGACCATTATTTCATCAACGAGGATTTTGGAACTTCTTCATGTTGATCTCTTTGGTGCCGTGCCTCAACCTAGTCTTGGTGGGAAGAAATATTGTTTGGTGATTGTTGATGACTATTCAAGATTTACTTGGGTTTATTTCTTCAAGACGAAGGATGAGACCCAACAAGCCGTCATCGACTTTTCCAATATTGTTCAACGCCAATACAATGTCCCTATTTTGGTCATTAGGAGTGATAATGGCTCCGAGTTCAAGAACTACACCTTAAATGAGTTTCTTAGTGAAGAGGGGATTCGTCATCAATATTCCGCTGCATATACCCCTCAACAAAATGGTGTAGCCGAAAGGAAGAACCGGACTCTCATGGATATGGCAAGGTCTATGTTGGCGGAGTTTAAGTCTCCGCTATTCTTATGGGCCGAGGCTATCTCCACGGCGTGCACTCATCTAACCGGTTATTCTTTCGTGTTGGCAAGAAGTTTACATCTTATGAGATGCTCACCGGCAACAAGCCCAATGTCTCCTACTACCGAGTTTTTGGTTGTAAGTGTTTCTATAAGAACAAAAGTGTTCGTTTGTCTAAATTTGAATCTAAAGCTTTAGAGGGTGTTTTTGTTGGTTACGGTGCCGAATCTCACACCTATAGAGTCTATGACAAGACCGTTGGGAAAGTCATAGAATCTTGTGATGTGAGGTTCGATGAGAATGACGGCTCCCAAGTGGCGCAATTTCATGTTTGTGATGTAGATAATGAGGAACCTCAAGAAGCAATAAGAAGAATGGGGGTTGGTTTCCATCGCCCCATTGAAATCCATCATGAGCCTCCTCAAGCAAGTCCTAGCTCCACTCAAGTGGAGACTCCATCATCACAAGTTGAAGTTGCACCTTCTATGGAAGCAAATGATGCACCTACCCAAGAACAAGTTCAAGGCCCTCCTCAAGTTGACCAAGATCAACCCTCTCCTTCCTTTGTTGAAGATGAGCTTCAAGATGATCAAGGTCAACACTCCGGTCAAGACGGGGACTCAAATGATCAAGCGGAAATTCCTCGCATCAATGAGGATATCGAAACCCGTCGTGTAGCAAGAGTCAAAAAGGATTGGAGAAGAAAGAGTCTTCATCTAGAAAATATCATTGTTAATGTCAAGAACAAGGTCACCACAAGAAAACAATTGGCAAATTTCAATGAACATCAAGCCCACATCTCTATGGTGGAACCAAAGAAAGTCTTTGAAGCTCTTGAAGATCCGGATTGGTTGGAAGCCATGCATGAAGAGCTCAATAACTTCAAGCGCAACAAAGTGTGGAATCTAGTGGAGAAGCCAAAAGATTGCCTCAATGTTATAGGCACCAAGTGGATATTCAAGAACAAGCAAGATGAGCATGGAATGGTTGTGAGGAACAAGGCAAGATTGGTAGCTCAAGGGTACTCTCAAGTTGAAGGCATTGATTTTGGAGAGACCTATGCTCCCGTGGCTCGCCTTGAGTCCATCCGTATCCTTCTTGCATATGCATCACATCATAATTTCAAGTTGCAACAAATGGATGTGAAAAGTGCTTTCTTAATGGTCCTTTAAAGGAGTTGGTATATGTTAAGCAACCTCCGGGATTTGAGGACCCACACTTCCCTAACCATGTCTACAAACTTGATAAGGCGCTCTATGGTCTCAAACAAGCACCTCGTGCTTGGTATGAGCACCTAAGAGAGCTATTGGTAGACCGTGGCTTTGAAGTGGGGCAAATCGATCCCACTCTTTTTACCAAGAGGGTTAAAGGGGAGCTTTTCATATGCCAACTTTATGTTGATGATATCATATTTGGTCTTCTAACAAAGCTTTTAATGATGAATTTTCAAAGCTTATGACCGATAGGTTCGAGATGTCCATGATGGGAGAGTTGAAGTACTTCCTTGGTTTGAGATCAAGCAATTGAGTGGAGGGACCTTCATCTCTCAAGCCAAATATATCCAAGACATGCTCAAGAGGTTCAAGATGCAAAATGCTAAAGAGAAGAAGTTTCCTATGGACACCAAGTGTCATCTTGAACTTAATCCAAAGGGTAAAGATAAGGATGTTGATCAAAAACTCTATCGCTCTATGATTGGTTCTTTGCTTTATCTTTGTGCATCTAGACCCGATATTGTGTTGAGTGTAGGAGTGTGTGCAAGGTACCAAGCGGCTCCCAAAGAAAGCCACCAAACGGCGGTTCTTCGAATCTTTCGATATTTAGTTCATACCCCAAGGTTTGGTTTGTGGTATCCTAAAGGCTCAACTTTCTCTCTTGCCGGTTACACGGATTCGGATTGGGCCGGTTGCAAGGATGATAGGAAATCAACTTCCGGGCTTGCCAATTCCTTGGTAGGTCCTTGGTGAGTTGGTCTTCTAAGAAGCAAAATTGCATATCTCTCTCCACCACCGAAGCCGAGTATGTGGCGGCCGCTAGTTGTTGCACTCAATTGTTGTGGATGAGGCAAACTTTAAAGGAATACGGTGTCCATTGTGACAAAGTGCCTCTTTTATGCGACAATGAAAGTGCTATCAAGATTGGCCACAACCCGGTGGAGCACTCAAGAACGAAGCATATTGAGATTCGCTATCACTTCATCCGTGATCACATCAACCGGGGTGACATTGAGCTTGGCTATATTCCCACGAAGATCCAACTTGCCGATATGTTCACGAAGCCACTTGATGAAGCAAGGTTCACTTATTTGAGGCATGAGCTAAATATCATCGATTCGGGGAGCGTCGCTTGAATATCTTGCATTCACACCTATTTCTTAGCTATATGTTTGGTTTAGGTGTAGGCATGGACATAGGGGGAGTGCGGTCCTAATCCATTGGACTATCCCTCCCCCCATTATGCCGATAGTAAGAACTCATTTTGTCTCTATTTTGTTCATTTTATGAATGATGAGCTTAAATGACGAGTAGTGGCGGTGAACCCAAGATATATCTTCGCGGTGTCACACCACATATACTCATACATGGGGCCTAGGCCACCGCCCTCCTCCTTTTGAGGAGTTGATCTTATTTGATCTTATTTGGGTTTTTAGACCTCTTTTGCGTTTTGTGGAGAGCACCAAGTTTGGCCTTTATCTTTGATTCTTGCAAACTTGGGTTGTCTCTCTTCCCCCAGTTACTTTCTCTATCCTAAGCCAATGCCGCACACCTTAAAAACATCTCTCTCTTTTTGCAAAAATCTTTGTGACCAACCCGTCGAAGTTTCGTGGCAAAAGTGCCCGGTACTATCGGTGCCCTCGCGGTACTACCGTTGCCTGAGTTTCCAGGCACAGCAGTCCCTCGAGTGGTATCGTAGTCACCAGGTACCCGGTACTACCGTTGATTCCCAGAATTTTTTTGCTGGAAGTCAATAGTACCAGGTAGCGGTACTACCGGCAGCTCAGCGGTACTACCGTTCCTTCCCAGGAACGGTACCACCGCTGGCTACCGTAAGTACCAGTGCGGGCGGTACTACCGCTGGGTCAGCGGTACTACCGCTGGGTGCGTTTTCACCAGAGGTTAAGTTGGGCGTGGAGGGGTAGTTTCTTTTCTATCCCCTCCACCCCCGACCCTCTCCTTCGAAAACCACCCCCCGCTGCCGCCGCCGCCAGGATTCTTCGCCGGGGAGCCCTACTCCGGCCTGGATAGCCCCTCTCCGGCCAGAGGAAGCTCAAGGACCATCTCCTTCCTCCTCTCCTCCACGATGAGCTCCGGTAATTTCTCTCTCCTATCTCTCAACCTAGTTGATTCGTTGAGATGCAATGGAGTTAGGTTTTCCGTAGTTCTTGTGGTAGAAGTTGTAGGAACGAGTTGGTGCTTAGTTTAGGATCCTTCTTGCGAAGTTTGGTTGGAAGATTCCATAGATCGAGCAAGTACCGTAAAGTCAACCGCTAGATCTGGTGGTAGCGGTACTACCGCCCTCGTGGCGGTACTACCGCTCCACGGTACTACCGGTGGACCAGCGGTACTACCGCTGGAACTGGCATTTTCCAGAACTGTGCAATCTGGATTCTTTTCGTTTGGTCTCGATGTTTTTGGCAATACTTATCTCCCTGCTATCCTCCTATGCTATCACAGGTGCTGGTAAGAAGGCTAGTGGGAGTCACACCAAGCGGGCTGCTAAGCGTGCTCGTTCAGGCAAAGACCTAGCTGACGAAGATGAAGAGCCTGAAGTTTTGCCTGAAAAGACCACTCGCCGTCAGAAGTCAAATGCTGCAAAGCTCAGAGCTGCTCAGAGCAAGTCGCTCAAACTCATGTCATCAAGGGATTTTGTCAAAGAAAGAAGGATGAACCCCTATGCCACTCCTAAGCTCCGTACTTACACCACTCCGGGGTTCCACAATCTGTTTCAAGAGAAGATCTTTTATGAAGTCCTTCCCAAGCACAAGACCAAGGTTTGTGAACAGTTTTGCATTGACACCGATCACATGGAGAAGCACCTTGGGTATTTTGGCGAGGCTATTGAGATTTGCAAAGAGTTTGGGATCTATGACTATATTGGGCTGCAGCAGAATTTCAATGATCACCTTGTCATGCAATTCTTTGCCACCGTTCACTTCTTCGCGGATGAGCCAAGACGGATTAAATGGATGTCAAAAGATGAGGTTCTTGAGGCCACATGGGCTGATTTTGCTGCTCTTCTTGGGTTGGCTGAAAATGGGTTTGTGTTGAATGAAGATGCTCAGCAACAATTCTTTCGCATCAACTATAACTCAAATCCGATGAAGCACGAGGTTCTCTTTGACTTGTACATCCAAGGACGTGCCATGGTGGGGTTCCAAAAGAATTTGCTAAAGGTTTGGGACATCATGCATCGGATCTATCGCAACACCGTTATGCCTCGTGTGGGAAACTTTGACCAAATCCATGGCAAACTCATTGATCTTATGTTTGAATCCTCTATCATGGTTGGGCAAGGCAAGAAGCTGGATGTGATGGACATCATATGGCATGAAATGTATGCTGTGGTGATGAAAAGGCGACCTTCTATATTTGGTGCTCACATTATGCAATTGATCATTTCCACGTGGGTCAAGAAGAAGCTTCCGTTGGCTCTTTTGGACAATGAGGAGGATCCCACCGACCACAAGGTCAAGGAGCTGAGCATAAAGAAACATCTTCATCCACTTATTCCGCTGAACAAGAAAGTTCCGATGATGATGAGGAGGATCCCTTGTTTGAACTTCCCCCCAAGGCAAATGCTCAAGACAAAGGGTTCAAGAAGTGGCTGGCTGGTGCTGTAAAAACCATCTTTTGCCGTATAGATGATGCTGACAAGAGGGCCTATAAAGAACATGAGAGGAACAAGAAAGAGCGTCAACTCAACCGTCAGCGTTTTGAGCATTTAGGCGTTCCGGTTAAGGCCGGATCTGAGGATAGAATTACTGCAGAAGATGAGTGGCTCAAACCCCGTCGCACTTGGGTGGACTATGATTTTCAGGATGATGCATCCTCTTCTCAGCCAGATATCCCTTGGTCTCGCACTCAGATTGGTCGCTCCGCTGCTCATGCTGAAGCTTCTGAGGATGATGATGCTGAGGATGATGAGGAGGGTGATGCAAGTGGTGAGGATGGTTCAGTTTCAGCCGATAAAAGTGACGACATTGCTGCAGCCTCCACCTCCGATGAAGAGTGACTTCCACTTGGGACGTTAGCTATGCCTCTCCCTTTTTGGTGTCATGATGCCAAGGGGGAGATGGTTCTATTAGGTTGTCCGGGGGAGTTGCATGGTTGAGGGCACAAGCTTGTTTTTCTCGATTTGGTGTTTGTTCGCTTGTGCACCTCTTGTATCTCGTTTTACTTTCGTTGAACTCATGGGGTAAGACATGTGGACCTTAAATTATTGTAAGACTATGTGGACTTTATGTGCTATTATCTCATGTCTTACCGTTGTGCAAGTTGTGCTTTATTGTTTGTTTCAATAAACTTGCCCGGTTTATAAAATCTAGGGGGAGTGTTGATCCTAACCTATATGCATTTTGCATTCAAACGCAAAATTCTACTAATGCATATAGTTAGGGGGAGCCCGCCTATATTTTGTGAACCTTTTTAATGTGTTGTCATCATACTCCAAAAAGGGGGAGATTGAAAGAGCATACTTGCTCTTAAATCTATTTTGGAGTCTAATGACAACACATTATCAGGACTAATGTGCGCTTGACAATTGCAGATATATCTTGTTGTTACATTATGTCTTGTGGAGCTTGTTACCCTGGAAATCAGCACAGTGAGCATTTCTGTGTCTGGCGGTAGTACCGCTGTCGCAGCGGTAGTACCGCTCCACCTGGAGCGGGACTCCTGCAGCACAGCTGGTACTCCTCCTGGCGGTAGTACCGTGTGGTACCGCTGGCTTCAGCCAGCGGTACTACCGCTGGTGGTACCGCCAGGGGTACCGCTAGGCCGTTTTTGCTCTCTGTATTGGTTACGGTACCCCGCGGTAGTTGCCTCGTACTACCGCTGGGTTCCTTCTTTTTTAATCGAAGGATCCCAGCGGTACTACCGGGCAGTGCCGCGGTACTACCGCTCTGCCTGGCAACTTCGGTACCTCTGCGAGGTACCGCTGCAGCTGGGTTCTGCAGTGTACTAGGTACCGCAGGGAAGCAGGCAGCGGTAGTACCGCTGTCCCAGCGGTAGTACCGCTGTGCAGTTTTTCTGCACATAACGGTTGGATTTTCAGGGACCCCTATATAAAGACTGCTTCTTCTCCAAGAAGCCGAGCTCGACAGAAATAGAAGTCCACCATTCTTACAAGCTCAAGAATCACTAGATCTCCCAATCCCTCCACCCAAACTCGTTGATCTTTGGAGGATTGAAGGAGAAGGCCCCGATCTACATCTTCACCAAGCCGTTCTTCATTTCCCCCTCATTCACTTGAGGGCCCATTTGCTAGGGTTTCCACTAGGAAAACCTAGCCCCCCATTGTACTCACTTGTTTGTCTTTGTGACAGTTGTAGCTGTTTGGGAGCCCCCAACTCTTTGTGGGTTGTGCCCCAAGTCGTTGTTGTAAAGGCTCCGGACTCCGCCTCGAAGGTTTCCGATAGTTGAAGTGAACCAAACCTTTGTGGTGCGGTTCACCGAAGAAGGGGTGAGGCCTTTGTGGCCGTTGAACCATTGTGTTGGTTCACACCTCTCCAACGAGACGTACTCCCCTAAAAAGGAGGAACTCGGGATTACATCCGTGTCTCCGCGTGCTTTGACTTCGGTTACCTCTATCCTTGTTTACCGCCTTATTTTTTCGTGCTTAGTTGCTAGCTTGTCATATAGGTAAATTCACCGTAGTTGCATATCTAGAGAATTTACCTTTTGTGTCAAGCCTAAATTGAAAAAGACTAAAATTGGAGTAGCACCTATTCACCCCCCCTCTAGGTGTCATACCGATCCTTTCACAAGCGCAGAGACAGCGAGGCCCGGCATCCCAAAGTTAGATCCATACTGGGCAATGGGGAAACCGGGCGGGGCCGCAGGGTCCGGGCGCAGGTGTTGGGGCCAGTCCACGCGGGCCAACATGGCCGGCGCACTAGCAACGTGCACAGGCTGAGGCGGGGGCTGCGCAGAGGTCTCAGACGGAGCCACCACACACGAGGAGGATCCTAGCGGCGGGGGGGGGGGGGGGCAGCTGCCGCGGCATCGGGGTAGGCGTCGTAGGTGTCTGCTGCACCTCCCCATCCGCCTTAGCGGCGTCCGAGGTCTCCTCCTCCGAGGAAGCACCTTCTTCCTTGGAAGGGTCACCTCGGGGATCGGCCGGAACGCTCGGGGACGGAGATGGTGGGTTGTCCTCATCAAGCTCCACACGCAAGATCCTCCCCATCCTGCCGAAGTAGATCGGCGGCAGGAGACCCGGGAGCTTCGCCGGGTTAGGGCATAAGACCCTAAGCCTGACCGCCCTAGAACCGGAGAGAGAACGCACATCCACCTCTAGGAACTTGCCAATGGCCTGAGCCACCAGTTTGACAATGCGCTCAATCTTGGCCTCATCCGACATACCGTGAATCCATACCCAAGTCGGGCACAGGGGGAAACTGCCTCTGGGAGCTTAGTCGACGCCTTGATGTAAACCTCAATCTTGTTGGTCGGGAGGGTGAAGGTGGTGCCGAAGGTACACATGTGGAGCATCTAGGCCGAGGGGAACGCCACTGCGAACTCCGTGGAGGATACCGCACGGACCTTCCATTCATGCCCCGGCATCATCTGGGATAGCTCATCAGTGAGGATCTCGACTGTGAGGCTCGCTGCGAGGGCGGGGAGCTGGTTGGGAAGGACTGTGACCAAAGCTAGATGCTCTGACACGATCATAGATATCCCTCCCATGTCGATGTAGAAGAATCCAGCCTCGACTCCCTGGCCCAGGAGCTCCAGGTGAGTCTGAGCCGCCCCCACAGTGCACTCGCGCAGCAGATGCGAGGTAGAGCCACACCCCGCACACTCCTCAGGCTGGGTGCATTCCGACCGGTAATGGCCTAGCTCCCGACAGTTGAAGCATCGGTTGCGCGCACGCGCACTCGCTCCAACCCCCGAGGAGGGCTGGGCTGTGGCCGTCCCCGCCTGGGATGGACCACTCGAGGCGTGCAGCGGCGCAGCAGCCGTGGAGGCAAGGGGGAGCCCATTCTGGCCCCCTCCCGCCCCGACAGCCGCCGCTCCCCGTGGCTTCCTCTTTTTCTTCGTTTTCTTCTTCGCCGGACCGTGCGCCTGGCCCATGCGGCCATGCTGCGGACGGGAGCGTCGTGGTCCCTGAGCACCCCGGCCATCTTGGCGATCCTGGCGCCAATCCCCACCATCGGCCCTCGCGTTGCTTCGAGCCTGCGGAGCAGGCGCCCGACCACTTGCCGGCCGCTGGACGAGCTCGCGACGCAGCGCGGCCTCCACCCTCTGTCCTTCAACCGAAGGGTCGCGACGGGGCGAGCGCCTCACTGGGGACACAGCACGCTGGAAGTTGGACGAGGCAGAGGGACGCGGAGACCTGGAAGGGGAACGGCGACGGGCTTCTTCATGACGCGGCTGGCGCGGAGGAGAGCGACGCGGCGGCGGCCTGTACGCCGGCACCGGATCCTCGCGAGCCCGGGCGGACACAACGCCGCGCGACGGGGCACGGGGAGGGGATGGGGACCGGGCGCGGCGGCGGGGGTGGATATCATCTTCCTCCTCCTCCGGCCGGCGGCGCTTCATTACAGCGGCCGCAGCAGGGGAACGAGGCGCGGGCTGGAGCGGGAGCGAGCTAGAGGCGGCGCTGGCGAAGCGAACACGCGGATGTGCTGGATGGCCGCCCCCAGGAAACCCCAACCCGAGGGAAGAGGTTCCCATGCGAGGCCAAGGCCATGGGCCCACGGGTCGGCGGCCTGCTAAGGTTACCAGGCCCATTGTGGGCCGCAGCCTGATGGGCCCCCACCCGCTCGCCATGGCTGCGCGCATCCTTACTGCGCCATTCCAGGATGGGTCGCGCCATCTCCCTCGGCCCAACAGGCCTAGGGTTCTGGCCCAACACGCCCGAGGCCGGCACCAGCTCCAGGCAACTCCTCGACGCCGCCGCCTGCGGCGTTGAAACGCAGCGCACCGACGGTGCGACCACAGACGCCAATGGAGACTGTCCCACCTGCCTCAGCGCGGCCACGGGGCGCCCCCCGCCGCCACCGCCGCCGCAAGGAACACCTGTCTTACCTCTGCATGCACGGGCATGGGCTGCCGCGCCCTAGGCGGCGCTGTCGCCGACGAACTCGCATGACCACCACCGCGCCTGGGCGTGGCCCTAGGCCGGCTGCGACGCGCAAGGGCGAGGAATTCCCCGAACGTGGGAGACTCCGGAACCACGCATCTGGCCTCCAGCTCTGCGGCGAGCGCCGCGGCGGCATCATCTTCTTCAGCGACGTCCGCCCACCGCCGCCCACGTATCGAGTCGGACTCCATCGCCCCGCCTGGGGAGGGGTCCAGCTCTGACATGGGGAGCAGCTAGGCCTGACTATCGCCGGAGGACGAGAGGACACCGGGCGCCACGGGCGCCGCCCGCGCCATCGCTAGGAGCGCTAGAGCCATCTCAATGTGTAGATCTCGTCAGCCGGCCAATCCCACTTCAATGATCCAATGTATGTCACATTTTGTTGTTGTTTTAAAGCCTAGACGTTTATGTGTTTAGCAGGGTAGAGGATAATGGTGCTGGGGTGGCAAAGATTACGAACTGACCATGCTAGGTGACACACATCTTGTTATGTGCTAGAGTCTGTAAGCCATGAGTTGGCTGGTTTGAACTCATATGGACACTCTACCTCATATAGAGAGAGATCCATGAGATAGCAACAAATGTTCGTTCGGTGAAGCAAGTTCTGAAGTCTTCAGAACACATATACACACGCACCGACACAGATGCAACACTTCACTCCATATGCCTACACTTCCATGTGGGATCAGGTGATATGTTGCATATTACACATATGTATGTTGTACCTTAGGGCGCGTTTGGTAGCCTGCAGGGGTTTCCCACCTCGCTGGGGGGCAGGCTCCAACGGGCATGGCCGAAGGAAAACAACCTCTGAGCTCTTTTGGTGGGTTTGTTTGGTAGCCTGCAGCAAAGAACGCCGCATGGGCTGGGCAATTTGTTGTGGCTGTTTGGTTACATCATTGCATGCCCATATGCAACTATGCCTATGTTTGGTTGTATGCAAAGCAACTGCTTATGGCTACTTCTTTCACCTATGGTGATGTTACCCGACAAATTAAATAATGGAGCATAAAACATAGCATATCATAGCATAATAGGATACTGAGTTCACAAACATGTCTACGCAGCACGATCAGAAGGTCATGCTGCATCTGAAGTTCATCAACGGAGGGGTTAATATATACCTCCTCCTACATATTACAGACCATTAAACCGTAGGCTACGCATCGTAGAATGCATCCACGCACTGGCCACGCAGGTAAGCCCTAAGCCAGGCACACCTCTCCGGCTTGCTCATGATGGAGTACTTGAGCTGCTCCTCTCCGTTGTCCGCCAGGAAGTCCATAGCCTTGATGATCAACGCTGGAGCGTACATGGTACGAGGCTGAATTGTCCTCACCTTGAAGATGGCCTTCATTTGAGCGAAGTTGGTAATTGGATGGTTGAGCAGCTCTCGTCCTTGGGGAAGGTCTAGTAATGACATTTCAAATCGTTAGTGTACACAGTATTTGAAGCTGGCAATGAACAAAAGAGTACAACAGTTGGGTTGAATGGAAGGGCAAGCAAACCTGAAGGTGATGAAGCAGCTTAACATCATCCATCATCAGAGTCGTGCTGGTTTCATACCAAACTACTCCAGGCATGCGCTTCAGTTCGTTAATCCTAAACCACCTAACTCTCCACCTCCTCAGATGGTTGTAGACTTGAGTGCTGGTGATAGTCAGACCGGTGAACTTAAGAACATCATCGCTGACCTTTCTGATGTACCAATCCTTGAAGCATTTGTCAAAGTGGATCCCCTGCTCCACTAGCTCCACTACCCTGTTAAGAACAAATAGGGATAGAGGAGCTGTCCATTGCATTGTCAGCCTCGGAGTAGCTCCACTACCCATCTGAGAGTGCACTCTCTTGTTAGTCCCCTTGGCAGTCATGTCAGATTGCATGTCTGAGTTAGTCATTGAATCCATAGGGAGTGCATTCAGAGGCAGTACGTCGAGAGGCTTGGAAGCTAACTGGTTGTCGAACATCTCTGGAAGTGCATTCTCGCATAGCGCTTGCAGAGGCACTCTCTTCTTACCGCGAACCTGATCCAGGAAACACGGCAAGGTCGGCCTAGTCAGGCAATCTATGAACATGAGCAATCTAAGTATGAAGGCTAAGTAACGGATCCATGGTCTACATGTGGAAGAACAACAGATCAACGGTATGAAACCTAAGCAACGTGGATTCATGGTCTACATGTGGAAGAACAACAGATCAACGGTATGGAACCTAAGCAACGTGGATTCATGGTCTACATGTGGAAGAACAATAGATCTAAGGTACGAGCAACAGATCTACGGTACAAACAAGCATAAGGTTCAGAAAATCTTACATCCACCGGGTGCATCTGCATCTTGCCGTCCGCCTTCATGCCAAAGGTCGCCGTGGAGGCGGTGGAGGTCCCGGCGAGTTCGCCGTCGAGGTCAGCATCTCGGTGGAGGTCGCCGTCGAAGTCGCCTTCGCCGTCACACAAAGAGCTCCGGCCGCCATTACAAGAGCTCGAATAGAACAAATGGCGGGACTCGATTTGGAGGTGAGCTAAATAGAGTGGTGATTTTTGGCGGGCGGTGACCGAAATCCTCCCGCCCGATTTTCCCCGCTCGCGCCATCTCCGTGTCCTGCAGCTGGGCGGCGCGGCGTTCCTCTAGGTCAGCCGCCCGCAACCTGGCTGCAAGGTCGGCCGTTTCCACTGGGACTGGCCCAGGGGTGCTTTAAGAAGCGCGTTGTGCAAAATTTGGATCGTAGGCAAGCAAATATGCAGCCTGTTTCTGCAACCAGCGGGCCTGGCCCGGCTGGCTGCAGGCTACCAAACGCGCCCTTAATGATCCTAGGCGTCACCTTATCTGCGTTAGTGGTGAGAGACACCACGTATGAGTATTACGTATACACTATTACGACCGAGAACGACGACCACCACCGAAAGCAAAACGTGAGCAGCTGCTACCGCCAAGGAGTGCTGCATGCCCGATGCTGGGTAGGTGGCCTTATTAGTTTTTTCCGGGAATTGTCACCCAAAGCGGCCGTGTTACCTCCGGTGTGTAGCTAAGCTAGCTAGGTTCCCACTAACTAACCAGGCTAGGCGACGCATAGTTTGGTAGGTGCTAGGGATCGATAGAGAGTTTGTAAGCTTTTGAGGTAGCTGGTTTGCACTCATATGGACACAGTGCGTGATCTAGCCAGCCAGAGATTTAAAGCGTGATAGCAACAGATGTTGCTTTGGTATGTGAAGCAAGTTTAGAAGTCTTCAGAAACATCTGTGCAAACAAACACGTTATATTAGCACACACAATGCATCACCGACCGATGCAACACTTCACTCCATATGCCTACACTTCCATGTGGGCCACAATATTATGTGTATATGGCAGAGGACACATGCATGTGCATGCATACCGGTCTTAGTGATCCAACACGTTCCCTCTTATCTCGTGATCATAATCAAAACTCGACATTTTTTTTTTGATGTCTTGAACATATTTTTTTGGATCCCATGAAAATACTTATTTCGAACCCATGCTTTTTTTAAACCCGTGAACATTAGTATAACCCAGAAAACATTATTTCCAGAACATGAAAATATGTTGAATGTGTGTGAACCAACTTTACATTAAAAAGGTTGACATATAATTACAAAAATGTTATTATATGTGTGTGAACTAGTTTTACGGTTAAAAACAGTACACCTAGAATTACAAAAATGAACATATTTCAGATGTGTGTGTACCATTTTTAAACTCTGTCAACATTCTTTCAACTTCTTGAAGATTTTGTACCCATGAAGATTTATTTAACCTCATGAACATTATTTTAAAACTTTTACATATTTTTAATGCTTGTGAACCATCTTTTATGGCAAAACAAATGTTCACCTATAATTAGAAAATTGTTATTGTAGGTGTGTGTGGACCATTTTCTACAGGTTAGAAAATGTTCACCTAGAATTACAAAAATGAAATATTATGAATGTGTGTGAACCATATTTATTAACTTTGTAAAAAAAAATTTAACGTTGTGAAGATTTTTGGCTGGTGGTCTTTTTTAACCGGGAAACATCGTTTCCAATACATGAAAGCAAGGAGTGCATCATGCCCGACGCATACACCGCCTTCGTCGACCGATCTTAGCACCGAAAGCACACAAAAAGTGAGCAGCTGCTACCGCCAAGGAGCCATGCATGCCCGACGCTTCATCGGTTGCCTTGGTTTCTTCCGGGAATTGTCACCCAAAAGCTCTTTGCACCATCTTAACTTTGGTCGTGTTACCTCCAGTGTGTAGCTGCGTAAGCTAGGTTTCGACGAAATCAGTTAGTGGTACCAAGCAAAAGGAAGCACCGTGTGCAGTGTGCTTGAGTGTGGGGTTTACTGAGATATCGATCTCCAGATGTCCAGACTCATTGTTAGGGCGCTAGAGGCGTTGCATGTTTACAGAGTTCATGGTCCAATATACACGTCATGAATCACCTTACTCATGTCTACAAAGTTTTTTTTAGCACAAGGAACCAATGTACTGCATTGATAGAGTGTCTATCGATTAGACCTGGCCGGCCGGTTGGACGCGTGACGGTGGGTGTGTAGGTGGGGGAATGACCAACCCTTTCCCAAGTTAAAGGCTATTTGCCAGATCGGCTTGTGACCCACGGCTTGCCATGATTTTTCTCTCTATATTCAGTTTGGGCTAGCCTGTCCGTCCGAGTCTATTCTTGGCTCATCTCTTCTTGTTTAGAAGCAAGCCATTTTGTAGTGTGGGAGTGGAGAACGCTCCATCGGTTGTTGAGAACATGGAATTAATAGAGAGCCGCTGGTGCTTTTCGGTGGATAAGGATCTAGTGACACAGGAGACATATATACAAAAAATGCTGCTCGATTTTTGCAAATTGAGAGGTCCTTAAAACGTATAGATATCATCATCAACTGCCTTTATATGTATGCTGCCAAATCCATATGGAGTTGATTGACGTATATATGTGGTGGAGGACACATGCTTTATGCATATAGAACTTGCTTATCTTCTCTATCTAAATAGGAGTATCCCACTAACTGATTTTCCGGCCTTCCCCTGCCTCCACGTCATCCCCTTTTGTTTCCGACGCGCGCCCGTTGTCGCGTACATGCTCTGGGCGTCCCTACTGGGCCAGATTGCGTCGCTCTATCGTATATGGCCATGGTCGTCCTTAATTGGGCCGGATGAGAAGCCCATACATTGACTGGACGTACGCTTCATTCGCTCGCCCTTCCTCCCGTCAGAAAATTATGGTCGCGGTTGTTCGTCTCTCGGCCGCCGGCGCACCAGGGTTTCATGGCCACAAATCTCCCCGCTGCGACCTATGCCCTCCTCCCACAAATGCTCCGACACTGATGTGCCATCATTGTCTTAAAAGCACGCAAGAAACTGCAGGTTCCGCTGCCTCCATCTTTAAAAGGCTCCCCGTATTGCAATCCTGTGCGTTGGCCCTGCTCGCGTCCATCTCTGCTAGCCTTTCTCCACTTTGCTAGCTCCAGATTCTCCTTCCCCTACCCTCTTTCTTTTTATCCCCCTTGCTCATGTTTGTCAATCTCTTACGTTGCTCTACCACTCGAAAAGCTGCTCGAAGTTTGGCCTCCCTCCAAATTGGTTGGATTTTCATTGGCGAATGTCTGTTGCTCACTCTCAATCGATTTTACTGGATTCTGCTCGCTCAGTCATGGAGGAATAGGCGACGCTGGGCAACCAGCTTATCGTTGGTACACAAGATCTCTCACCTACAAGTATCGTTTAGCTATCCTGTAACAATGAACTGAACCTGCTATTTTTCTGTCAATGCCAGATTAGTGGAATGCCTATTTAACTGATAGATGAAATGACTCTGCACTGAGTGAATATGTCGTCGCAGGTTGAGTGGTTACATTTCTGTGGAACTGAACCAAGGTGCTCTGCTGAGTGATGTCATAGAAATTGTGAACGATCGGCGGAAATCTAATCTCGGTGGTGGTTCATACTTCTTTGCCCAGATTGAATTGCTTGTGAGCGCATTTATGTTTACTGTTTGCACATGTAAGTGTTTTTCTGCACATTATGCAGTCCAGCAAGTAATATCTCTGAAAATCAATATATTCATTTTGTCGATTTGCATTTAGGAATTGTAAGGCTCCTATTAATCAGGCGAACCTTAACTATTGTTCATTCATGATAACACCCCTTGATCTTTTGTGTTGATGCCTGCCAACAGAACTTAAGATACTCCTATTCTACTTCACACGATTCATGGCAGAAGAGGTGGATAAATATGGTCATGCAAGAGCAAGAATGACCCTTCCTTTCCATCCTAATATTTTAATTTTGCCTCTTTCTGTCACTCGGTGTTATATACAAGACTATGGAATATTTATACCATTTTTCTCTACTTGCTTAACCATAGAATAAATGTATACATTCTCTGTTAATTTACCAAAATTGCAGTGGAGATTTTCCCCACTGTTTCACCTTAAAAATCTAGAATCACAATCCTATGTTTTATTATCATGTTTTGCTATTCACTCCCTTGACTGCTAACAAAATCATGGGTGATGCTTTTGAGTGATTAACCAATTGGTCCAGCTTTATGTCGTTTTGATGTGGTTTTCTCTTTACTATTTTTTACATTAATGTTTCCGTTATAACACATTTTGTTTCAGGTTTCTTCTGTTTACATGCATGGCTAATTTTTTCACACCGAGACGTTTCCTTCATTCAGCTCCATTTTACCAACAACTTATGTTGCCCATGTTCACAAATATGGAGGTTATGATTATTAGTTAGGAATGTGAGACATTACAGTACATTCACAGTTGAAGGCCTCTGATTTGTTGTTCGACTGTACAATTTAATTATGTCATTAAGATAAATTAGGAGACTGGTACATCATATCCTGATGGTTCACCTTACACCTTCTTTCTAATGGCTTGGCTTTGAACTTTTGAACGTCTTAGTGTTGTCTTGCTAATGTTCCGACCGTGTCTAACACCTTATAATAATTTACATGAACGACTCTTCTTTTGTGTGTAAGAGAGATTGAAGATGGCCGACCGTGTTTGTGCTCAAACTAACAGTCCCAACATGTTCTTCTACTCACATAATTTTAGTTCCCAAAGTCCCGCAGCAACGCGCGGGGAATCATCTAGTAAGCAAAACAAGTACTCCCTCCAATCCGAATTTATTGTCGGAAGCCCTATACAAAGTTGTAAAGCCGTAGGTCATTTTTCACTTCAATTATTTCGGTCCAGATGTAGTAATTAATAACTTTGTCATCGTGCTACCTAGAGAAACTGTTATGTACTGTGTTCAGCATCGGCTCGATCACTTGGCTCCACATGGTGTGCAAGGCTTGCACTGAAAAGAGGTGTACACATTGGATTGCCATCTTAGTGCTCCATGCAACTGCTGTTCCATGAGTCAATTTTCACAAAAAAAAAGGTAGATATATAACGTGATGCTTTGATTTAAAAATAGTACCATACTGTAACTTAAGATTACAGAAGTGCACAATCGAAGGCGTACGGGATTACTAGAGGTTGTCTATCTGTCTTATTATAAGCACATGCGGTTTGCCTGACATATAACATATTTATCCTAAAGTGATCATAGTTGTGTGACCATGCAATTGATAATTAAACATCCAAGAAATCATAGGGATTTTTTTTATCTTGCATGCGTGAATAGGAATATGCACACTATAGAAATATAATAAAACAACTATACATTTCTTTAAGAGGCAATTGCACCCGGAATACATAAACTTGCCACGAGGGAACAAATTCATACAACAAGTCCAACAATGCAACCACACGACCTGTAAACTTGGCTTGCAGGTTCAGTTTACCCCGAAAATGGTATTGTAAGGTAAAACGCGCCACCGTGGCACACCACATCAGCATAGAAGTCACGCGTGGGGCACGTGAGGAGAAGAGCACGCACGGATTGATGTAGGTTTTGCAAGCGGGTTCCTGGAACTTCCCCAATTATCACTTGCGCTCCTTCCCCTAAGCCTTTCGTCTCCCGCAATGGAGGCGGAGACGTCGACGCCGATCATGGACGGCGAGGAACTCGATGGCGGAGCGATGAAAGAGCCTCACCGTCGCCTCCGCAGAGGGCCAACACCTGATTACGGTGAGTTCTCGCTCGATTTCGCGTGGCTAAGCGCCCACAAATCGGGAGCCTAAATGTAAAATCTTAATTCCGTCTGTGCGTACGGAGCTACTTTTGTGCCCTGCGTGTGCCAACTTAATTGACGTGGTGTGCTACCGTGGCGCGTTTTACCTTAAAAGACCAGCTTTAGGGTAAACTGAATCCCACAAGCCAAGTTTACGGGTCGTGTGGTAGCACTTTTGGATTTGGTGTATGAAATTGTTCACACGAGGCAAGTTCATGTATTCCGCGTGCAATTGCCTCTTTCTTTAACATTTCCCGCCATGTTGATCTCGTTATGTTGTCAATATAAAATGTAAAGTTTTGCCTCTTTTAAAAATATATTGTGCTCCCAGTATAAAAATTTATCTCCACTTATTAGAGAGTTAATGTGATTTTTACTTACTTCTATAGAATAAAGGCTCCACTTTTCGATAGTGACTCATGAAGGAGCAATCGTCTTCATATAACAAGAAAAGAAATTTGGAACAAGCTATGGAAATTACCAGTAATTCCCAAGGTACATGTGTTTTGGTGGAGAGTTCTTCGCAGGATATTGCCTGATTACAGGACTCTTACACGGCGGCATATCAAAGATAACAGTACCTGTGGATTATGTAAAGCTGAGTCAGACTCGTTGATACATGCACTGGTTGACTGCAGCCATGCTCGACAATTTTAGAAGGCTGCAAAAGAAATTCTGCAACTTAAGTTGCCCAAGTTACATCCTTAAACATGGGCTGAAAATATTTTGGTTGATCAATCCTTTTGTCATAAGGATAGAGCCATAATAATATCGGTTATGCATGCAATTTGGAGCTCTAGAAACAAGTGGAACCATGGGAACGTTGGTTTTAATCCGGTCAAATCCATGGAATTTATCGGTGAGACTTTGCCAACGCTGGAGATGCCACGGGAAAGTGTTGCTAAACCTCCTTGTCCAGCCTGCACTTGGCACGGCCCTCCTGTTTGCGCTGTGAAGATTAATACTGATGGTGCCCTGCGTGTTGAGTCAGGGTTATCAGCTTCAGGTGTTGTAGCATGTGATGTTTCTTCCTTCCGAGGAGCAACATGCAAGGTCTACAGAGGAATTTCTGATTCTCTCGTCGTGGAAGCACTAGCACTTAGAGATGGAGCTCTATTTGCGAAAAATCAAGGTTATGAGAGAGTTGTCATGGAAGCAGATTGCTCCGTTCTTGTTCATCATTGGACTCAATGGAGGGATGATCGATCAGTTATTAGACCTATTCTAGATGAAATAAGTGAGTTAAGTGTATCTTTTACTTCCTTTAGTGTTGTTTGTTCCCGACACGAGGCAAACCAGGCGGCTCACTCTTGTGTGAAGTATGGTGTTATGCAAGCGGAGAGGTTCCTCTCGTATGTCGAGCCCCGGATTTTCTTGTTCACAGCCTGATTGTAACCCTGTGGTTTTGAATTAATAAAGGTGGTGTTAAGTGTCAAAAAACTGCTGACCGTAATGAGAAACGACAAATCGCGCGCGAGTATCCATTCTAGACGATGCGCCGAAAAAAAAGGTGCTGCATGCCAAGCCATTCTCCAGCATGCATGGCCATGCAGGACCGGAAACGGCCACCGCAGGCTCGCTTGGCACAGCCGTCACCTGGCGTTTCACTTGCACGGCGTGATGTGCTGCATGCGGCGCCGGCGTGACGGTGCGTGGCTGGTGAAGGTGGGCTGGCGATAAGCCGCGCCATTAAAAGCCCCCTCCCGGCCGTCGCTGTGCTCCTCACTCTGCGCCTTTCACGCGCTCGAACTCCCCTCGCTCGCAGCACATCGTGACACAGCCATCCACCAGACTCGCTAGGCCAGCTTCGACGGAGACTCGGATGCGGCGAGACTTCGAGGCAGTGGATAGGAGTGAGGCGGCGGCGGCGATGGCGGAGCCGAGGGAGTGGGAGCGTGTGCGTGTTGCTGCGGAGGCGGTGGCGGGGAGGGAGAAGTACCGCGGCGTGCACAAAGCACCATCGGGAAAGTACGTGGCGGAGATCTGGGACAACGGGAAGCAGTGGCTGGGCACGTACAGCGACGCCGTGGTGGCCGCGTGCGCCTACGACCTCGCCGCCAGGAGACTGCGGGGCCATAGGGCAAAGACCAACTTCGCCTACCCTCCGCCGCCCGGCCTCGTCTCCGCCGTCGCTGCGACTCCTCGCTGTCAAGGCCACTCTTACTCGGCGCCGTTCCTTGGTCTCTTTTCCTCTCAGGAGCCAGCTGCGAGCGAGCTCGCGCCGTTCCAGGCGTACCCGTCTCGACACGTGCCGCGCCCAGCGCGCGCGAGGCTCGTCCTGGGCGCGCCGGCGGTGGCGACGGAGACTGAAACGAGGGCAGCAGTGGCGATTCCGACCTCTTCTTTGACCCGGTGAACCTCTTGGAGCCGCCGATGCACATGGTGGCGCCGGCGAGCTCAGCCAAGACCTGGTTCAGCTCCACTGTGGATCCCAGGCTGAGGGATTCTGCTTCTTCCTCCTCGCGCCGCCGACCCCTTATGCTCGTGAAGCCGAAGCTTTTTGGCTCGGCCCGAGTTTTCTTGGGCTCGCCCCGAGCCTGGCTCGGCTCGCTAGTACGATGGACCGGGCCGAGCCCAAATACCTGGACCGCAGCGAGCTTTTGGCTCGCCCAGCTCGGCTCGGTCCAGCCCGGTGGCTCGGCGAGGACGACGACCACCGTGGACGCGTCGACGGAACCTCCAGGGAGCACGTCGCGGACGAGTCCGTTGGTTGCGTGTGCAACGAAGCCGTTCACTCGCCGCCTCGCGTCCTCGGTGTATGCAGCGAAGTCCACGGTACGCCGCGGTGGCCATGAACTCTGGCCGCACCACGTCGTGCCGCTCGACCTGCACGCCGCAAGCGAAGGACGTCTGCGTCAGGCTGTCGAGCCAGCCTACCAGGTCCGCCTCCGCTGCGCCGTGCAGCTCGTCGAGCGACACGGCCCCGAGGAAGCCCAGGAGCTCCTGATGCGTGTCGCCCGGGCGCCGGCGGCCACCAGCGCGAGCGCCACGCCCGCGTGGATGGACAGCAGCGAGACGACGAAGTTGCTTCCCGCGCCGGCGGCTGCTCCGTAGGTCGTCGCCGTCATCACCGCTCCGCAGGTCGTCGCCACTCCGCACACCGCCGCTTCTCCTCTCTCTGCCGCGCTGCTGCTTCCTGGGATGGTGGCCCCACATGGCAGTGACATACGGCGTCTGGCTCGCGAGCCGACCGAGCTTCACCGAGCCATGTCAAAGCTCGGGCCGAGCCCAGTTTTCCAGCTCGCCACTCCAACGAGCCGTACCGAGCCGAGCTCACAAAGAGCGAGCTAAAGCATGGCTCGCACCGAGCCAGCTCGTGTCCAGCCTGGCCATGAGCACCTAACATTTTTCCGGGTAAAGGGAACAAAAGCTCCAATTTTCATTATATGAATTGAAAATAGGAACAATTCCGATTATACTATTACAATTTTTGGTGCGTCCAATGGCGTGATATCCACCATAATTAACCACTCTAACATATCGACTAGGGAAAGACATTAACTCCTCACGATCCCAGTTTTTGTGAGCAACTAAGTAATTTTCACTCTAAATCTTACCTTCTCGAATCTTCGAGAGAAGTCATGTCAAGTTGCTTTAGCCCTTCAATGATAACATTTCAAGGTTTGTTGAGAGCATTCACCACTGTAAGCGAATCAAATCGAAGGATTGAAGACATCCAGAAATCTAGCATGCTAAGTGGAATATTGTTTTGGATAAAGGGGAAATTCCAGTGGAATATGAAGTATGAAATCAAACCCACAGCGCGGCTTATCCAGATTCAATCTTTAAGGTGCATATAAAGACCTTGGCCGACAACGTCAATGCATATGCATGTAAAGCCTAATACATCTCCGAACAAGATCACACTTAAAAAATGATAATAAACTCTTAAACAAACTGACATGTGCAATATATAAAGTAATGGACAGTAGTCGAGATATTAGTTTACTCAACAAGAACGATCACTAGAATTGTACAAATTGATGTGAAACATATTCAAAAGTAGATCATTTTTTACACGAAAAAATGAAGAATTATGATAATAGATTGAGCCATTTTGTCGTGGTACTATATCTTGGGCATGTATACATGTGAAAAAATATATAATCCCCCTCATTCAGATATGTTACATTATCAAGTTATCCTTGATTATTGTAAGTGTTGACCATTTTTAGTTAAAGAGATTAACTAGGTCCTGGTTCTGTATTAGTCACTTGTTTAGGTCTTTAATTTTTCACAGTTGTTGTCACGTGCGTTTCAGATAAGTCTGGATTACAACTGACAGACGAGACCAACCAGATATCAGACACACCAGCAAGTTCAAATATGGCGCGATGCTAGTGGATACATAGTAACAATGTGATGACATTAGCTAAACTACATTGCATATAAAATTCCAGCAATCAAATTTTATGCTTTATCTATCATAAATAACATATGACTTTTTTGGGATAGGATTTGGTCGTGGTGTCAAAACCATTTCAACTCAAACCCTATAAGCTCCTCATTGGTGGAAAGCCTCATATATGTGGAAAGTGCTACTCAACAAAACCATTTACACGGAAACCCTAGAAACAGAAAAGCTCACTCCTGCGCATAAAAGATTCGAACACGTGGAAAGTCTTACTACACCAGGTTGCACATGACATATGAATTGTCGTTAGTTCTTTATATCGGTGTCGACCATGCATCCAAAGGATTCATGACACATGTTGTTTTTTAATGCGTCAACTCCCACATGTATATATAAATTCCACTAAAAACGAGCCTTTTAAAGGAAAACATGTTCCTCTAAATAAGGAAAATCATCTAATATTACAATAGTATTATTTAGGAAATTCATTTTACCTTATCGCCATGGTTACACTTTTCACTTTTTCACAAACATCACCACCAAATGTGATGAAAGAATTTCAAAAGTTTGGATATTTTCGTTTTTAACTCTTCCATAGTGACCATATTTTCTTCTTCATTTTTAATGCATTTTGATACAAGTTTGTCGATTTTGATATAAAGTTTAAGTTCTTGTTGGACTCAATTCAAATCCATGTGTGACCCAAATATATTATACCTACTTAAATTACTTAATCTCCAAAACGTAGGGAGTTTGAAAATTAAGATCACATGGATTGCTCACGAAAATAAATTTGGGATGGTACCAAATATTAGTAGTTTGATCGAATTATTTGTATGGTACATGAGTTCAACAAAATATAATGTCACGGGATGGAAATGTATGTAGAAAATACGCTGGCACAATGGGTCTATCATACGAGGTGATAGTTGTTATCTATGAATTTATTGATTCCTTTGGAACTTGAACTCGATGTTAATGAAACAAATCTAGCTAGAATTAGATATAATAAAGATTATATGTCCATGTTCTCAAATATGACAAATAACTATTTTTCAGTGATTATTATTTCTCCAATGAACATAAGATGTCAAATTCATTATGATTTTGGTTATGATCAAATTAATATCATTGACAACGAGTAGAAATTAGATCATGCGTAATTTTAGACTAATAATAAATAGGAATTGATTCACGACTTATCTGAAACCTATAGTTGATAGGAAATACTGGAGACTAATACAATCTCATCAATTTGAATATTATCCTCACAAATCAATATATAACATCGCACAACAAACATTGGATAGTTTTTTTTAAGCAACAATTGGATAGCACATGAATCAATTTTACTAAATATATATATGTTAATCTATTGTCACATAAAGTTAGATATCTTGTCATTAACAAGTTTTTTTAAAAATGTTATAATCATTTTCCAAGGAAAATTAAAGATGATTCAATATGCTACTAGTAAATGTGATGATTAGCGTTGTATTTATGCTGATTACAAAACTAGCTAGGAGTATATTATGTCCTGTCGTGTAGTGTAAATATTTACGAAATCTTGAATTTATTTCCCGGTCACTTTTAATGTACTCATTAAAAACAGCTAAATAAAAGGAACGAGTTTCCGTTGTATAGATCGGCAAAAACAAATAGAGGTGCGGCGTGGCGAGGCATGCAGACCATGCACACAGGTAAACGGAAACCGCCACAGCCGACTACAGAACTACGAGTATAGCATTTCGTACCGTGTAGTGTAAATATTTACGAAATTATAATTAATTGTTCGGTCACTATAAATGTATGCTAAAAGTGATGCCACACTAGCTAAAAAGGAGCGAGTTTCCGTTCTATCGATCGGCCAAATAAAAAAGACATCCGGTGTGGCGAGAGGCACGCAGACCATGCACACACCTAACGGAAAGATCATCTTGGTTTTGCTCAGGTAGTACCCGAATTATATATGCACAAAACATTTTCTTGTTTATTTATACATTTGAATACCAGCACTAATCAATTTGAATGTTATCCTCACAAATCTTTTTTCGAGGCAACTATTGGATAGCACATGACACAATTTTACAAAATATATTTATTAATCTATTGTCACAAAAGGTTAGATTGTCATTAACAAGGTTTTTTTTAGAAATGTAATAATCATTTTCCCCAGAAAATTAAAGATGATTCAATATGCTACTAGTAAATGCGATTATTAGCGTTGTATTTATGCTGATTATAGAACTAGCTAGGAATATATTATGTCCTGTCGTGTAGTCTAAATATTTATGATATCGTGAATTTATTTCTCGGTCACTTTTAATGTACTCATTAAAAACGACACAGCTGTAGCTAAAAAAAAGAGGAACGAGTTTCCGTTGTATCGATCGCCAAAAAAAAAAAAAAGAGGTGCGGCGTGGCGAGGCATGCAGACCATGCACGCAGGTAAACGGAAACCGCCACCGCCGACACCTGGTGCTGACGCCGCCAGAGTGGGCTGCGCTGCGTGGCCGGCGTGACGGTGGCTCGCTGCTCGCGACAAGCCGCGCCTTTAAAACGCGCCCCTCCTCGCCGTGCTCCTCACACACAGTCGCACTCCCCTTCTCTCTCGCAGCGCATCCCGACAAATCCACCTCCGTGCCCTTCCTTGCGCGCTAGCTTCCATGGAGGCCATGCGGGAGCGCGAAGCCCAGGAGGTGCTCGCCAGGAGTGCGCCAGCGCCGGCGAGGGAGGGGGAGAGAGTGGCGGAGGCGGGTGCTCCGGCGAGGAGGATGAAATACCGCGGCGTGAGGTACGAGACGTCGGGCAAGTACGCGGCGACGATCACTAAACCCAGGGAGAAGAAGCGAACATGGCTGGGGACGTACAGCGACGAGAGGGTGGCCGCGTGCGCGTACGACCTGGCCGCCAAGACCCTGCAAGGAACCAAGGCCAAGACCAACTTTGACTACCCTCCGCCGTCCGACCTCATCACTGCCTACAGTCACGCCCCGGGCCGCCGCGGCCCCCTTTACACCGTGCTGCCTCCACCGGCACCCGCCGTCGCGCCACCGGCCGCATCTGCACCGGCACCCTTCAAATTCGGCCACGGCATCTCCTTCAAGACGCCCCCGAGAGAGCCCGCGGAGTGCCCGGCGTTCCCGTTCCAGACGGATACGACTCGTCATGCGCGGGCAAGGCTCGCTCTGGGCGCGCCGGCGCTGGCGCCGGAGCGGGAGACCAAGATCACGTTCGTGCGCTCGGTCCCGCTAAAGCAGTTCTCCAACCTGGCGCCGGAGCCGGAGGCCAAGATCACGCTCGTGCACTCGATCCCGCCAAAGCGGTTCTCCATCCGGGACGCGGTCGCCTCGTCGCACGTCGTCAACGACCCGGTGGACCTCTACTGCCCGCCGATCCATATCCTGATGCCGGTCAGCTCCACGGAGACCCGATTCAGCTCCACCTGCAAAGCGGATCCCGAGCTCAGGGCTTCTGCTTCTTCCTCGCTGCGCATGCCTTCCGGCGGTAGGCACCTGATGCTGAAGGCGCCCAAGATCTTCGCCGTGCCTAAGACAGTTCGAACCCCTAGTAGTTCTGACGAGGCATTCACCGGGGATAACTTCACCTGCCTCGACGTGCCCATGAATTTCACTCTGCCGCCTTCTGCTCCGATGCCACTTGACGTCAGCGCGCCGTAGGCGCCGGCTGGAAGCGGCAGAGGGGATGGGAGCTGGCTGGCCGGAGACCGGAAACAATGATATGACGCTGATGCGGCCGGATGAGGAAAAGCAAAATTGGCCGGCGGCGACTCTACCCTTCTCCAACTCCGTCCGATCCCATGGCTGTCTGCAATGCATGATCCATTGGTGATCTAGACTATCTATTTACATCCTGCATTTCCGTGTCTGTTTTAGATTTGCCATTATCTGTTTTAGATTTGTCATCATGTAATCTGTTTAATTACTCTCCTGTTGTTTACCATCATGTAATCTGTATTAGTGTGTTGCCTATCCATCAATGAAACATTCAAACATTATGGTGTTTGTTGTGGTATTTGAGATTATTTCTTTAAGATAAGTAAACAAAAAATTAGGCATGTACAATGGGGTGACGTTAGCCTTCTCTTAGCGTTAACACGTAGGATAATTGTCTAGATGGCGGAGAGAGAATGAAGAAAGAGGAGGTTGCCTTCCCTTAGCTAAGAGATGATCTCTTACGAAATAAGAGAAGACTAATTTCACCATTGTACCATTTGTATTCCCTTAGAACTACGATTTCCTAGTAAAATATAATTAATTCGCATTAATTGTTAGGGATGACAATAAGAGATAACGCATTGTACAACTAATAATTTTGCCTTCTCTAAATGATGTGGACGACTAAGAGAGCCCTTGGTCTACGCGGATCAGGGGCCCAGCTAACGCGTGAAACACTCCGCCTGGGGAGTACGGTCGCAAGACCGAAACTCAAAGGAATTGACGGGGGCCTGCACAAGCCAAGGCAAGACTTCTCTACCATTGTACATGCCCTTAGTCCAACAAGAACTGTTGCCACCCCAAAGAAATCCACTAAGATGGCACATGGAAATCAAGAAAATGCAATCCCGAGCTTCGCTAGTATACAATACTTACCCATGAGCAACTAAATAATTATCTCCCTAAATCTTCCACGAGACCTTGGAGATCGAGATCGGTTATATTGAGTTACTTGGGCGCATAACTGATCCAGAAACTCCCTCTCAAGTTATCTTCTAAACGCATGTAGTAGAGAGCATCCACCACTTTAAGGAAATCTGATCCAAGGACCAAAGACACATCAAAACAATGAAAACACGTACCCCTTTAATTTCCAAGCATACGATAGTTTCCGAAGATCATGGCCAAATTTTGTTGTAATCTTGAGAATTCAAATAAAATAAAATGATCATTGGCAATCAAATCCACAACTTGGCTTTAACAGCTTTAAGATTGAAGGTGGCATGAAGGTTGATCTCTATCAAGACTTCGACAATCACGTCCACGCATATGCATGTAAAGCCCGTTACATCATCACTCTAAACAACATCACAAATTCCAAAATGATCAAGAAACCTTATGGAAATAGATATGTGTGGATATCTAAAGAAATGGACGACATTTGAGATATTAGATGCATTGGACAAGAAATGTCACAAAAGCGTTGTAGCAATCTATTTCGCCTTACTCAAAGTACAATTTTGTTAATTTGAATAAAAAACGAAACATTTTATAAGAGCATACTGAGGCATGGTGTTCTACTACTATCTTCAAGACTAATATTCTAGCATATATCCATATTACTCCGGTCACATATGTTACATCATAAAACTAATACCAGCCATTGTAAGTAATGTCCCTCTTGGTTACTAAGGTGAGATAATCATCCTGGATAAACCCTTGTTCTAGTATTATTCAAGTTATAGTTATTTCATTTTCCACCAATGGTGGTGTGTGAATCTAAGAGACGTCTGTAGTAAAACAACAACAGTTTTTCTAAGGTGACACTCCTTGTGTACGAGAAGCGTCGAGAAGTTCAAATATGGCGACATGTTAACATTATGGCTGAAGAGTTTTTTCTAACTGTACGCTTTAAAATTTAATTTCACTAGCGCTGTTAGGATTTATTGTATTTAAATTGCATATCTCATTTTGGCATTGATATCATGTCGTTCGCGCCAAAACCATTTGGATAGAAACCCTAAAAGCTCACAATTAATCTCATTGGTGGAAACCATGCCGACGTGGAAGACGTTACTAGAAGAAACCATTTAGATGGAACCCTAGAATAGGAAAACCTCATTGGCGTGCGGAAAAGATTCGCACACGTGAAAAGTCTCACTGATGTAATGCGCGTGTGACATTTGATTTGTCGTTTGTTCTCTACATTGATGTCGCCCATGCAACCTTCTGTTTCATGACACGTGTAACTTTGTAGCACTTCAACTTTTAACAAACTGCCACATGCATATATACCCTTTCTTCTCAAATAAATTACATCATTGTGTTGGCATCATTATTTTTCGAAGGAAGCATAACTTACTCTGATTTGGTCATCCAATTTTGGGCAGACAACTTATGGTATATTGCACACATAATTACTTCTTTCTTAGGGGAAACATTTTTTAATGTTTAAAATAACTCCTCTAACATGTATAAGAGAACTTTGGGAATTCAATTTATGTGCAAAATCATTCCCCAAACATAGTTACCATTCTTTCAGAAATATAAGCACATAATTATACAAGATAGCTTTTTTTGGTTTTTAGATTCACTTGATCGACACCTGGCCAAAGTTTGTGGATATTTGATATCCGACTTTTTTATTTTTGAGATCTTTTCAATTTGTAAAAATTATTTTGTATCTACATAAATAACTTAATTTTCATACAAAATATGACTGAAAGTGAAATCATCCGTCGTCAAACTTTCATTCAAGTTTTCACCAATATAAACTTCAACCGGTACCAAATATTTGCACTCCAATATAGGTACATGTACATTATAAGAGTATGAACAAAATTAAAAACATTTGGAAAGTATGGTAACAAAAAAAACACCATGTTTTATCTTAATTATCCGAAGATTTTCTATTAAAGATGTCCTTGATTCTTTTCTAAAGTGTACGCGCTCTTAAAAAAATACTCCTGGAATTGGATTACAATATGGCATAAACATCAAAATGTACAAAGGAGATAACAAAAAAAATAAGATAACATAAATTCCAAAAATAGATTCTTAGATACAAAGTCTTTTCAAGATTGACAACAAATAACGATTAATGTGTGCCTTATTTTAACGAATTGATTAATAGGAATATATCCTTGCGACTTAAAACCAATCACTAATTTATAACGTATTTGTGGCTTCTTTTGATTCATTAATTATTAAGAATTTATTTGTGGCTTCTTTTAAACCTCTGATTGATAGCCATTTATCCATAGATTCTTCTAGAATGTTGATTAAGAAGAATTAATGTGTACCCTCCTTGAATCACACATATTTTTTAGCATCTCATAAATTTTTGGTTTCTTTGTATTGGAGTGTGGGGTGGGCTCTTAGAACTTTAAGAGTGAATTTGTAGGCAATGATTTCCCAACATTTCATAATTATTTCACAACATTTCATTGGTTATCTAGAGCCTTGTTGATTTTTGGAGTATTATGGTGTTTTTGTTGGTCACTTTGTTACAACTCCTCCATTTCCTTTCTATGGCACTTTTTTTTTACCATAATTGATAAAATATTTTTTTCTGATTAAGCACCACAAGAAACATAACGGACATCCCACTTTTATTTCCTTCCTAATTTAGCGGACCTTAATTATATATGTGGAGACATATATTTGGTTGGAGTAAAAATTAGTAGTCTATTACTATAACTATTTAGTGTCTCCTTCCTTACATCTACAAAATCTTACAATGTTATGGTATATGGTGTTTTCCTACTATGTTAATCCATATTTTCTCCGGTTCACATATGTTACATCATAAAACTATTACCAGTCCTCTTGGTTATTAAGGGGGTGATCGTCACGGAAAAGCCCTTGTTTAGTATTATTAAAATCTATAGTTATTTCATTTTCAAAAAATGGTAGTGCGTGAGTCTAAGTTAAGTCTGTAGGACAACGAATAATGTTTTTCTAAGGTGATACTCCTTGTGTAAAAGAAGCATCGAGAAGTTCAGATTCGGCGCCATGTTATTAACAGTATGACCGAAGAGTTATTGAACCATACACTTTAAAATTTAATTTTAGTAACAATATTAGACTTTATTGGATGCAAATTGCATTTGACATTTTTTTACTTACATATTGTCGTTGGCGCCAAAACCATTTGGATAGAAACCCTAAAGGCTCATAATTAAATTCACTAGCGGAAATATTCGTAACGTGGGAAACTTTAGTAGACAAAACCGTTAGATGGAACCATAAAATGGGAAAACCTCATGGGCGCGCGGTATACCTGGGCATCTGTCGGGCCGGGCCGGGCTCGGGCCGGGCCTAAAAAAGCCCGATGCAGAAAAACCTAGGCCCGAGCTCGGCCCGACCATCGGGCTGCTGAAATCGGGCCCAAGCCCGACAAAGCCTGACCAGGCCCCGATCGGCTCGGCCCGACCTCAGCTGATTTCCTGTTTTTGTTAAGCCCGGCCCGACCTGTGTATCGGGCCCAAAATTCAGGCCCGAGCCCGGCCCGGCCCGATATTTCTGGGCCGGGTTGTGTCGGGCCGATCGGGTCGGGCTACCCATGGCCAGGTATAGCGCGCGGGGTAGATTCTCACAAGTGAAAAGTCTCACTGACGCAATGAGAATGTGACATTGATTTATCGTTTGTTCTTCATGTCGATATCGACCATGCAATCAACTGTTTCATGACACGTGTAATTTTGTAGCACTTCAACTTTTCACACATATCCCCTCCAAATGCATATAGACATTTTCTTCTATAATAAATGACATGATTGGGCCGCCTCAATATTTTTCAAATGGAAGCATAGTCTACTCAAAATTGGTTAATCATATTCAGTGTCGAAAACTTGTCTTGGATTGCCCACAAAATTAGTTCTTTCTTAAGAGAAAGATTTTCTTTGTTTTAAATAATTACCCTTGGTAACATGTATAAGAGAACTTTGGGAATTCACTTTATGCTTAAAATAATTCCCCTAACATATGTACCATTTCTAAAAATATAACCACGATAATTCCATAATTTAGAAAAAAATTTGTTTTCAAATTCTGCTAAAATGACCTAATTTTCTTATTCAGTTGATTGACATGTGGCCAAAGTTTGTGAATATTTGATATAAGATGGAATTATTCGTGAGATCAATTGAAGTTGTGAATTTTTTGTATCTATATAAATGACTTAATTTTCGTAGCCTTGGCAAAATTTAATTGAAAATGAAAACCCAATCATCAAATTTTCAGTCAAATTTCACCAAAATAAATCCAAAATGGTACCAAATACAGGTACTCCAACCTAAGTACAAGCAAAATTCAAATCTTTTGGAAAGTATCGCGACAATAAAGCACAATATTTTATCTTATCATGGCATTTTGTTATACATGAAGTTCTTTATTCTTTTCTAAATTGTACATGCTCTTATAAAATAGATGTGGATTTGGATTAGAATATGTAATAAACATAGAAATTTATGAAATAATATATTTAATAGATGACTTAAAGTCTAAAAAAGATTCTGAGATACAAAATCTTTCAACATTGACAACAAAGAAGGGTTAATTTGTGAATAATTTAAATCATTGATTAATAGAAATTTATCCTTCTGTTATTTTAAATCAATCATTAGTTTAGAATTTGTTTGTGGCTTCTTTTGAATTAATAATTATTAAGAATTTCTTTGTGGTTTCTTTTAAACCACTGATTGATAGAAATTTATCCATAGCTTCTTTTAGAATGTTGATTAAGAAGAATTAATTTTTTGAGGGGGATTAAGAAGAATTAATGTGGGCCTTCTTTCAACCACACATATTTGTTAGCATCTCATAAGTGGGCTGATCCCTTTGTTACGAAATTATCTGCGCTTTTACTCCTGGGCTGAGGGTTGCAGCCCACGTAGCCTTTAGCCCGAACACGCCTGCGTTTCAGTCGTCCTATACTCACAGATTACTCTAAAAAAAACAAGCCAGTCCGCTAATTAAACGACGACGACTCCCTGACCGCGGTTGTAGTTCTGAGCAGAGGTATTGCTCTTTTACGTCTTACTACATTTTTGTCTGCGATTACCGTGCTAAACTACCCGGCTTGTTGTTGTGGGTGTGGCAGTTCCCTGTAAGATCAGCTCTGAGTTCATCAGTATGCCTATCCAGACGGCAATGTTCGTTGGTGGCAACAGTTTAGTCTAGCACTACAATGTTTACCATGCGATGGCTTTTACCTGGTGGTACATATCTATAAGTTAGTTTTTTTTCTTGCCACTGTGAAGAGTGATCGATCTTTGATCGCTTTTCTATCTTGAAATTACACGGATGCTGGTAGAAACTTGCACGCCTATGCTTCATTTAAAGTATTGCAGACCTTTATATCTGAACTATTCATATAAGTCTTCTCTTATTACCGCGTGAAATTAACGAGTAACCGCGACGAAAGGCCACGAGGTAGATGAAATCTACATGCGGAAGGCAACGACGAGGTCAGAAGTCAGCACTCACGAGTTCTCAGAACGTAATAAGGGCTCGGTCGGCTTCGACTGGTGGGTGTGGCAACAGCTTGGGAGGACGACGGAATCTCATATCTCTCATTCTAGCTAGTACTGTAATACATTATCCTGTATTATAAGCAACCGCAACGATCGAGGTCGAAGCAAGCAGGCACCAGCTAGCTCAATTCGCTGCCCTTGCCAATCGCCTTCGCCGTCGTCTATATAGGTACCCGGATATTCAAGCCCGGCTATTTCGCGGCTTGGACATCGACAGCGTGGGCGCGGCCATTATTAGAAGCTTTGTCAAATTTAAGCTAGCCCATCTCCGACCTCCCCTGCCTCGGGCGCGCGCTGCCGTTGCGTTGGCCCCCTCCCCCTCTCCTCTCTGCGGGGGAAGGAAGGAGAGAGAGAGAGAAGGAATTACAGGGCGAGAGACGTTGGCGGTTCCGCCTCGCCGGGCTCCGGTCTGTCGATCGACTCCTCCTCAGCGCATGGCCGTGAGTCCTCCCTCTCCTCTCCTGGCTTCCATTTATGCATGCATCATTCATGCATGAATATTTCACAGCCCTGCGTTGATTGTTTCGCTTAGTTCTTGTGCTCCTAGCGTGAATTGTTGAGTTTGGCTGCATGTTTCCTCTCCTTGTGTAACCTATCAAATCCGAGCGCGTACATAATCATACATCTCTTTGCCCCGTTTCAAAAAAAAGATTATTTCTATTTTCCCGAGCAAATGATATAGCTTGGCAATGTCAAGTTGTCAACACAACTCATTGAAACTTTTAATTCAAGTTTCACCCACATGAAGATGGCAGAGTATGCGTTTCTTCCATGTAGTTTACCATTTCAATTGCTTTCAGAAAGCATTCAAGAGCACACGGTCATTTTTCCTACTGGGAGGCACGTCCCTTTCACGCGTTAGCCGGGCACATAATCACACATTCGCACGACTATGGTAGCCGTAGACATTGACAAACCCACTTGTGATTTGTGAATGAGAATGATATACTATGCAAGTTGACCAAAGATACATGTAGGATATTATTCAACTGAAATTAGCTGGGGGGTTTAGACGAATAAACATTGATTCTATTTCGGTTGGAGCCGTTTGACTTTCTATAGGCTAACTTAAGGTCATGTTGGACTATATTACCTATAAACTTACAGTATTATTTTAATGTCACTACATACATATTCATGGCTCCCTACATTAAAAAGTGGTTTAAAAAGTCATTCTATGTATTATGTTCATGTCTCAACTAGTGATAAGTTTTATTTTTTGTTTATCAACTCTTTGATGAATAATTTTTACTTGTTACTCAAGAATCAAAATCGTCTAGAGATCTCTTGCCCAGCGGGATTCTTTTTGTTGATGATATGATGTCAGTTTCAATTGTATCAGACCATCACGAACAAAAATGAAAATCAAATAAGAAGAACCGATGAAAAAACACACTTAAGATTTTTTTTGGAAAATTCTCCTAATACGAAGATTATGAAGCAACAGATCAGGTAATTCTAGCAAAAATTAAACAAGGAACATTTCTAAGAAACATCCGAAGCATATTATATTCCATATTGGCAAATAAATATTAGAAAAACTGAGGAAAGTAAGAACATAGAAGATTTTAAAGAAATTTGAAAATAGAAAAAACTAAGAAACATATAAGGAAAAGAGGGTGTTTACAAAAACATGGTAAGAATTTAATAATGTATAAAAGTGTAACCTTTTGTATTTATCTTAGTCCGTTCATTTTTTGGATAATATTTAGGACTATTTTCATTTTGGAAAATATAGAATCTATAATACTTGTGAATATTTTGTTCCTTTCTAACCAATTTTATGAAATGGTGAACTTGATGTCAACATATATTTTCAAATTAAATGTATTTTGCAAATAAGTGCTCATAAAAACTATTTCCTAGGTGCAACGGTGCAAGTATTTCATTTGGACGTGATTTCTAGCAATAGAAAGCTATTGTGCGAAAAATCTCAAACCCATTCTCATCAATAGATACGACCGCTGTAGCTAATTGTCATTCTCCACCTTGCCAAGGTAACTTTTAGGTAACAATAAATTTTATGGATGCATCAAGCTGACAAACACAGTATTGTTTTCATTTAACAAAATATCGTTTGGTGCGTTCATTGCTCTGATTCGGAAGAAGACATTTTCAATATATTCAACTAAGCATGGGATGAGAATCGTACCAAGAAAGTATAGAGAAAAACATGTATTGATATAGGAAGTTTAATCAGCATGTTTCTGATTTTTAATTCGATGATGACAAAAGGAACATCATAAAGTGTGCAACATGGAGCAGATCAGATCATGCAAAATTTTCAAAAAATGCTACATGAAAAAACTTATAACTGCAACTAGCGAGCATTTGCTCTTGGAAAATGAGTTGATTTCCCCAGGAAAATGCACAAGTCTAAGCAATGGATTTTATCGGTGGTTGTGCAGAAGCGGGACAGTGTACCGAAGTTCGGCACCTGGGACACTGCCGACAATGCGGGGTACACGGTCTACTTCGAGAAGGTGCGCGACAACAGGGGCGCCACCGCGCCGGCGCTCCAGCGGCCCTCCAACCCCAACGACCCCGAGGAGGAGGACGCGCCTCCGCGGCTGGTCACCCCATCTGCCTCCGCCAGGCCGGCCAGCTCCAGCGGCGGCCACCGCGCGGCACCGCAGCAGCATCATCAGCAGCAGCGGAGCAACGGTCAGCAGCACCGCCGGGCCGGGAGCAACAGCAGCGTGGCGTCCGAACCGGCCGGCGGCCACCGCGCAGGCCATCAGAGCAAGTTCGCACCGCCGCCGCAGTACCACCCGCGGCCGCAACCAAGCCCTCAGCACCAGCCCCCGACCGGGCAGCAGCACGGCGGCGACCGTGGTGGCAACCACCCCCGCCAGGCCGGCGGGCACCAGAAACCGCGCAACATTGAGCAGCAGCAGCAGCCGGCGCCGCGGGCTAGGTCCGCCTCGCCGTCGCCGCACCACGTTGCGCCGGTGAGTGACTAGCTCGCTCGCTCTACTGCATTGGCGTCGAGTGGCTCGATCGTGTTGATGACGAGTTGGTCAATCGTGTGCAGGGGGCGCGGCAGAGGCCGGTGGCGGTGCCCAAGTTCGGTGCGTGGGACGAGCAGAGCGCGGGGGCGCAGGGCTACACGGTGCAGTTCAACAGGGTGAAGCAGGACCGGGAGGCGGCTCGCGGTACGCCCCCCGGCCTCCCCGGCCGGCGCATGCCGTCGCCGGAGAGCTACGCGGCCGCCAGGCAACCCCGGCACACCCCCTTCTACTCCAAGGTACGTACACAGACGAGTTCTTCGTCATCGTGGTTTCGACCCGTTTGTTTCTCAAGCTGAAAAGGAGTGTCGTCGACGTTGTCGCAGATGTTCGGGTGCTTCGGCTCTCACAACAGGGAATGACTGAGACGATATCTACCTGAAGTTCTGAAGCGCGCCGCCTTGATATGTATCTGAAGTTCTGAACGCCACCTTCATATGACCGTGACATCTCACATCGGGCAGAGGCTGTGTAGTACGTGTGTCTCTTTGGCCATTTTTCCACTTCCAGGCTTGAGGGGATTGTTCTCCGAGGCTGCTTGGTTTATTCATTCTTATGTGCCTATATCGCTCTTACGTTTGGGTTGGTTTATGCACGGTGGTTAATTTGTGTGGGGCTTTTGTAAGTACGGTTGGTTCAGTGTATAATAATGTGCTTATTGCTCTATTGTTTATCCGGGATATCCACATCGTCTTCGATTTTGATATAGAAACTAAAATATCATTGCATGGTGCGGCAGAGCGGCGATCCAGAAGACTGGCTTCAACATATAAGCGCTCTCGACACACACCAGGATGGTCAAGAAAGATCACGGGAGATGTAACCATGACAGTCCAATATAACCAACTACTAATATTTTGTTTGTTATCATGGTCAGCCAAATTTGGAATTTTGGATGGGCTGACGGGAGGGACCGGGATGATCACATTCTAGCTATATCACGGTCTATATGAATTAAACCAGAATCATGTCATTTTACATCTCAAAGGAACAAATGTAAATACATATTTATTGAACATTAAGGATCCTTCGTTCGAAAATTGAAAATTCAGGAAAATAAGATGGATCTATCAGCCCTAATTATTCCTGTTCTTCCATGAAAAAGAGCCTGGAATATTTCCCGTTAGAAGTGTGGGATCGCCGGATGCATACGCATGCACATGCAGATCGGTGAGCAAGTCTATTTACTGGCGGCCGCCGGGGGTTGCCTTCCGGCGATCCCGCACGTGTGATCGACAAGGGGAGCGTAGAGCCGGCCGAACGCAGAGCCGGGGAAGAGGTCGTGGAGGCACCTCTCTCCGACAGTCTGGAGCACGCCGCAGCAGGCCGCGCCAACGCCGCCGGCGGCCAACTCAGGGGAAGCGAGCCAGCGGAGGATGTCGACGGCACAGCACTCCGCCTGCACCACCGCCTTCCAGCAGTCGGCCGCGCCATCGTGCGCCTCGCCCTCGCCCTCTGGTGGGATTAATGGGAGCGCAGGGACGTCCACGGGTGCCGACGGCAGGGTACCGGTGGTGGCAGTGGGGATGGATATCGCCATTGTTACGATTGGTGCAACTGTAAGGAGAAGGATTAAGGAGACGAACGTGATCTTGCCGGCCATGGCTGTGTGTTCCTCGGCGTCAAGCTACACTTTGGGCTCGTGTTGCTATGTAAATCGAACAATTACGTGTGGAGATGTCGTACTTGGAAATTCTCAGGGTGTTATATAAGGGGTGCCGTGGAAGGAGGTTATGCGATTGACATGAATTCACGTGCATTACTCTGAAAGAGTAACTCCATTGGAGTTTCCTTGATGGTGTTAATTGGATCTAAATGGGCTTATGTTACACAATACCGGCATAAAACTACTCTCGATAGGGGTTAATCTGCACAACTTGACCTGTAGCTCGGAGCGCTAGCTTCACCTGCAAAGTTCGTCTTTTTTGAAGTTTTCACAACATTCAAATGTTCCAAGAAACAGCTTCATGTTTGTATTTCTCACAAAAAGCAAAACGTCCAGTTTGTACCAGGCCAAACTGATCATCTAACTTGAGGCTAAGACAAAACTGGCCAGTTACCACCTCTGCAGAGTTATGAAGTACTCCCTCTTCCATAATTCTCTCGAAATAGGTTTTCATCCCGCTTCATAAATAAAATCACACAGCCGAACCTGACGAGGAATACCTCTTACAAAGAAGATTAAAGATAAACAAAAGAAAACTGAACTTGCCACCGAGGATCTCAGCATGAAATCGGGCATAGGCTGTAAGCCTGTAACTCGTGTGCCTCTTTGGTAGTTTGTTAATTGTTATCAATGTCGTTTTTTCTCTTCGGGCCTTGAGGGGATTGTTTTTTTTTAGATAAAGAGCATATACTAATATCGCGATGATACCAAGCGATACCAATTACACCCAGCTTCTGCAACAACGCGTGCCCACGGATGCACACAGCCCAGAATAAAAAGAGGAATTAAAAAAAAATCCCGCTACAGTGATCCAATCATTGTTACAGCAGACCTAACCCCATCAAAACAGTATCCGAAGTCTAGCTGCTTCAAAAACGACGCCTCCAAGGAGGGAACATTGCTCAAGCGCCGTCGTCGCCCTGATCACATCATAGGTTTTCACCCCGAAGACAGTCCACACTCGCAAAACAATGCCTTTACCAAGGCAATTGTCAGGCACAACCAATTAAGGCCAGACCTTGAGTTTTAGCCCTGCAAGTTTAGACTCTGAACTTCTCATGTGATGTCGCCCCCTCTTGTCGTTGCTGTTGTTCCAAGTTATGAATCACTTAGCCAATCCCTCATCCCACCAGGACTGGAACCACCATTGCAAGTCCTCAAATCTCGGCTTCCATGCCATTCTCCGCACTCTGACTTCATCATGGAACAAAAGACAAATCCATGATGGCAACATACTGCAGAGATTCGCAACGCTACCTCTGAAACCAAACGGTCAGAAAAAACATGGCTGCGCGTGACCGAATCCCACCCGATCCGTCAATCTCCAGGCTTGATTTGCCCAGTGGAGTTCGTCGGCGGAGCCTTCTGGAACTCGACAATCCGACCAAATCAATGAAGAGTTGCATCAAGTAAATCTTCGTCTTGGTGTTAGAAAGATCCAGGACTGCCACCTTTATTCAAACCGAGCCGATGAGACTGGCCGGTGTGGAACCAACCCGCCGCCGCCTGAACGGCCGCCGACACCGCCACGGTGCCAAGCAACCGGCGAAACCAGGCGTCCCGGCACCGCCTGTCGCCATAGACGTCGCCTCAGGCCCGTAGGGACCCAGATGGGTCACGGACGGGCAGCAGCAGGGGCTCCTCCGCCGTGGGAGACCGCGTCTCTCCATCGTCGCCGATCTGCGCTCGCGTCGGGACTCCACGGCACCTCGCCGCCGAGCCGTCACCACACCACGCGCCGCCGCCAATCGAGTGGAACACCGCCACCGCACGAGGAAGAGGTCGCCGCCGCCGTTGTCGCCGCTAAGGCCTCGCCCAGCAGGTCCTCCAACGACGGCGGGAGGGAAGGGGTGTGGGAGGAGGGGGCTCGGGAGCCGGCGGCGGCGGCGCCTCCCGTGTCGCCTAGGGTTGGGCGACCAATAATGTACACTATAGAAACTAAAATAATGTGACGGAGGCTGCTTGGTTTATTCATTCTTCTCTCCCTAGATCGCTCTTACATTTGGGTTGGTTCATGTTTATACACGGTGGTTCGTGGGGCTTTTATAAGTACGTTTGGTTGTGTGTAATAATGTGCATATTGCTCTGTTTTTTATCTGTGATATCTGCGTTGTCTTCGATTTCAAGGTTTCTTCGATATCATAAGAGCATCTCCAGCAGTAGCGCTAGGCGCCGGCGCGCTAATTTTTTTTTGCGGCGCCAGAATTGCGTTTTTGCGCGCGCAGCGCCTGTTTTGCTTTAGCAGCAGCGCTAAAATACCGCGCGAAAACAGGATGGTTTAGCAGACGCGCTAAAATGCCGCGCCGCCAAGTACATCTGCACTGTTTTGCAAAGATAGCGAATACGAACAGACGAACACGATTCGATTACACGAACAAGCAATTATTATATGATTCGATTACACGAACAGGCGATTAGATGATTCGATTCGATTCACTGATTCACTACATCCTAAATATCCTAACACTCGATTCGATAACTACTTGATGAACTAGAAATCGGGGTCGGAGGAGAACTCGGAATCGGAGTTGGTGGTCTCCGAAATCTCGTCCTGCAGCGCGAGCCACCTGGGGTCGCCGGCAGGCCAGTAGGCGACGCCTGGCTCCAGTTCCGCCTCCGCCTGGTCCTGCAGTCGGCAGCGCTCCTGCCGCCAATCGTGGACCTCCAAACGCCGCTCCCCCCGCTCGGCCGCGCGGGTGTTCCAGAACTCCAGTTCGGCGCTATGTTCGCGCGGGTGGTTCCGGTACCAGTCGTCGACGGCGCGCTGGTCGCGCTCCTCGACCAGGCCGAGCATCGCGCGGAGGCGGTGGTCGCGGTGGTCGTTGGCGGTGACGAGGGGCGGCTCAGGCGCCAGGCTAGCCGCCTCCTGCGCGTCGCGGCAATCCTGGAAGTTCATCGAGAGGCTCCGGCGGTTGAGCCTCCACGCAGCCGCGTCGTACGCGCGGGCGGCCTCGAACGTCCCGAGGGGGACGCGGCTGTCGCCGCACCGGATATGGGCGGTGAACATCCCGTTCGGGCGCTCGCGGACGCCGAGGTAGCCGGATTGGGAGCGGCGGCGCGGAGGCATCGTCGCGGGCGGTGGGGATTCCAACTGGGCGCGGGAGAGAGAGAGCGGTTGGGGAGAGAGGAGGCGACGCGTGGAGTGAGCGCGCGCTGGCCGCGGGGCGGGGTATTTAACGCGAAAGGTACCGCGTTGGCCAGCGCGCGCTTCCGTTTTCCGAGCGCGCGCTTTTTTCCCGCGTCTGCTGGAGCGCGCGAAATGGCCCCGCGCGCGGCAAAAATCGGTTATATGGCGCGCGCTCCGTTCCGGCGTCTGCTGGAGATGCTCTAATGTACACTATAGAAACTAAAATATCATGGTATGGTGTGGAAGAGCGGCGATCCAGAAGACTGCAGCCTGCAGGCTTCAATATATGAGCGCTCTACACACACCAGGCCTGGGCAAGAAAGATCACGACAATGTGAATGTGCTGTTGTCAACGAAATTTTGGATGGGCTAATGGGCCTGGTGTTGCGATATCACGGTCCATATGAATTAAAACAAAATCATGCCATGTTACATGTCAAAGGAACAAATGTAAATATTTTTTATTGAACATTAAAGATCTTTTCTTCGAAAAATGAAAATAAAAGAAATAGAAAGAAGATGAATCCCTCAAGCCGTAATTACTCCTGTTCTTTGATCGAAAAGAGCCTGAATTATTTTCTAGAAGTTTGAGATGCCGGGATACATGCGGATGCACATGCCAGATCGATGAGCATTGAGCAAGTCTTTTAGTGACGGCCGCTGGGGGTTGCCCTTCCGGCGATCCCGCACGCGTGATCGACAAGGGGAGCGTACAGCCGGCCGAACGCAGAGCCGGGGAAGAGGTCGTGGAGGCACATGTCGCCGACAGTCTGGAGCACGCCGCAGCATGCCGCGCCGACGCGGAATGCGGCCAATTCAGGTGAAGCCAGCCAGCGGAGGATGTCGACGGCGCAGCTCTCCGCCTGCACCACCGCCTTCCAGCAGTCCGCCGCGGCGTCGGGCACCTCGCCCTGGCCCTCTGGTGGGATTAATGGGAGCGCAGGGACGTCCACGGGTGCCGACGGCAGGGTACCGGTGGTGGCAGTGGGGATGGATATCGCCATTGTTACGATTGGTGCAACTGTAAGGAGAAGGATTAAAGAGACGGACGTGATCTTGCCGGCCATGGCTGTGTGTTCCTCGGCGTCAAGCTACACTTAGGGCTCGTGTTGCTATATGAATCGAACAATGGCGTGTGGAGATGTCGGGTCCATGGAAATGCTCGAGCGTTATATAGGGGATGCGGTGGAAGGAGGTTATGAAAATGTCATAGCTTCACCTGCATTAATCGGAAAGAGTAATGGCTTCCGTTGGAGTTTCCTTGGATAGTGTTAATTTGATCTAAATGGGCTTATGTTACCGCAGTACCGGCATAAAAGTACTCCCGATCGGGGTTAATCTGCACAACTTGAACTGTCTGTAGCTCGGGGCGCTGTACCGGCAAAGTTCGTCTTTTTTGACGCTTTCACATCAATCAAATGTTCCAAGAAACAGCTTCATGTACCAGGCCAAACAGACCATCTGACTTGCGCCTAAGACAAAACTGGCCAGTGACTGTTGTTACTACCTCTGCAGAGTTATGAAGTACTCCCTCTCCCATAATTCGTGGTGTACTAGTTCTTTCCTCACTTGCAGTTTTCAAACACATAGTAAAAGACAAACATCGAAAAGAGGTCTAGAATTCAGAACTTTTATGCTGATTGTACAGACGTAGAGTTAGCTTACATATGTAACAAGGTAGTTGCACCAATCCCACTGTACAGTCTATAGCACCAAAGCTGAAACCTACCAACAACCTACAAATTACAAATCCCAGAATTAACTCCAGGACATGGGGCTGATGACAACATTAGCTCCCGGAGAAGCTCTCTTATATCGTGCAACCTCTGCAAGTGTGTCTTCATAAGACTTCGAACAACGTTTAGATTTATTGATACTAAATACTTCAAGTTGTCTTGCCTCAGACAAAACAAACTCGATAAAAAAGAGATCGTGTGGGGCCCAGACTACATTTTTCATATGAACACTTGTGAGACTGGAGAACAGATCATCTGCTCGTCGCGCATTCAGCACGTTAATATCAACTTCCTCGGTCAGAAGTCCACCTTCATCGTCCAGAAAATACTCATCGTCCAGAATTCCATTTTCATCATGCTGTCAAATATACAAGAGAGAATGAATTAGAAACTAGCATGCCTAAGAAGTAGAAAAACATTAGAATGTTAACTACCATGATTAACATTATTACCTCGATATCCAAATTTTTGAGTTTAGGAGCATTCCTCAGTAGATAAAAGGCGGATAAAATGCTAGGTAGACTTAAGCAATGTGGTATAAGCAGTGATAAACTCTTCAGATTCACAAAGGG
The DNA here is from genome assembly GCA_947311845.1 of Poa pratensis. NCBI lineage: Eukaryota > Viridiplantae > Streptophyta > Magnoliopsida > Poales > Poaceae > Poa > Poa pratensis. The sequence continues at coordinate 59,044,104 of CAMZMU010000074.1, read as the reverse complement.
TCGCGAGAGTCCCTCTAGAGCATTTTCCATTGAATCCTGAAACATGGGTGAAAGATTAGACATCAAGCAAGACATAGGTAAAGGAAACTAGATTTGTGCATTAATCTTATACTAGTCAACTGTTTTGTTCATCGGGGGTATGAACATAAATTAGACATATGCATAATGAGTCATCTATAAGGCTTAGCAGGGAACATAGTCAGCACGATGATCTGACATATAGGAAGAATATCGAAGCAATCAACCCCACAACCACCAATAAGTACATTGCAACTTTAGGTAGTTGGTTTATGTCTTTATTACTTTTCATGGTGCCTCATAAAATGATTCTATGTACTCCCTCCGTTAACAAAAGGATGTCACAAAAATGAACTATGGTTAGACCATTTTTGTGACATCCTTTTCCGAACGGAGGGAGTAGATATCTACAAGGCTACATTTAATCCTATTATTTTAGACCCATTCTGTAAATCATGTTGCACCGTTCAATCAATGTTCATTGCTGTACAAACTGCAAAAGGGTCCATTCGGAATGAGGAATGTTGTGGAAATGATCCAAAATTTGTGCATTGTATAGGTGAGTTTCGATCAAGCCCACATCACAGCAACCAAAACTATTTGCTGTGCAAATGATCAGAATTTTGTGCACTGTATAGGTGAGTTTCGATCAAGTCCAAATACCGAACATCAGCGACCACGGAGCCGATTCAGCAACATTACATTATATAGGTTCTCCTCCTAGTCACCGAACAACTTGTTCTATGCGTACAGAATCACTGTCGTATTTCTTAAGTATCCTTGTGCATAGCATGACGCCGACACTCCCAACGTGTCATATAAGCTCGATATTGATGGTGTATTAGATCCTAGGATAGTAGGATGACCGTATCTGATAATCTAGCCCTTAAGTTGGGAGGCTAATTTGCTTGGATGGGTTATTTCAGATTTACATTGAAACGTTAAATAGATGCCAACAAAATTTCTACGTAAAGGTAATCAGTAATATGATAGGCAAATGGAAGGACGGCAGCTATGCACCATTAAAGTACCATAGTTTAATTTCACATGCCATCATTGAGAAGTAAAGAAAAGTGGACAACAAAAAAAACCAATACATTCAAGACTTTGCTGCAGTGAGTAATCACATGCCAGAATGGAGAACTGAAGGAAAGAACCAGGAAGCAGACATTCAGGATTCAACATCATGTTAAGCATAATTGTTTTGTGACCTAGTCTACAAACATATCATGGACCACAACCATATTCGGATCCGAGGATTCCAGTGGTGGAGCATGATCAATTCCATTTGATGACAGCGAGTGATGTACTTTATTTCTTGATTCATACAGTAATTCACATATCAAGTACGAGAGGGAGAATAATATTTTTGGCCAAGTCCACCGATGGACAGCAGCAATGTATCGATTTACATATAATTGAAACGTCTGTTTCTATTTGTAAGCTAACACAAAGTTCCATTGATTGCCAGCCAGAAAAAACATCAAGAATCAGTTGATTGCCCAAGGTAAAACAAAAACCTAACGTATTACTATTAGATTTGGGCAGTGCCAAGCAGGCCTCATCCTGTCACACGGACAACGAATACCAGGCACTCCGTCACTGCAGGATTTCATCACGATAGGGCCCGAGAAGATGTAGAAATTCGCTAGTGCAGTCTTATCGTAATGTTATGTTTTTTAGCTCGTCATAAAAGTAAAAAAAAAATCTTCAGACAAATTCTTCTGTATCATGAAGTAATTTTTTTGCTTTGCCAACAGATTATCACAAATCAATTGGAGCTAGTTCAGAATATCATATAGTAATATGGGCTCATGGATAGTCAATCTACTAATCTCGTTCTTATCTCTAGTTCTCTACTCTACTTAATTGCATCGAGGAATTGGTATGTAGGTGTTAGTCCTGATAATTTAAAAAAACAAAAAAAGAAATAATCAACAAAGGATCTTAATTGCATCGAGGAATTGGTATGTAGGTATTAGTCCTGATAATTTAAAACAGAAAAAAGGAAATAATCAACAAAGGATAAGCACAAATATCTAGCTTTTTTAGCATGAACATTTCAGAATTCAGATTACACCCAGATGAATATTAAAGTTATGCTGGATACAACAAAAATTATCTATATCTCCGCTGATAGGCCAGCGGCCACTTTTTAAAATAATCAGCCAGCATGGAAAAAACAGATGGATTAGAAAATAATATTAAACTATATGTTGGGATCTTTGAAGGTTAATTAGATATGAGTTTAAGCTGTGTACATAAACTAAAATAAGCTAGTAGTATTATCTAACTAAAATAAGATGTGAAAACCTTCTATGTTCAGATTATCGCCCACTGTGGAAAAAATCAAGGGGAAATGGTTTCAAAACAATTTACCGTGCTACTGAGCTGGAGTATCCTAGCTTGATCCAATCCAGAGAGAAGAACCACGAAATCTCGGGGAAGATTGTAGTATGTACAATTGATATATGCTACCTCAAGGGATGGAAGATGATTGATCCGCCACCCATAATCTTCCCGTGAGATGATAGCAAGGTGCTGGAGATTGGGCGCATGAATAACCCATTGTTCAGATTCGTCACGCATCGTCAGCCACTCAAGCCGCAGCTTTCGAAGCGAAGACAATGAAGAGATCAGTACCTCCAATACCCCCATCCTTTCTGGAAAGTCAACCTCGGAAAGGCTTAGGGTGGTTAGGTTTGGAAAGCCCGCGAAGCGAGGCGGCAGATCCGGGAAGTGACACCCTTCCAGGTCGAGGACGGCGAGCTCGCGGCAGGTGAAGATGCACGAATGGAGCATGTTGTCCTCTGGATAAAATATATGGACCACTGGAACTTGAGGGAGAGGGCCTCAACTCCCACGCTGGTGAGGCGTAGGAGCCACAGGTCGGAGCGGTGGAGGTCCGGTTTCACGACGTGGTGGTGGCGGAACTCACGGACGGGGCAGGTGCGATGTGCGAGGACGGCGTCGATGGCAGCTGGGGGCGTCCCCCGTGGCCAGTGGAGGTCGATGTAGGGACAGAAACCCAGCGGCGGCGCCATGCGCGGGAGAGCACCGAGGTGCGGGAGGCGTCGCGGACCGGGAGGCGGGAAAGGATCTCGTCGACCATCTCAAGGGAGTCCAAGAGTGCTTCCCCCGCAATGTCCATCGTTGAAGTCGACATTGTTTCTGATGAAACAGTTGAATGTTCGTGCATACGGATGGCAATGGGTACCCGATACCTGTAAACCCGATGGGTACCCGCCTTAAATGGGGAGTGTTTGGTGTAAAAAAATACCCATGGGGCTGTTTAGCGGGCAAAATCTTCACCCGGCGGGTCTGGCGGGTGCTGGTACGGGGGTACCAAACCCATACCCGTCAACCCGCGTACCCGCAACCCCACCTGTCAGTGTGTGGAAAAAAGAGAAATCTAGAGAGAGAGGCGACACACCTTATCCCCACCCACCTGTCACGAGTCTTGCTCCACACACGCCACACAGCCCCACACCACGCACTGACGCACGCACGCACCACCCTACACACAGCGAACATCCACACACCAGGCACGCACGCACCACACAGATTCCATCTCTCACACCGCACGCGCCGCCCCTGCCTCGATCTTAAAATCACTCGATCCCCTCTCCTCCTTCCTCGCCTCCAGCGCCGTGCCGCCCAGCACCTTGCGCCGCCGCGCCCTCGTTCATCGCCGGCAGTCGCAAAATCCCAAGCCTTATGCGTCTCCGAGCCCAGCAGTCACCGCCATCCCGGACCTCCTCCGCGCCGCCCTGTGCATCCGGCTTCGTCGACCCCCCCCCCCCCCCCCCCCCCGCCGCGTCGCCTCTCTGGCCGGCCGCGGATGCGTCTTGCGCCGTCCTTGCGCTTCCATCTGGCGTCTCCGAGCTCTCCGGGATGCCCTCGTCGCGGCTCTCTCTCGCACTCGGGCGTTGCGTCTTCGCGGCCTCGCGGGTACCCGTCGGGTCCCCCGTACCCGGCGGGTGGCGGGTATGGTAAAAAACTGTACCCGCCGGCGGGTATGGGGCGGATGCGGGTATGGGGGTGGCAAACCCGCACCTGAACCCGGCGGGTGCCATCCGTATTCGTGCATGACTTTGAGGATGGCTGCAGCGCATTTAATAACTATACAATAGCTGTTTTTTAGTTGGACCAGTCAGGAGTAGATGTTGGGAAACTTGGTCCGTCGTGGAGCTACCTATAGCACCAATCAATATCAAGAAGATGACTAAGCACTAGTACAATATTTGTTTTAAGCACTACAATAATTGTTCATTTCTTTAATCTCCTTTGCAATTTTTCTGTCTTGAACGTTACTACTTCACAATTCAAACGTGGTTTAATTTATAAATACTGTAGTTTACGTTGGCGTTCGAAGTCTGAAGGTGATAAAATTGGTTGGTACTTTTAATGCCAGGAGCTTAGATCGGAGGAGCTAATGTCAGCTACGTTGGCGCACTTTTACCTCCTCCGATCCAAGTCGGGAACGAAGCTGAAAAATTGGCACCAAAGCTCCCTATCTTCTCAATCCAGTATACAGAGATGAATGTATGTGGTACTGTACCTTGTCCCCCAGGCTGCCTCTGGGGAGATATCTGTAGAGAACAAGAGATGGCGGCCTTCAACGCATGAGCAGCACGACCCGTTCGACATCCTCCCGAAGCAAGCCCTTCAACGGCGCCTCCGCCGACGCCAAAACCACCGTGGCGGCGAGCCCCTCCATCGGCGGAACGGGGGGCGGAGACATCGAGGAACAAGCCTGTGCTACGGTGGCGGGGCGGGCGCTGGAGCAGAGGCCACCCAAGCCTGTGCTCGGCGGCGGTAGTGGTATTTGCTTTGGCGCCGACGCAGTTGCCGCGGAGCTCCGGCGGTGGGGGATTGTGGTGGATCTGTTCATGAGAGGAAATGAAGCTCTAGGAGACTAGGACCAAGATACAGTAACTTCACACACTGAAGTCACCGGTTGACTTTAGGCATCTCGTTGCCGTCCAATTTACGTCCAATTTACATCCAACGGAGGTGGGGCAAACCAAACAGGTACGGCCAAGAGCTCGTTTAGCAATATCCTAATCCAAAAGACTTACTCCCTCTGTCTACAAAAGAGATGTCACAGCCTAATCAAAGTTGCATGTATCTACACGCTAAATTATGCCTAGATACATATAAATTTAGATTTCTAACGGAATTTTTAGTAAAACCGGTTTGCGCAACAAATCTTTTTAAAACCTGCTTTGCTAAAACTCAGCGCTAATCCTCTGTATCCAAACATCCGCTAAAGGCTAAGTCAACCTCCACGTTTAGGACCGGTGTCAGAGGAGTAGGCGCGGTGGGAGCCTGGAGTCGGTCGAGGAGTCGAACACCGGACGAACTAGCCAGTGCAGACAGTCGAATGAAAGACATATGTAAGGCCTCTCCGAGGAGCCCTATGGCGTCGACCCGGTGATTGATTTCACCCAAGCAAGCACCACCGTTAGCCCTTCAAAGATTTCTTCACCATCTTACTCAAACTACTTTCGAGAGGGGTCCTCCACGACGACGCAGACACGTATCCCCTCCCCTGAGGTGGACGAGAAAGACATCACGATCGACAAACTCATCAACATGGGCTCAACCTCAACCAGGAGGTCACCTGCATTGAATCGTTGGTGCTACTTTGGGGGGTCGCGCACGCCAACTCCGCCATCATGGGTCATCCTGGTTGAGCCGAGGAGTGGTTTGGCTCGATATGTGTGTCGAGGACTTGTATCTTCTTCAATGTTGATAGCTGATGATACTACGGAGCTTCCCCATTGATCACAAAATTTGTTAGAAAGGGGGGCAAAAGTTTTGCCCCAATCTATTAATTAAGAATGAGTTTTACTATAAAGTAAAGTAAATAGAGATTACAAAAGGCCACTACTCTCCAGGCAAGAAATTACTCAAACATTTTGCTCCCGCAGTGACCCAAAGGCGGGCTTCTCTCTTTATGTTCTCAAGAATGACCATAGAGGGGCATGCTTGTTTTGAAACACCCTCTTATTCCGCTCATTCCAAATCTCCCCGTAAGCGATGTCAAGCCTTTTTGCGCGAATTGATCACACAATTGGCGATTATAGGAGAAACCACCAACGGGAGACATAGTGGGTAGGCAGGGGTCTTGGGATGCAATCCCGAAATGCTCCATCTTCCTCGAAAAGTGGATTCGTTCCAAAAAAAAAAGTTCCAATGTTGTTCAGGAGTCATTATGCCTGAGAGTTTTTTCTACACTGGTTTGTACGGGTTCGGACAAGGCCCCAAGATTGCTTCTCAAGAATGACCATAGAGGGGGCATGCTTGTATGGAAACACCCTCTCATTCTGCTCATTCCAAATCTCACACACTGTAAGCAACGCTAGGGATGCCAAGCCTTCGCGCGGATTGATCACGAAATTGGCTATTATAGGAGAAACCACCAACGAGAGTCGTAGTGGATAGGCAGGTGTATTGGATGTAATGTTGTCCGGTGAGTCATTATGCCTGAGAGTTTTTTGTACACTGATCCGAACGGATTCGGACAAGGTCCCAAGATTGCACCACGAGCGAGTGGCGTTGACATATCTAAGGCCCCGATTGGACGTCCGGCGATGGGGGCCGCCGCCCGCGGCGCGGCGGTGAAGTCGACATTTCTGATGAAGCGGTTGAATGTTCGTGAACAGCTTCAGTATGCTCAGTGCTAAAGTATGGTTCAACAACCTAAATTTTGTTATCGGGGTCGCTGCATTATGCACTTGGTTCTCAATGCGGGTACAACAAATTATTATGGATGCTTATAGTGGAAGAAAGAATGTGATATTTTTCTAGAATACAAAAAAGAAGAATGCAATTCGTGTGAGAAGTCATGCAAGATGCAACCATATGTTTCCCTTTTTCATGGCATCTCAATTTTAGCAGCGAGAAGAGAAATCATATGGTTTCTTTTCTCAAAACACTATAAATCGTAGGAGCCGGCTTTGCTTGCCGGTGGATTGGGTAACATAGTAACATGGCGTGGGGAACTATCATGTAGGAGATGTTCCCGGTAGATAGTCAGATATTTGGGGAAATCAAATAAATGTTTGTGGTGGTTGTCATCCAAATGTACATGAACATGGGGAAAGTTTTTAGTCGTTTCCTCGCATGTTATTGTGTGTGACAGAAACAACGACTTGTAGTAGTATTAATTAGTATATTTTCCTCCCATTACACACCGAATTGATAGTAACTAGAAGCGATTACAATATTAATGCTCCAGCTAAGTATCCTTGGGATGAACCACACTCCACTCTGAACGATTAGTGCGTTTGTCCGACTCGAGTAACAAAAATGAGATTCGCTCCAGTTCACGCAGTACTTCACTTCCAATTCGAGTAGATGGGACGTATCTTCCCACTATGCAGACAATTTTTGGTGTATCGGCACAATTCTGGCAGCTTCCGCGATCACGACGATGGCTCCTCTTATCCCATGTTTTGCTGGTTGCTAATTCGCTGCTCCGGTGTGCGCTGCGAATGCTCGCAGCGCAACAGGCCGACCCTGTCCCAAGAGGTAGTATAGACAAGTTTGTATGCCAAATTTTATTGTAACTCTCCCTGTACTGCAACATATTACAAATTGGGAGGAATTGGGACCCGACAAGGCAGTGAGTAGTATCATGTGATATTCATATTTATTTTGTTTATGCGTAGATCACATATATATGATAACTAGGAAATTGCCCGTGCGTTGCAACGGGATAATTGAAAAAGTTATTAAGCGTCCATCATTTGTACAATCATGTTGTAAAATATTAGTGAACTTCTAATCACATTCACTTCTGGAGGTCGGAAGCACGAAAAGGGAACACTATCTTTCTCAAGATAGCTAAATACCATGCATGCACGCACATATTCAGTTGAATGTCAATAAATTCATAGACACCATATTGATCGTAGTTCATTTTGATATACAATTAAAAAATATGTGCAAAGTACATCAATTCCTACAACATTTATCTAGAGCAGATCATGTTGAAATGCAGCAACTAATTATCAATTATGTATGTATGTGTACCTACAGAAACAACGGGATGAAATGCAATACCCCTCAAAGTACACATTACTTAACATGGATAATGAAAGTGTCAATGTAGTAGGCCAACAATGAGTTAGAACAACATCAGATGGTGCCATGAAATAGAGTTATAGGCAGCTAAACAAGAGTCAAGTGCATATCTTGCTTGCAAGAGCGATAAAGATAAAAGGAAACAATAAAGAAAAATAAAACAAAAAAATAGGTGACACCATGGGTCGACGAGCATGGAACTTGGCAGCTCCTCCATGCTTTCCTCCAAAGTCCCCTACATAGCTTGCATAGTTAAGCTACACGCTCTTGCAGCATGGCCCTCTTTGTTGTGTCAAACCACAAAGTCTGATAAGAAGCATTGTTGTTGTTATTGGATTCTCTAACTCTCTAAGACGGACATGCAATGATCGCTTGGCTTATAATAGCTGAAATCTAACTAAAGAAGATAAATATTCCCTGGCAAAATACAGGATGAGATGTACATTACCTGTCAGGGTTTTGATATTCTTTATCTTTTCAGAAATACTCAAATAAATGCTATTCTTTAAGACCTCACCTTCATCTGCAAATATTTTACAACCGTGCCAAAATCGACAAAAAAAAAGTTTGCTACTTCCATAGTATCATGTCCTAACAATTTTAATCATGGAGAGGAGGAAAACCTGAAGGACCAAAACGAAATGACATCAATCAGCTTGCATCTTTCATGGCAATCCATAAAGAGTAATTTTGAATGACCACACACTTGGTTTCTAAGCCATATTCAGACCAGCATGTAATAACTGTCTCATTGTTTCGGCCAAATACAATTAGATTACCCATAGTTACTTACTACAACATTGCCATCTCTATTCCCCTGCAGTGGTATCATACCACACTGGCGTCCTCAGTCCATCACTATTGAAATGTCTCTGTTGTTTATCGAAAGAATTTGACATAGACAATAGCTCCACACTACAGACCGAACCACTTCCTAATATATTTTGAAGATACTAAAGATATATTATAGAGATAGCCTACATAAACATCAGGGTGACAAAACATGAACATGATGTCCCGTCAGAACGTTTGTTAATAAGAATTTGTGTGGCGTTGAATTTATCTGTCATTTTGATCTGTAACTTGATATTTCTTCAGATCACTGCTTGAATTCAAGTGCAAAGAAGACAGTTGTTGAACTGAAGGCACATACCTGCAAGTGTCATGCTCCCAGCCGAGAGCCACCACGCAACGCCAAGGTGCCTCCATGCGTGTACCAGCATCAAGTGATGAGGCCCTCCAGCAGCAGATGGATGTACCCAGCGGAGAGGCGTACTGGCGTAGTGTGATGGCAAGGTGCGCAAGCTGCTCGGCGTCTAGCCATAACGCGCATTTAGCCGCGGCCGTCGCCCAGCTGCTCGGCGTCTTCCCCACTCCCGACGATGCTGGTGGCCGAGGAGCAGCGCCCCGGTGATGGCTCCCAATGGCCCATCCACTCCGACGGTTGTGGTGGCAGAGGAGTCCCGGCTGTCCCAGATCGCCTTGCTCTGTTCTGCTCCGCCTCCTTCGTCCGCCCCTTCTGCTCCGCCTCCTTCCTCTGCCCCTTCTGCTCCGCCTCCTTCCTCCGCCCCCTTTGCTTCGCCTCCTTCCTCGCCGAGTGTAAAAGAAGACATTGCCGCTACCTCCTGAGCCCCTTCTCTCCTCTGCCTACCTTGCTTGGTCGTCGCCGAGCACCGTGGCTTTTGGCCGTGTCTAAGCTTGTCGCCATTCCTCTTGGCTCTGGAGCACGGCGCGGTAGGCCTTTGTGGGGCGCGCGAGGTGGCGGAGCAGGTCGCGCTCCCGCCCGCTTCACCTCTAGGACACCACCCTGGAGGCGCTCGTCTTCGAGGTCCCGAGTTCGCCGCGCGGGTGGTTGGAGCGGGGATTGGCCGCGGTGGAGCAGGGCGCGGTGCCGGCCTGAACGGGCGATGGCTGGGTTCCGCGCCATGGTGGTGGACCGGGGGAGGAAAAAAGTCGGCATCCAACACGTCCAATCCGCCATGGACGGCTCCTTCTCGAGCGCACCAGCGGGAGGAACGACGGTCAGCCGGGCGAGCACGTCCAATCCTCTAGTGTTCGCTCCGCCGTCTCCACGGGCAGCTCCCCATGGCGTAAAAGGTTGAGGATGAGGGCGAGAGCTTTTCGGCAACCATGGCCGTGCAGCTCCAACCTGCAGTAGGATGGAAAGAGAGGCCGGATTGATTGCTGATTGGGACGGATTGATTCATTTAATTACTGCTAATTGATTTTGTAATTAATTGAGCGTTGCCTTCTAAAAAACCATGCGTGTGTGCCGAAATTGATTTAAAAAAAGAAAATGTGGGGAGAAAATAGGAGGCTGGACGAAGGGAAATTCCTTGCTTTTTAGATAGGAGAGATATTTTTGGATAAAATGTGTGGGTGCACAAGATACAACACATCTATGTCCATGATTTATTTCGTATTTTTAGAATACTCCGAAGTGGGGCATCCAAGGTGAGGATGCAGCTAGTTCCAAAATATTCACACTCAATGTTAACATGTTCGTGAGTTTTCATTCAATTGGTGCAGACATGTAGACAATGTGCCACTAAGGGTTGCATCTGGCATGTTATAGCAACATTTACAATTATGTAAACGAGTTCTCCCTCGACATGAAATTCACGGGAGATGCAACTCTTAATCACACAGATAAGCTTGGGGTGAAAAAGCATCTATGTCATGCAGTGGGCACTTTCTCAATATGTGTACTGCTACGTGCTAAGAGCATGTCCAACAGGCGCCCAACGCGTCGGCGCTGTATAAATATTTTGCAGCGTCGAAATAGCCGTTTCGCGCGCCGCGCGCAGGTTTTACTTTAGCAGTCGCGCTATAGTTTAGCGTGCCGCTGCCGCGCTTCACCAAGCGCGCTAGAAAGCGCGCGAGACAAATGTGCAACAATATGTGATGCCAACAAACAAAGGAAACATGAGATGAAATGAAACATCAATCTTCAACCACAAATTATGATGAACAAAATAGCATACTTCAAATTGATGGCATAGTTCAACTTCATCAAATTACAAACAAGTTCATGACAACATAGTTCACACAAACACATGAAACATGATCAAATGAAACATCATGCTTCATTTTGTTCCTCCTTCTCTTCCTCTTCTTTTTCATCAAGATCTTCTAGAGTTCCATCGATCCCATCATCAACTCGGACGGTGTTCCCACTATCTCCAAGAGCACCTTCCGAAGACACGGGAGGCACAACGGAACCATTGCCTCCCATGCCAACCGGTGGTGCACTCATGGCACCAATGCCTCCATATGCTCCCATGCCTCCTCCCATGCCTCCCAAGAGAGAACCAAAAGTCATGCCTCCTCCCATGCCTCTTCTCATGCCTCCCATGGAAGCACCAACACCTCCCATGCCTCTCATAGAAGTAGCAAAGCCTCCCATGGAAGCACCAACACCTCCATAGCCTCCTCCCATGCCTCCCATGGAAGTACCAACTCCTCCATAGCCTCCCATGGAAGCACCAACCCCTCCCATGCCTCCCATGGAAGCACCAACACCTCCATAGCCTCCCATGGAAGCACCAACACCTCCATAGCCTCCTCCCATGGAAGCACCAACTCCTCCCATGCCTCCCATGGAAGCTTCAATGCCTCCCATGGAAGCACCAATGCCTCCTCACATGCCTCCCATGCCTCCCATCGTGCCTCCAAAGCCTCCCATGCCTCCTCCAATGCCCATCATTTTCTTTTTCATCAATAGTTGATCACGGCATAGGTTGACATACTCCTTTTGCCTCTCATCTAGACGAGATGTGTCCATAAAGAAGAGGTACTTCTCATGTTCCATGCTTCTAGCTTGTTCCTCCATTTCAATTTTCTTCTCCTCCAATGCTATCCTCCTCTCCTCCGCCGTCACCCTCCTAGCCTCGGTCTCCTCGGCCTTGAGCCGCACCAACTTCCTATCCTCGGTTGCATCCTTTCTTGCTTTCACCATTTCCACCATATGCTTCGTTAGCTCATATTCTCCTCCTTTCTTCTTCGCCTCTTATGCGGCTTTACCTCCCGTTGGCCTTCTTGGATTGGCGTAGGAAACCGAGTTTGGGGTCGGGCTTCTCTTCGGGTTGGCGTCGTCGCTAGATCCATCTTCATTACCAACCAACACCCCATCAACGGTTGGAAAGTTAATCCCATCCAAGCGATCACGCTTCTTCCATTTCTCTTCATCCTTTAACACTTCATAGCAATGACTCAAAACAAATGGTTTCCCTTTCCTTACATTTCCCTTCTTGGTCTTCTTATCCTCTCCACGAAACAAGTTTTGTGCAATATTGAGCTACAAGGAGAAGAGAACAAGTTAGTAAAACATAAAATAAGATAGCAAGTAGGTTCACACAAGGAAATGCCGCTTACCCTATCATCCTCATTTGTTCCACTTGGGTTTAGGGCGTCCACCGCCGTCATTGCCGCCGTCCACCTTTGACATTTCGAGTTTATCATGGACCACCGAGACCCAAGAGACCTATTGCTACGATCAATTCCACTCTTGTTGTGTGTGTTGTAGTACATCATCATCCTATCCCAATATGTGTTCATAGTTTGGGCCGTCGCAACGGCGGCATCCAAAGACACATTCAACCATGTGTTGCATAGCAAAACATCATCTTGGACGGTGTAGTTAGCCATCCTTCCTTTTGGCACCTCCATCAAACCCTCACCTTCGTCATCCATGTCTTCATACTCATGATCGTTCTCATGTATTTCATTGGTTTGAGACCAATGAGAACTTTGAGAACCAACACCCATTTGTGTCAGAAAATCATCATTGTTGGGACTATAAAAGGATGAGAACTATTCAACTAAACATTTTTGCACATTTGTTTACAAAGAACAAAAAAAAAACCATACCCGGGCATTTCATTGAACACCATGTCGACATCGGCGCCCGGCACAACGAACGCCGTGTGCCCATCGGCGGCCGGCGCAACGAACGCTGGCGGAGGAGGAGGAGGAGCAGGCGCAGCTTGCGGCACTGCCGTCGACTGCTTCGCGCGCTTCGGAGCACCAGCCACCTTTCTCCCCTTGGCCGCCGCTGACGAAGGTCGCTTGGAGACGACTTTGCGCGGCTTCGCAGCCGGTGGAGCGCCGACGGGGTTCGCCCGTGGCGGCATGAAGAGCCCGCGCGCGATACCGACGGTTGGATATAGTGCGGGGCCGCCGGCGGAGGCGGTCAATCCAGCGCTAGGGTTTGCGGCGGCGCCGATGGTCGAGGCGTCGCGGCTATAGGGAGGGGTCGGGGAATGATCGAGCGGCCGTCTATCGCCGGAATTTGGCCGGCGGCGGCGCGGGATAGGGGCGGGCGGGGCGAGGGAGCGAGCGCGGGAGGGTTCAGATTGGCGGTTGGTAGCTCGCGTCAGTTTTGGCTGTCGTCCCGCGCGATGTAGTGGCCGCTCCAAATTTGGGGCCAAAACTCCCGCTTGGTGATGACGTGAAAGACACACGTTCGTTGGGAACCCCAAGAGAAAGGTATGATGAGTGCAGCAGAAAGTTTTCCCTCAGTATGAAACCAAGGTTTAATCGAACCAGTAGGAGATCAAGGAACCTCTGAAGGTTGTTGCTGGCTGAATATGGCAGAGCGCACTACCAGGGACTCAGCGGCAACGTGGAACCTGCACACAACACAACCAACATACTTTGCCCCAACTTAACAGTGAGGGTGTCAATCTCACTGGCTTGCTGAAAACAAAGGATTAGACGTACAGTGTGGAAAATGATATTTGTTTGCAGAGAATGAAAGGAAACAGTGTTTGCAGTAGGTTGTATTATCAGTGTAAAAAAATGGACCGGGGTCCACAGTTTACTAGTGGTGTCTCTCCGTAATAAATAACTGACATGTTGGGTAAACAAATTACAGCTGGGCAATTGACAAAATAGAGAAGTGCATAACAATGCATGTACAAGTCATGAAGGCTACTATGAGATTTATTTGGGCATTACAACATGATTCATAGACCGTAATCCAACTGCATCTATGACTAATAATCCACCTTTAGGTTAGCATCCGCACCCCTTTCAGTATTAAGTTGCAAGCAACAGATTATTGTATTAAGTAAAGTGCACAATGTAAGCAATACAATTATCCTTAGACAAAGCATCGCTGTTTTACCCCTAGTGGCAATAGCACATCCACAACCTTAGAGGTTGTTGTCACTCACCCAGATTAAATGGAGACTGAACCCACTATCTAGCATAAATACTCCCTCTTAGAGTTACAAGCATCAACTTGGCCAGAGCATCTACTAGTAACGGAGAGCATGCAAGATCATAAATAACATATATGATAAATCAATAATCAATCTTGGCATAGTACTCAATATTCATCGGATCCCAGCAAACACAACATGTAGCATTACAATAATATGATCTTGATCATGATAGGCAGCTCACAAGATCTAAACATGATGGCACAAGAGGAGAAGACAACCATCTAGCTACTTCTATGGACCCATAGTCCAAGGATGAACTACTCACACATCACTCCGGAGGCAGGCATGGCGATGTAGAGCCCTCCGGTGATGATTCCCCTCTCCGGCAGGGTGCCAGGAAGAGCTTCAGAACCCTCCCGAGTTAGGGTTGACGGCGGCGGTGGCTCTGAAACTTTTCGTGGAATATGACTCGGGTGTCTAGGGTTTTCCCGAACAGAAGAATATATAGGCGAAGGGGCGACGTCGGTGGGCACCCGAGGGGCCCTCACCACGTCACGGCGCGGCCAAAAGGGGGGCCGCGCCGCCACGTGTTGAGGCCGCCTTGGTGCCCGTCTTCGTTTCTCCTTCGGACTCCGTGTACGTGACAGAAAAATAGGGACCTGGGCTTTTGTTTCGTCCAATTCCGAGAATATTTCCAGAACAACTTTTCTGGAATACAAAAACAGCAGAAAACAGGAACTGGCACTATGGCATCTTGTTAATAGGTTAGTCCAAGAAAATGCATAAAAATGCTATAAAGTGTAAATAAAACATGTAGCAATTGGTATAATATAGGCATGGAACATCAGAAATTATGGATACGTTGGAGACGTATCAAGCATCCCCAAGCTTAGTTCTACTCGTCCTCGAGTAGGTAAAACGATAATAACAAAATAATTTCGAGGAGACATGCTACTACACAATCTTGATCAAATAGTATTGCAAGGCTCATGTTATGAATGAAGTGACTCAAGGCAATGGTCTATAGTTTGCTAACAGATAGATAAAGAGTAAACAACTGAATCATATAAGCAAAAACTTTTCATGAATAGTACTTTCAAGACAAGTATCAAAAAGTTTTGCATAAGAGTTAACTCATAAAGCAATAGATTCTAAGTAAAAGGCATTGAACAACACATAGAAAGATTTAAGTTTCAGCAATTGCTTTCAACTTTCAACATGTATATCTCATGGATAATTGTCAACACAAAACAATATAATAAGTGCAATAAGTAAGCATATAGGAATTGTTGCACACAAAGTTGACACAAGTGTTTACTTCTGAGATAGAAAGAAGTAGGAAAACTGACTCAACATAAAAGTAAAAGAAGGCCCTTCGCAGAGGGAAGCATGGATTAAATCATGTGCTAGAGCTTTTTAAGTTTTTGAAATCATATAGAGAGCATAAAAGTAAGTTTTTGAGAGGTGTTTGTTGTTGACAACGAATGGTAGTGGGCACTCTACCCCCTTGTCAACCAGACTTTCAAGAGCGGCTCCTATGAAGGACGTTATTTCTACCCAAGGGCAGATCATCCCTCTTCTCTTTTGTTTACACATGCACATTTATAAATTGTTTAACACTTTGAAATTGCTTCTGATAAATCATGGCAAATCATGTGAAGAGAATTAAGCAGTTATAGTTGTAATTAATTGGGACTGGGCACCCCATTTGCCAGCTCTTTTTGCAAAATTATTGGATAAGCGGATGTATATGCCACTAGTCCATTGGTGAAAGTCTGTCAAATAAATGACAAGGTTGATAGATAAAACTCCACATAACTTCCTCATGAGATATAAAACATTGACACAAATAAGAGATAGTAGCTTTTGAATAGTTTAAAGGTAGCACATGAATTATTTACTTGGAATGGCAGGAAATACCACATAATAGGTAGTTATGGTGGACACAAATGGCATGGATTTGGCTCAAGGTTTGGATGCACGAGAAGCATTCCCTCTCAGTACAGAGTTTAGGCTAGCAAGGTTGTTTGAAGCAAACACAGGATATCAACTGGTACAGCAAGACTTACATGAAAACATATTGCAAGCATTATAAGACTCTACACTGTCTTCCTTGTTACTCAAACACTTTTACCAGAAAATATCTAGACCTTAGAGATACCAAACATGCAAACCAAATTTCAACAAGCTCTACGGTAGTTCTTCACTAATAGGTTTTTAACTACATGATGCAAGAGCTTAAACATGATCTACTTGAGAGCTCAAAACAATTGCCAAGTATCAAATTATCCAAGACAATGATCTACAAGAATAAGTATGTCTTTTCAATATACCATCTACCACATGTAGCATTTTCTGTTTCCAACCAAACACCAATCAATTTATTTCAACACAAAACTCTCCAAATAATTTAACAATGAAACAAGAGAGTACTTCTCTACAAGAACTAACAGCTCTGAACAAGAGATGCATGAAAAAAGGAGCTAAAAGCATTGCAGTAGCTAGACAAGAATACTCAACAAATATAAGTGAAGAATACGAGTATTCATATGAAAAAGCGGAGCGTGTCTCTCTCCCACACAAGAATGCTAGGATCCAATTTATTCAGAAAATGAAAATAACAAAGCAAAAATAAAAGCACACAGACGCTCCAAGTAAAGCACATAAGATGTGAAAGAATTAAAATATAGTTTCACTAGAGATGACCTGATAAGTTGTTGATGAAGAAGGGGATGCCTTGGGCATCCCCAAGCTTAGACGCTTGAGTCTTCTTGAAATATGCTTGGGTGACCCACGGGGGCATCCCCAAGCTTAGGCTTTTCACTCTTCTTGATCACATTATATCATTCTCCTCTCTTGATCCTTGAAAACTTCCTTCACACCAAACTCAGAGTAATTCTCATTAGAGGTTAGTGCATAATCAAAAATTCACATGTTCTATAAGGACACAATCATCACCAATACTTCTGGACATTAGCTACAGCCACTGATGTTTTGTGGAGCAAAGAAATCCACTCAAACATAGTAAAAGAGAGAATGCAAAATAAAGGCAGAATCTGTCAAAAACAGAACAGTCCGTAAAGACGAATTTTTTCGAGGCACTTAAGTTGCTCAGATCAGAAAACTCAAAACTAATGAAAGTTGCGTACATATCTGAGGATCACGCATGAATTTTTCAGAATTTTTCAATTTTTCTGGAATAAAGCTCAAAACGGTGGACAGCAAAAATCTGTCCTGTGCAGAAATCCAAATCTAGCATCAACTTTCTATTAGAGACTTTACTTGGCACAACAATGCATAAAATAAAGATACAAAGGAGTTGTTACAGAAGTAAGCAACTCCTTGACTCAAATAAAAGAAAAATTACAGAAATAAAACAATGGGTTGTCTCCCATAAGCGCTTTTTTTAACGCCTTTCAGCTAGGCGCAGAAAGTGAAAATCAAGTGTTTCCAAGTGAAGAAGCATCAACAATAATTTGTTCTAATAATAGAATCAAAAGGTAGCTTCATTCTCTTTCTAGGGAAGTGTTCCATACCTTTCTTGAGTGGGAATTGGTACCTAATTTTCCTTCTTTCATATCAATAATGGCACCAACAGTTCTAAGAAAAGGTCTTCCCAAAACAATAGGACAAGATGCATTGCATTCAATATCCAAAACAACAAAATCAACGGGGACAAGGTTATTGTTAACCATAATGTGAACATTATCAATTCTCCCCAAAGGTTTCTTCATAGCATTATCAGCAAGATAAACATCCAAATAACAGTGTTCCAAAGGTGGCAAATCAAGCATATCATAGAGTTTCTTAGGCATAACAGAGATACTAGCACCAAGATCACATAAAGCATTACAATCAAAATCATTCACCTTCATCTTAATGATGGGCTCCCAACCATCTTCTAACTTCCTAGGGATAGAAGCTTCATGTTTAATTTCTCTTCCCTAACTTGCATGAGAGCATTTGTAATATGTTTTGTAAAAGCCATATTTATAGCACTAGCATTAGGACTTCTAGCTAGCTTTTGCAAGAACATAATTACTTCAGAAATATTACAATCATCAAAATCAAAATCATTATGATCAATGTAATGGAACCATTGTCTCCCATATTTCGAAAAATTTCAGCACTTTTATCAGGAACAGTTTCAGTGGTTTTAGGCAATTTCAAACGTTTTGCAGAAGTGTAGAGACATTGCCAACACCAATTATGTTACCATTGATAGTAGGAGGTTTACTAGCATGTGAAACTTCAGCATTACTAGTGGTGGTAATAGTACAAACTCTAGCTATACTATTCTCTTTATCAATTTTATCTTCTCTTTCCCACCTAGCATGCAATTCAGCCAACATCCTAATATTGTTGTCAATTTTAACTTGGATAGCATTGGCAGTAGCAAAATCTTGTTCTCTTTAACATCATTAGGCATAACTTTATTTCAAAAGATCAACATCAAGAGCAAGGCTATCAACTTTAGAAGCAAGAACATCAATTTTACCAAACTTTTCCTCAACAGATTTATTAAAAGCAGTTTGTGTACTAATAAAATCCTTAAGCATGGCTTCAAGATCAGAGGGTACACTTCTATTATTGTTGTAGGAATTACCATAGGAATTGACATAACCATTACCACTATTAGAAGGATAAGGCTTATAATTGTTATTACCAAAATTATTCCTATAAGCATTGTTGTTGAAATTATTGTTTTTAATGAAGTTCACATCAACATGCTCTTCTTGGCAACCAATGAAGCTAAAGGAACATTATTTGGATCAACATGAGATTTACCATTCACAAGCATAGACATAATAATCAATCTTATCACTCAAGGAAGAGGTTTCTTCAACAGAATTTACCTTCTTACCTTGGGAGTCCTCTCGGTGTGCCATTCAGAATAATTAATCATCATATCATCAAGAAGCTTTGTTGCAGCACCCAAAGTGATGGACATAAAGGTACCTCCAGCAGCGAATCCAAGAAGGTTCTTGAAGAAAAATTCAGTCCTGCATAAAAGGTTTGGATGATCATCCAAGCAGTCAGTCCATGGGTGGGACAATTTTTACCAATGATTTCATCTCTCCCATGCTTGGGCAACATGCTCATTATCAAATTGTTTGAAATTCATAATGCTACTTCTCAAGATATAATCTTAGCAGGAGGATAATATTTTCCAATGAAAGCATCTTTGCATTTAGTCCATGAATCAATACTATTTCTAGGCAAAGATAGCAACCATTCTTTAGCTCTTCCTCTCAAAGAGAAAGGAAAAATTTCAGTTTAATAATATCTCCATCTATATCCTTATACTTTTGCATCTCACAAAGTTCAACAAAATTATTAAGGTGCAGCAGCATCATCAGTACTAACACCAGAAAATTGCTCTTTCATAACAAGATTTAACAGAGCAGGTTTAATTTCATAAAAGTCTGCTTTAGAAGCAGGTGGAGCAATAGGAGTGCATATGAAATCATTATTATTTGTGCTAGTGAAGTCACACAACTTGGTGTTCTCGGAGTACTCATTTTAGCAAAATAAGACAAAACCGAAATATAAAAATAAATGCAAGTAACTAATTTTTTTGTGTTTTTGAAAAGAAACAAACAAGACAAAATAAAAATAAACTAAGCAAGACAATAACAAAGTAAAGAGATTGGAAGTGAGAGACTCCCCTTGTAGAAGGCTTGACCTCCCCGGCAACGGCGCCAGAAAAAGTCTGCGTCGTAGGGGAGGTAGAAGTCTGCTGAATCCGAAGTGCCTTGTCTCCCCGGCAACGGCGCCAGAAAAAGTGCTTGATGACATGAAAGACACACGTTCGTTGGGAACCCCAAGAGGAAGGTATGATGAGTGCAGCAGCAAGTTTTCCCTCAGTATGAAACCAAGGTTTAATCGAACCAGTAGGAGATCAAGGAACCTCTGAACGTTGTTGATGGCTGAATATGGCAGGCGCACTACTAGGGACTCAGCAGCAACGTGGAACCTGCACACAACACAAACAAAATATTTGCCCCAACTTAACAGTGAGGGTGTCAATCTCATTGGCTTGCTGAAAACAAAGGATTAGACGTACAGTGTGGAAAATGATGTTTGTTTGCAGAGAATGAAAGAAACAGTGTTTGCAGTAGGTTGTATTATCAGTGTAAAAGAATGGACCGGGGTCCACAGTTCACTAGTGGTGTCTCTCCATAATAAATAACTGACATGTTAGATAAACAAATTACAGCTGGGCAATTGACAAAATAGAGAAGTGCATAACAATGCATGTACAAGTCATGAAGGCTACTATGAGATTTATTTGGGCATTACAACATGATTCATAGACCGTAATCCAACTGCATCTATGACTAATAATCCATCTTCAGGTTAACATCCGCACCCCTTTCAGTATTAAGTTGCAAGCAACAGATTATTGCATTAAGTAAAGTGCATAATGTAAGCAATGCAATTATCCTTAGACAAAGCATCGCTGTTTTACCCCTAGTGGCAACAGCACATCCACAACCTTAGAGGTTGCTATCACTCCCCCAGATTAAATGGAGACTGAACCCACTATCTAGCATAAATACTCCCTCTTGCAGTTACAAGCATCAACTTGGCCAGAGCATCTATTAGTAACGGAGAGCATGCAAGATCATAAATAACATATATGATAAATCAATAATCAATCTTGACATAGTACTCAATATTCATCGGATCCCAGCAAACACAACATGTAGCATTACAATAATATGATCTTGATCATGATAGGCAGCTCACAAGATCTAAACATGATGGCACAAGAGGAGAAGACAACCATCTAGCTACTGCTATGGACCCATAGTCCAAGGATAAACTACTCACACATCACTCCGGAGGCAGGCATGGCGATGTAGAGCCCTCCGGTGATGATTCCCCTCTCCGGCAGGGTGCCGGGAAGAGCTTCAGAACCCTTCCGAGTTAGGGTTGACGGCGGCGGCTCTGGAACTTTTCGTGGAATATGATTCGGGTGTCTAGGGTTTTCCCGAACAGAAGAA